>WEIU01004879.1:475187-590927 GCA_013389925.1 Aegithalos caudatus | reverse complement strand
TTTTTTTTTTTTTTGTTGGGGGGGGCAAAGCAAAGCATTCAGAAATGGAAACTCTTGGTGAGGAGATAGCTTTTCTTTCCCTGCCATCGTGCTCCTCTCAAGCACCACTCAGTTTTACTTTACAGGGTTTCCCTTTCATCTGAAACCTTCCAATTTCAGGCAGGTTAGCTTGCCAAGGTGCACCTTCCCTTTCATAAATATTGCAGTAGCTACAGGCTATGGAGAGTTAGCCAAGCCAGTTCCCTTCATCTATCATGATCTCACCCCACCCTTAACCCCCTCCTCTCCCACCCTCTCATTAAATAAGAACAAAAGGTAAACCATAACCCTCTCACATGCCACATTAATATATGGTATAATTTTCCAGTTCTGCCCAGTTCTGGTATGGCAGCTGTGTGTTTGTGTAGAAAATGTGGCATCCCTTATGTTGGGAACACTTGCAATATTCTGTCAAAACTCACTCCACACTGGAACATCCTGTGCTGCCCAAATACTGCTCAAACGAGGTATTGGGAACTTTTTGCCCTTTGGGCATTAGAGGGTGAAGGACCCTCCCCTGCTTTCCAGAACCTAGAAGCAGCTTCCCAAACTCCTCTTTCGCTGACCCGCAGCTCATGGAGGGTTATCAGAGCTGTTCTCTCTGGTGTTTTGATGGTCAGGTCTTTGGGGAAGTGGCACTTGCTCTGCCCTTGCCTGCTGTGGAGGTTTTCCTTTTGGGTCTGGGGCTCCTGGAGCTCTGCAGCTCCTGCCAGGAGCCAGGGCTGCTCTGCCTCCCACCTGGGCTGCAGAGGAGTTCAGTTTAGTTCTGCAAACAGAAATGACTTGAAATACAGGTTCCCAGTGCTCAGCTAAGGAGGGAATTCTTTTCATTCCCTGTGGCTTTCTGGCACTGCTAACACACAGGAGAGTGGGTTTTGTGTGCACCCTCAGTGCTGTTCTGTTCAAGGCTCTGTACACAGGCACTTGTGTGATGGCAGAAAGGCACAGTCTAAATCAATGTGCTTTTACCATGCTTTAAGGATACATTTACTTCTGGTTAAAGCAGCCAAAGCCAAAGATAAGCAACTAATATTTCATGGAATTAACTCATGGAACCATTCCTTTGCTCTAGTGTCAGACACCAGATGCTGAACTGTGCCTAGTCCTGTTAGTGGCTGCATTACAGCAGTGTCCAGAACTCCTGATGCTCTGACTGTGCTCAATCCTGGGCACAGTGAAGTTTACACACTCCTGTAAGCCTGAGAACATAAGATGATGAAATGGGTGAAGGATGAGACCAGAATCTGTAAAGTGATGTGAAAAAGTTCTCCTCAATAATTTAATGTAAAGAAGCATAGCAAGGAAACAAATTCTTCTGTCTGTTTCAAATTTTCAGGGAAAATGTTACATCCAAACTATTGGCATTTTGTATTGTTTGGGGGGGTTTTGGTTGGGTTGTTTGTTTATTTGTTTGGGTTTGGGGGTTTTTGTTTTGTTTGGGTTTTTGTTTGTTTGTTTTGGAAAGCACAAACAATTACAAACAAAGTACAAAACTGCCATAAAATCTTAATTTCATCAGAAGATAGCTCATACCTTGCCGCTTACATGCAAGATACATGGAGCTGATCTCACAGTCACAGGGGTGACTGTGTGATGAATGTGGTCCAAAAATCCTATTTCCCTTATGTTTTCTTAGAAACTTTTTAACAAACTCTGGTCATCCCTAGACAAAGCATGTTATGTGGAGGTGAACTTACCAGCCTCCACTGCACCCAGAGCTGAGATGCACTGCCCTGCATTTTCTCCAGTCTCTCATTCCCTTTCTCTCTGAGTCCCTTTCATTTCTGTTCAGGGCTGGAGTGTCCATCAGGGGCTCTGCTGGACCCTTGGTTGCTGCTGAGAGCAGTTTTCCCTCCTTCCCTGTTTCTAAAATGTCTCCCCTTGCATGCCCACACTTACATCTGTCAAGGACACCAACAGGTGACACCTTCCTCCTCCCCATCATGTCAAGGCTAGATAAGGCTGTGGCGAGGGGAGCACTTACAAATAAGGCCAGATGTGGGGACCGAGGTCCATGATGCATTTTTTTATTTATACCCATGCACGCACACTCGCGTGTATGTTACAATGACTTCAGGGGACTGGAGGGGACTTTCCACAAGGATTAACTGAGTGTGCCTCCAACAAGGTAACACAACGAGCTTGCCTCAGCTGCTGGGTGCTCAGTTAGGGCTTTTTGTCATATAGAAACTGGTTTTTTAAAGAGCTTAATGTGGTTAATGAAAGATACACTGGATCCTGCAGTCATAATCTGGTGAAAACCTTGCAGGAAAACTAAGCAGGTTTGTAAGGGGTCTTTTTTTAAAATCATTGCCAGATTTTGTTACTGATAGTGTAGTACTACAGGGATGGTGTCTGCTAGTTGCCATCTGTATGTGGACAATGAGTCCCTGCTCAAAGAGTGCACAGATCTAGATGCTGCGTGCAATCTGATGAAGGGTGCAGAAGATCTGAAAAATATGCCAAAAACTTGTGCCAAGAACAATTCTTTCCCTCAAGTCCAAAGTAATATACATTATGGTTGAACTGGATCCTGAAAAAAAATTAGGAGGGAAGAGTCTGGACTTTCCTTTTGCACCACCTCTACCCCTGTAAACACTCAATTCACCAGGTGGATCTCTGCAAGAAGGTGACCAACAAGTGGTCACAGAAAATGCTGCTGGTGTGGTGACAAGGTGAAGTATCCAAGGGTCTCTCTCTCTCAGACAATTTGAAGAATTATCTGTCATCTTTTTTAATGTCCATAGCATGCTCTTGCTCTATCTAAACTTTAATATAGCATCTTCTAAAAAAGCATTTCTAGATCATGGTTTAAGGCATCCAGACTGTGCTTAGTGCTTGCATTATCTGTAAGGTACAGAGATCTGTGGGCATCACTCATTGATGCTAAATGAGACAGAAATGAAGAAGTGGAGTTAGAAAGCTTCATGAAGCACCCATATGTGCAGCAGTACATGTAATACATAACTGGCATTTCCCAATGGAACATGCAGTGAGTGCACCTTTGACACTGAGTGTGTAACAGGGTATGGGGCAGGTCTTCTGCTGTGGGTGGTACGTGTGCATTTGAAGGTTCAGTTCTCTCTCTCTCTCTTACAAAGCATGACAATACTGCCACTCAAATAATGGGACCAAACTTCACTTCAATCCTGCATGCAGGCCTTAAAGTCTGAGCCATGTATTATGAAAACAGGCCAATTTCCATATGAGAACATTGGTGCTGACCTATCCCAGAAATTGACACAAAAGTGGGGTAGAAAGGTTGCTGCTTAATAGTTTTCTGTGCAAGAACAGGAGCCAGTTGTGTCAGTGCCCTAAATTACGTTGAAAATCCTGTGAGGGTAGAATTTCTGAAAAAAATCCCCAAAACCCAGAACAACCCAAACCCAAAAACCCAGCTAGGTCTCTGGAGTTTATGCTACAGGGCTGGAGAATGACAGAGTTGATGCATGTAGGAATCAAGAGATTTAGAGAACGTGAATTTAGACTTTTCCAAAGCACAGTTTCATGTGCTGCAGGGAACTGGGAGAAGGGATCAAAATGTTTTATTTTTATTCCATTCCAATCCACCCACTGATCCTTGACCTCGTGTCTTTGAGTGGCTGTCAGCTGTAAGGCAGAAGTGAAACTCCAGATGTGAGTTTTCTGCTGCACTCTGAGCATCAGTGAGGGGGCTTCAGTTCACCAGAGTCCTTGCTGTGGTGCCTCCCAGGCTTACCACACTGCAGTCACAGGGAGCAGGAGCCTCATCCTCTCCTTCACCTGCTCTCACCACAGCTCCCTTCATGAGTTATGTGCACACTGCATTCACGAGCACAGGCAGCCACTCAAGAACAATTTAATAGGGTTAATTTGCACAGCTTGACCCCAGCATGTTTCTGCTCATCCCAGGAGTCAGCTGGTATCAGTGAATTATGATTTTGACTAACCACATGCAGTTTAGTGTCTGTAGAAGCACTTGAGGCTCTTCAACACTCATACTTACAAGAAACACCTACATAGGGTGACCAGGAAAGGTGAATGGAGAGAGCCTTATCCTGCCCAAAAACCTGAGAGTGCTGGAGAGAGCAGGAATGGCTCAGCAGAGTGGCAGCTGAGAGCACATATTCTGCAACACTTGGGGCTCTTTACTTTCCTTCCTTCTCTTTTCCTGGCTGGAATGTAGGCTGTAGAATAGGCAGGGTAGTATTTTTAAAGTCACATTGTCCCAATGGGGATGCAAGGGGGTTTTGGGCAAAGGACATTGCTCATGAAGCAGTGCAGAGTTTTAGGGAGGCTGAACCTATTGCCACATCACTGGGCTCTAGTTGCAGTCCTGCCAGAGCCTGGCCAGGCCACTTCCTACTGGTTGTTTCATGAATGCCAAGATCTCTGTGCTGAGTTTTATTACATAGCATCCAAGCTCTTTTCTTGTCAGTGGGACATTAATGGAAGCTGGGATCCTAAGGCCCCAAGGGTTCAGGGATCAGCTCAATACTTGCTCTTCTGTCCAAAACCAGCCTCATCTTAAAAGCTTGGGATGGCTGAGAGTGGTTATTCCTGGTGACTGGGAATTTAATTTTGCTCCTACTGACTGAGTATTGATGGATGAACTCAAAAAGGCCTGCCTAGCCTATGTCAAGGAAGTATCAAGCATTTGAAAAATTACCCTGCTTAACAGTTTAATCTTTTGATACTTCTGTGAACGTAAGTAAATTGAAAGGTTTTTTCTTGATGGGTTTTTATTTTCTTCCTCTGGTATCCCCAGGAGATAAGAAGAGAATTTAACCATGTGCTTAACAAGGCTGGATTCAGTGTTGGTGGGGCTGAGTCACATGCCTGCTCTGACTGATGCCATCACACCCATGAAACACACAACATGTTATTGCTCAGTGGCTTAGCAACATTCACTGTAGCCTGCCTCCTGCAAGCCTCTCACCTTTGCCTTCCCTTCAGGGCCAGTATTTAGCAAACAGAATTCACAGTGCCATGGTTACCAGCAAATAGGGTTTGGGACCTTTGAGCCATTTGTCAGTGTCCTGGGTTATTTAATCAGCTTATAGTATTGTAGCACCTTTTGCTAATTCAGCATTTCATAGAATCATAGCTGCTATGGGGGGAACCCAAATTTTGGGGAGTCTCAAGATGCTGTAACTTTGTCTCTCACTGCAATGACAGCTGGAGCTTTCACATGCTGAAAGCCAAGAGAGAATTAGGGAACTTGTGTTTAAGTTTTCCATACCATCTGCCAGCCCTGGCCAGTGAACTATAATGTGTGTACTGTAACATAATGGACATCTCAGCATTTATAGGGAAGGGAATTAGTTCCATGAGGAGAACTCCAGGAGCCCAGAGATCTGCTAAAGGCGAAGGACAGGAGTAACCCAAGTGCTGCCTCTGGCTGTACCCATTTATGGCTTGGAATAAGTCTGAAAACAGGACACGTCCTGGTGCTTGCCACCAGGTGCTTTCCCAGACCATCCTGATACTTTCATGATACTTAATAGCTGCAAATTCCATGAATGTGTTTGGTCACCTCTTCCACTCGTTTAAGCTTTTAGTGACCTGCCCTTTCCTTGAGCTGATGATCCTGGTCTGCAGTGTCCAATGCTGCACATCTCACTGTGGCAGAATCTTGCCTGTTTTTCTTAATGTTCTGCCTCCTGGATGTGATCCTGGAACATGGCTCTTACTTGGCAGACCACGGCCTTTCCCAGCCCAACAGCTGTCAGAACATCGCTGAGGTTGAGGTATGTCAGGTTAGGGCCTGGCAGAAGAATAGGGGGCTCTCAAATAGAAAACTTACTCTTACAAAATGTCTCATTTTGTCTCCAAAATCCAGTGCAACCATCCATCTCACCTCAAGAGTTGAAATTCAATTTTATTTCTGAATTTTCTCCTGAAGTCTGAGCTCACATTGTGCAAAGAGACAGATTTACAAATTTGTTTGTGCAGAATTATTCACCCCGAGTCTGCTGGAGGTGTATCCACCCTGCTGGTTATTCAGATATTCTTTGGTGCAGGGATTGTTCTGACTGTGCACCAGTCAGCAGCTGCTCCCTGGGGTATCTCACTGGTCACCTGCCTCACGAGCACAGCTCTCACTCCTCAGTGAGCTGAAGCCCACAATATTTTCATGATGCCCACACAAGCACTTTCAGGATGAATGTGCCTCAGTGAAGAGTGTTTGTGAACCTTCCTTGTCTTTCTCCAAGGACCTTGCCAAAGGAAAGAACCCTTCTTTTTCTTTTTTAAGGAAAAATGCTCTCCGTTGTGCATGAAGTGAATGCACTTGGAGCAAAATTGTTCCATGAAATCTAGTATTTATTCAAGATCACAGATGCAGGTATTTAAGCACCTGAGGCTTCATAGAAGCACCCAGAGGCGCCAACTTTCAAACATCCCTTGTTCTGCAATGCCAGATTTTTTTTTCAGACACTCTCAGGAAAGGTGAGAGAGAGTCTGGAAGACAGCCCAATTCTGAGACACTGCCTAGTCCATATTGTTCTCTGTAGGTAGAGTCTCTTACAAAAAGAAAGCTAAGAATTTGGGAGTTTAATGCCTCTGGGGAATTGCAGCTCAACCTCTGTCTTGCTTTATGCATCTAATTTTCTTACCTATGCTTTGCAGGATTGCATTTCTTCGATCAAAATCATGAAGGATTGGCTCAGCTGGGATTAAGAAGGACCCATGATCCTGGTTCCCATTGCTGAGTTTTAGGCACACAACTGCCTGACGGAGTTGCAGAGAGACAGAAGTCCCATACTCAAAAAGAGTCTCAATACAGAAGCAGTTGACAGGAGATCTCTCTCTGGCATTCAGATTTTCAGGACCTTTCCTTCCCTATCTTTTTCTGCCCACATTCATCCTGTTTTACAAGCCATGCCATTTTACCGAGTTTTCATTCAAGAGGTTGAGTTCTTGCCTATTGTGTCAAATGCAGCTTCCTAGGAAAGGACAAAGGCACTGTTCCCTTTACAGCAGCTCAACAATATCCATTGTCATGTGATAACAGTGCACACACACAGGCACCTACATTGCAGTGAATTGCATTTAACATGAGGAAAGGGAGTCAAGCTCCATTTGCTGCAGGCAAAGCCCAGGACATAATCTCTTGCACCATGTCAGAGGATGTGCAATAGCTCATTAGGCAATAGCACCTTCATCACACATCAGATCTTTACATCCTGACCAGTGTGGGAGGAGGACGGGAAGGAGACCATCCAATTTCCTGCCATCCTTGTGTGGTTGTGTCATCACAGTAGCTGCAAATCTATCTTGAAGGCATTTTTACTCCAGCCCACAACCAGTGTACACACTCTTGGTTGAAAAGAAGCATGTCTCCAAGCAGGCAGCTGAGCTCAGATCTCCCAAAGTGGCAATAAAAGTTCTCCAAGGAGCAGTACAAATTCAGAAAGACAAATATTGTTGAAGGGTCCTTGGCATCATCAACTTTCACTTTGGTTTCCACTTAGCATCTTCCTGAGGCGAGGCAGACCTCCCTCCACCTGTGCTTGTGTGCTCTTTGTGCTGAGATCACAGCATGGGATATTTTTGTAAATTATCTAATGACCAAACTGAGAAGACAGTCTTTCTAAGGTTACCACTGAAGGCAGGACACGACTCCAGAGCACAGTATCCAAGCATCTTTGCTTACCCTGGGAGGGTGGTTGGCTGCAGAGTCTGCCCTGTGCACCCAATGAGAAGGGCTGCAGGGCTGGGTTAGCAGTATCTCTGTGATATGAGCCCCCATAGGGTTTATGTCATACCTATATTTCAGAAGTTACAGAATGTGGAAGATATTATTACCAAAGGAGCATGTTGCAGAGCCAGCTCCTCTGGCCTAACGACACCTTCTTTTTAAAGGTGTCTGTGTAATGCAAATTTAAAATAAGGACTGTGGAGTGGTTCTTTATTAGAAGTAATATGAATTCCTCTTGCTTCTTTGCACAGCAAATGGAATGGTTGTGCAGCAGCAAATGGACCTCAGGAGGAGTCCAATGTGTAAAGCTGAGATCTGGTTTGGGAGAGCACAATATTGGCAAGGGCAGGTTTGTGTCCACAACGACACCCCCCTGCTTAATTCTGTACCTGATGTGAAGCTGAAATTATTCCAGGACATGAATACTGTCATATTGATCCTGCTGATGCACCTGTTAGTTAAACACACTGTTCAAATATTGCAGTGTTGGAATTCAGATTTTTTTTTAATGGTTGTGAAGTCAGGCAAAATGTTTGTGCCTGTTTTTTAATGGAAAATTATAGGTCTTTTGGTTTGTGATTTTCAATCCTACTGAATTATTTTGTTTACTTGTAATTCTGCAATGTTAATAAGCTTACAGTAGATCTGAAAAAGGGAATCTAAAGTTGGTGGGGTTGGTTAAAATATTTTTCATCTAACTATGTTCTTCTCATTTCAGTTTACACCATGGTGTTTGAACCTTTATATTCTTTTATATTCTTTTATATTCTTTTATATTCTTTTATATTCTTTTATATTCTTTTAAGCAATCTCTCCTGGTTAGACAAAACATTTTCATCAGAAGCAGTCTTTGCTTTCCATACATGCAATGCAATGAAATCACCATGCTTCTGTCTGCATACCAGGACAGCAGAATTCTCTCATTCTGATTATCAATAGGAATTTTCCTGCAATAGGAAAAAAATTATTTTAGTAATTCTGGGCCCTGGGCTGAGAGAGGGCTCCTGCCCTCCCCTGGAAGGAATGCCAGATTCCTGGTTGTGCCTGAGAGCATCCATTCCTATCAGGGACCAAGCCCTTGACCATGGCTGGAGCATTTTTAGGAGCAGGGTATGTAGCACAACAAAGATGGTCCCTGAAGTGACTTCAACCAGCAAATTACAACCAAATACAGTTCTGTGCAGAAAAAAACAGCATAAGGAAATTCAGCTCTAATGGAACAGGAACTTTATTCCTCCTTTTTCTAGAACTGAATGTGTCCAAGTGTCAGTATCTTCTATTTTGGGGAGTGGAGAACTCTGGAGGTGTATTTCATCCCCCAAATGCAACGCCAAGAAATTGTTGCAGAATGATTCAGAAAGCCTATTATTGCCTGTGCATGGGCTAGTCCCCATCGTTCCCCCAGAGCTGGGAAGACTTGGAATGATTCACTGTACCACCTCTTTATACAAATTGGGCTACTGTGAAGGAGGAGCCCCCAAAAAAGTACAGCAGAGAATGAAATCAGGTCAAAGGTCTCAGTCAGGGCTCTGAATTAGAAGAAACTTTCACTGTGTAAAGGAAGCAAGGCACACAAGCCCAAAGGCTCATAGGCATATGTGAACACTTGCCCCTCAAGCAACAAAGAATTGTTTAGTTTTAAAGGTAGGGTGCCAGGGAGATCAGGTTATAAGTTAAGAGGAAATCTTGGGGCATTATGAAGGGTTCTCCTGAAGTTCATCTGGAAAACTGTTCTGCTTTTTGAGAGAGAGGATCATAGGTGTCTGTCCTTTGTAGGGATACAGTCATCCTCCTGCAGAAGATACAAAACCTCTCTGGTTGCTTGAGGTCCTTATCTGGATTTGGAAAAGAAAAGGTGCAAAATCTTTTTTCAAAGGACAGAAGATGGGGAAATATTTGACTTAGTCCATTTCCAGACCTAATTCTCTCAGCATGTTTTTGCTTTTTGACATTTTTCCTGGCCCTTTTCCTTTCCCCTCACCATCTGTAACATTGGTTGGATAGTATCCCATCTCTGTGCCTGACTTTCTGTGCCTGAGAGGCAATTCTACTTTTCCCTCCTCCCAGGAATCATCAGGCCTAAGGGGATGGCAGGCAGGAGTGAGTATTTGCAGGATGGCAGGAACTGGAAGGTTCTGAAAGGGTCACTAGGTGTGATCTAAGGCTTGTGAAGCTTTGTAGGGTTTCAGAAACAAAACAGTAGAAGTCCAAAGTGTGTTTTCGCTTTCTCTCTCCCAACTTCATTTACTTGCTCATTAAACTCAGAAGCATGTAGCTACACCCAGAGAAAATTACTGCATTTCGTAACCTTTAATTGATTTCCCTATTTATGGGGAAACTGGTATTTCGGGACTATCCAACTGTGCCACTGCTATCACCTTTCCATGGTCTCTGTCTGCTTGGTTGCTGCAGAGAAGCCCTGATGTGTGTGCCTGGCACAGGCCTGGCAGATCCATAGGCTGAATTCCTCACTGCAGGTTACTGAAATTGGGAGAGCTCTTATTTGTAGATGGGGCAGATATTCGTTGCAGCATGCTCAGCTCTGTTTATTTGCCTGGGTGTTGGTATTCCAGCAAAGATTTTGAAACACATCAGCGTGCTGTTTGCTGCTAGTTATGTTCCTTTTCTGTACTGTTAGGAAAGGGACGTGGCTGACATGGAAAGCACTTCAGCCCACAGTTACTGACAGGGTAATTGCTCCCCATGTTACCTCTCTCAGTCTCCTGGGATTTTCAGCCGTTGTAAATCCAGGGATGAGGTAGGATGTCCATGTGAGCTGGGAAGGAGGTAAGGGTCCTCCCGATTCCTCCTCTGTCTCAAGGGCACAGTTGCTGAAAATCCAGTTCAGTGGCCCCAGCTTTTGCTTTGATGGTCACAGCTGTAAGGAGACAGTGCAAGACAAGAAAATGCTGCTTAAACCACTTTGTCCACTTCAGTTTTCACTTCTGCTTCTACCTTCTGAGGCTGGAAAGCCTCACAGATAATGCACTGGCCAGAAGACTGATCATTTACTGTCCTCTGTGTAGCTAATGCTGTGTTTGGAGCTGGTTATACTGCTAACTCTGCTGGTGTGAAAGGTATTGCTTCAGGCTTGAGTGTTACAAGAGTCTTGCTGTGCATAAATAATGATTGAGCTCCCCAAAATAGCCCAGGACAAGGCCATCCAACCCACAGCTGATGTATAAGACAGAGCTGAGGGTCAGCTCCAGCCTCAGCTGGGGGGTTTTCAGCTGCTCAATGGTGGTGCTGGGCACTTGGTCCTGTAAATCCCTCCTCAACAAGCCTGGTTTCCTCAGGGAGAGCACAGTCCCAGTGTGCTGTGCTCAGCCTCCAGCAGGTGCTTGGGACATATGAGCAGAGTGGGGCCCTGCTGTTGGGATGTCCAGACCTTCTTGGTGAAGCTGCAGCCAGCTTGGACAAGCCCAGGGTGTGCTGAGGGACAGCAGGGCAGCGGTGGCAGGGAGACCACGGCTGCTGCTGCCAGCTCTAGGAACTGATGTCCAGCCAAGCTGCAGCATTGTCAGGACAGCCAGGGCAGGCAGGAGGCTCTGCAGGGAGCTGAGACTGAATGACACAGAAATGAGGAGAAGAACCTACAGCCCAGAGGCACCTGAGGTCACTCTGTGGCAGCTGGGATTCACTGAGGCTTTCAAGCCAGGCTGGCTCACAGCAAGCTGAGGGCACTGCATGACTGTAACCTGACCTGCCTTTCTTTCTAACCCAAGAGCATGAACACGTTAAATTTTCTATGTCTGGTGGAAAGCACCACTCCTCAGGAGCTAGAGCTGATGCAAGGATGCTTTGTGGAAGGCAAAAAAGAACATTCATCAGGGTAAAACACCCTGCTCATGCAGTGGGACCTTGCAAAAGTGTTAGCCCAGGGTCGCTTTGCAGCAGAAACCAGAGCTGTCAGACAGGGCTGTTTGCACAAATTCAAACCCAACAAAAGAAACCAAAGAGGAGCAAGAGTCTGTGTTTTCTTGAAAGCATTTCCAACACTTCAGTCTTCATGGTTTTTCTGTTCCCTTTTTTTTCCCCATATTGTTCCTCTCTTCCATTTCTCCATTTCTTTCTTTCTCTTCTTTTTGGATGCCACGTTATCTCCATTTATCTAAGCATCTCTGCAAACCCCAGTCTGAAACCAGTCACGTTGTGTAAGAGCCTCATTTCACTCCATCCAAACTGTGGTTCCCAGAGAGGCCAAACTGACTGAGGCCAGGAGCTGGATGCTCCTTTGTTGCACTTGTCCCAATGTCTGGAGCTTACTGCTACACCAGAAGCCATTACACACCCTCTCCCTTGAGAAAAATGCCCTCAGGCCATGCCACCATCTCCAGGTTATCCCCTGCTAATTGCAGGACGTCCTGGGGAAGATGGTGGCGTTTACAGCTTTGATCCCAGTGCTGCAAGGTTGGATTCTCTCTTCTGCAGGCTCGGAGAGAGTGTAGGTGTTTGCTTTAGGCTACGATGACATGAGAAATACCTTAGTGAGGCGAGGCGTGGGTGTACTGGGGCGTGACTCAGAGGAAGTCAATCTACAGGGATTTGTTTTGTGTGCAAGAGATCTATTCACTTTAGTTACCAGCATGGGTGTAATTACCTTTTTTTTTTTTTTTTTACATTTTATTATTTTGATTATTAATCATGGGTTAAGAATGGCTGAGCCAATGAAGATTATGTATGCAATTTCAAAATGTCCAAGATACATATTACCAAGGGCTGACTTGAGAGAGCCAGGTAATTTGATGACAGTTCTCAAGATTCTGATGAGGGACCAGTGCAAATAGAAGAGGCTGGTAGCCTGGGGCAGGGTATCTTTCTTTAAAAGAGAATAGTGAAGGATATACTTAAAATTGGGCTTGGAGAAGTCTTGTCAAGACAACTGTGGAAAGGATCAGTACGGAAACAGCAAGATTCAAAGAAAAGGAAGCTGCTTGTTTAATTAATCCAGATATCCTTGCATTTGGAGTTGGAACCCTTTTTCTCTTACTTGTTTTAATTTACAATGGACAAGACTAGCTACAGTTCTTAGGACAAGAATCACTCTGAGGTTATTCAAGTTTGCAGAGCCTTTAGTCTTGTCTTAGTACCCTCAGAGTCAATCTTTCTGCAGCAAAACTCTTGCCACAGTTTGGGGCCCTATTCTGGTTCTAGACCCCTCAATTTAGGAAGGACACTGAGCTGCTGGAGTGAGTCCAGAGAAGGGCAATGGAGCTGTGAAGGGTTTGGAGCACAAGTCCTGTGAGGAATGGCTGAGGGATCTGAGGGTGTTCAGCCTGGAAAAGAGGAGGCTCGGGAGGATCCTTATCCCTCTCCACAACTCCCTGAAAGGAGGTTGCAGCCAGGTGGGGGTCAGCCCCTTCTCCCAGACAACCAGCATGAGAGGACACAGCCTCAAGCTGAGCCAAGGGAGGTTTGGGCTGGACATCAGTAAGAAATTCCTCACAGAAAGGGTGATCAGCTTTGGAATGGGCTGCCCAGGGAGGTGGTGGAGTCTGTTGCTGGAGATGTTTAAGGAAAGACTGGATATGGCATTCAGTGCCATGGTCTAGTTGACATGGTGGTGTTTGGTCACAGGTTGGACTCAGTGATCTCAGAGGTTGTTTCCAACCTAATTGTGACCTGATTCCATGATTCTGTGATTCTGTGATGTGCCAGTAGAGTTGCTGTGGTGTGTATAAAACAAATCTGAGAGGAATGCACAAGGACCACATGGCCCTGCTACAGGAAAGCTCCCCTTGTCACCACCCTGTTGCATTCAGTAGTGAGATCACCACAGTAATAAAGCAATTTATGCCAAACCAAGTCAGCAAGCAGGTTGCAAATCCTATAAAAGTTAACTTGAGAGAAACATTACTTCAAAGCAAATAGTAATTCATTTTGTGAGAAGAAGAGGGTAGATTGAAGTGAGAGACATGAATCATGCTGCCTGTAATTTGACTTCTGCCCCAGTTTAAGACTAAAATCACCATGTTAGGAGGTGAATCAAGAGAAGCAGCTGGGCTGTCTTGCGCTGATCAAAACCAAAAAAACGTTCCTACAAACTGTGCAAGCCTGGGATGTTCTAACAGTCAGGTTCAGAGGATTTGATAATGTATTTCTGTCCCTTGGGAAACTCTAAGATGTGTTTGTGTTCATAATAAGAGAGAGAAACAGTGTCAAGATATTCAGGAAATAATGAGGCGATTTTCTACAACTAAGTACAGTATGTTGATCTGGATATATTCTACAAAGCTTCTGTAATATCCATGATTAAAATGAAACTTTTAAACTTTTATTGGATCTGCAAGTATTAAGGATTCTGAAGAAGTTCTCAAAAGTTGATTTAAAGTGAAAAGTTTTGGTTTGCTTAGAAATTCCAGTTCAAATTATACTTGAGCTAAGACAGGCAAGAGGAAGAGTGAGGTCTGGACCAGGTGGTGTTGTCATGGGAAGGACTGGGTGGTTTTTCCTTGGTGGACTGGAAAAGTGCCATTTCAGTGTGTTAACCCTGTTCAGAAACAAAATGACTGGGTTTGCACAGCAATGCCTGGAATGGTGGCCAGGCCACCTCCAGACTAAAGCTGGTTGAGTGCCATCAGCACAGGAGTAAAAGTAGTAAAAGCACTGCCCTCACTGAGTGTCAGCAGCACAGGAGTAAAAGCAATAAAAGCACTGCCTTCACTGAGTGTCAGCAGCACAGGAATAAAGCATTGCCCTCACAGGTCATGTTGACCCCAGGCTGGCACATGCAGAGCCTGCTTGGGCATCTTGCACCTGCTGAGTGACACATCTGTGTCTGTTGTGTTTTGGGAGGAGTGACAGTCTCACTGCAGCCTGGATGCTTGTAGATCTCCTGGAGAATCAATCTTCTTCCATTTTTCATTTCCAATGCTGTCTCAAATGAGGTTCCAGCACCTTTTTATTGCTGGAAGAGCATATGTCACTGCTGGTGTTGAGGTGTTCTCAGCCTGTAGTACAGAACAGGATGAAATGACACAAGTCTCTTATCAAGGGCACAAAAGGGAAAGAGATAGAAAGAGGCCAGTGCTGGTGAGTGTCAGGCACAGTGAGGACTAGGAAGACTTCCAAGCTTTCTTGCAGTTTGTCAAATCCCTGGTTGACTGTTCCACAACTCATTCCTTGTACCTTATAAATAATACTTAAGTCAATGCAGACAATTGTGGCTACTGGTGAAAACCACAGAGAGCAGCTAAACACAATGGAAATTACTTATTCCACCATTTGGTTTTACTTTGGAGCAAGCAAAAAACTTCTGAAAAGAAATGAGTCATTTCTTTTTTTCATCCATCTTGGCTTTTGCCTGCTCAACAACATGTCCTTTTTGTGTGTCGTTGTGGTCTTAATGTTTTTGTTTGTTTTTTATTTATTAACTTTTTTCCTGCTTGGCTTTCTTGGCTTATGATTGTCTCCCAGTGACAACTGCTAGCACCACAGGGCTAGAACCTGGTAAAAGAAAAAGCAAAACCACCATGCCTTTGGGGAAATGACTCTGCCACCTTGCCAAGAAACATGTTTGGCAGGTTTATAAGCCAAGGTGGAGTTGGAGTTCTCTGAGCCCTTCTGCTCTCCTTCAAAGATGTCAGGTGGGAACCTCAGCAAAGCTAATATCTTGAGTAGCATCTCCAGGGTTGGGCAAACTGGTTCAGGTAGAAGAAACTGCAGCTCAGACTGAACCTTTGCCCATTTCTTGATGGGCTGAGCCTAAATTTTGTCTTCTTCCATCTCAGACTATACTGGCATATGTCTGTCCTCAGAGCTTAACCTTCATGGACATTGAGAGATGTATAGCTGGTACCTTAAACTCTTGCTACTGTGTGTCTACCCCTCTGCCCTACCTTGAGGTTGATTTTTTGAACATCAGTCAGCATCTGGTCCATGCACACCTATCCCAGAGTGGTGTGGGGTTCAGGCCTCTGGTAGAGATTTACTCCCCACAGGACCACAAACAGATGTGTCCCTTTGGCTTTGCCAGGAGGGTGTTAGAAAGTAGGGGCTGTGGGGATGCATGTGGTTAACCCAAGCAGCCACTTGTCATTGTTGGAGAGTCTGTGTGGTTTTTATGAGGAAATGAATTGAATAGTCTTCCCCTGAGTTGACGCAGAAAAAATAGAGTGAGGGGCTGCATGGAGAGGTTTCTTATTGCCCTTAGGGCAATCCTGGTGATTATAGCTCCATGAATAATTGGTCTTTGCACAACAAAGTTGTTTTTCAGTTTTATTAGCCCCAATTCATTGCTGAAAGGGTTACAGGCTGCTCACCCAGCCTTTGTCTCAGCTGCTCTAGGAGGAAGAACAATTAGCCAGATTTTGTAAAAGGACACTTGGCCATTTAGGGAAAGAGCTTCTGCCAGTTACTTCCACAGGAGTAACCTGTTAGAGCACTGATCCCTCCCAGGTCATGTAGGATGGGAAGTACAGGATGGCCCAGTGATAAAGAGATGCCCAAGGAAAGCAGCCTGCAGGGTTGTGGCTGCAAGAGGACATTCAGATGGAAAGGAGGGCTACAGGACACAGCAATGGGAGAAGGCACAGAAAAGGGAACAGCTTCTGACAGGGTAATCAGAAGCATTTGCTGGCTCAACATCTTCAGACATTTATCAGCCATGGCAGAAAATGGTGAGTGATGAAGAGCAGGGCTATGTACTGCATCCCTGAAATCTGGGATGGGCTCTGGACTGAGGATGTCTGTGTACATTTTGTCAGTAAGCCTTAATGAGCAGGACAACACCAAGATCTGTTTTAAATTAAATTAAGGCTTTTGGTTTAAAATGGCTCAAAACCCAGACTGCTCCAGTTCTGTTGTATTATTTTGCAACTGCAGCTGAATCTGTAAACTCCCACTGCCTCTACCAAAGTGATGGAGGCCCTGCTTTCCAGCTGCTCAGGCCTATATCAGCAGCTCTTCTGAGCAGAAACCAAAGTCCTTGAGTTAGCAAAATAAAGCTCCTCTGGCCTGAAACTCAGAAGATGATTCCTGGGCTCCTTATGCAGCTGCTGTCCTACTGCAAATCTTCATAGAGCAGAGAGCCTTCTGTTTATATTTTTGCTTGCAGTTGGCAGGGGTTGGCAGGTTATCTGAATACTCTATCTCTGTCTATATTTGCCTACTTCTGATCTGTTGACAGTATAAGAGTGTCAATATTTTTTTCCTTGTAAGGTGATATAAGCAACTGCCTAACTGTTGACTCAACTGAGGATTACTAATTCCAATAGCTAGTTAACAAATCAGCCTACACTCCAGGGAGAAGGTAAGTGCCTGCCACTTCTGAAAGAGCCCTGGGAAGCTAACAGTGATCACTTGGAGCCCAGGGCTAAGCCGGGGTGGAGCACAATGATGCTCCCTTTGGGAGGTGGCTCACCTGGCCAAGAGATAACCTGGGTGGGGCAGGGGCAGGAATTGTGCTCCATGGGAAACATTATTTCTTCTTCCAGTTCTTTGAATGGTAGTTTCCAGTTACTTTGCATTTAAATCGTGGCAGGTAACTGTTGGATTTCCATTTCTTCTCTTAGCATGATTTTATAAAACTTACCCATCTTGCTTGAATCTCTTCAGAGGGAGAATGGAAGGGCAGGCCGTAGTGAAGGTTTGTAAAAAATGTTTGCAGGGACATTGCCAGCCCAAATCCCACCTGGCTGAGTCATAGTGAGGTTTTTTTGCCATGTGGCATCTGTGGAGTGCTTTTAAGAAATAGGCTGGTTCCATGTTGTGCTGAGCTGTATCTTCCTCCAAGCATACAGGCATTGACTCTAAACATGCAACAGCGTGTGCAACACCTGTGCCTGCTCAGTAGTGCTTCTATTCTAATTTTTATTTTTAGGAATCTTTGAGATACCAGAAAATGTCTCAGTGGAAATCTCCTATTCCATTTCTCTTTGTGTTAAAATGCTATTGGGATGGCCATGAGAACGTGGCACAGGCTGGCTGTGTTTATCTGGCTCTGCTTTCTATTTGTTCTGCAATTATCTTGTGAAACACTGTGTATGCTTTTAGGCATGTTTTGTTGGTTTTTTTTCCCAGCTCTGCTCATCCCTTTCTTTTGCACATATGCACTTACAGTTAATGTTTTCTAATGGAAATAATGTCCTGAAAAGGTCTCAGGTTGAGGGAAAGGGAGGAGCTGTGTGTGAGCTCTTTTCATTACACTGAAAATTAGTCTTGATCAAGTTTCACAGGAGTATTTTCATGTAACAATAGCCTGGAGATGAGTTGGGGTTTTTTTTTTGGTTTTTTTTTGTTTTTTTTTTTTTTTTTTTTTGGTTTGTTTTGTTTTGTTTTTTTTTTTTTTTTTTTTTGGTTTGTTTTGTTTTGTTTTTTTTTGTTTTTTGTTTTTTTTACGGTTCTGGTATGTGTATGAGCAGAGTGAGCTCAAAATCTGAGTAAAAGATGTTGTGGTGGTGGGATATGTCCATCTTGGCAGTTTGGGCACGTGTCCACATTGATCTGTTAATATTCAGTCTGGTGTCCCTAGTTTTGATGAATGTTTTTGTCAGCTTCTGTGGAAAACACCCCAAAATTATCAAACCTATTTTTATTTTCTGTCAATGCTGAGGGACATCCATTGTGCTTACAAAGCTTGCATTTCAGCATCCAATTACCCACCCAAATGCCCAGTGACACATGAAAAGCAGCTGGCAGCTCTGCAGGACCAAAGCCACAGTTTAGTTGTAGGTTCATTGCCACAAATTCTGTCTGCCTTGCTGTTTCCCACCACCTTTTACATGTAAAAGGACTTATCACACAGATTGAGAAGTCAAAGAGTGGGAGAAAGGAAATATTGTCCCTGTTTCTCTGGGGGGAACTATTGCCCAGACAATCTCATCAATGCATCTGAGGTTGTGTGGGGAGCCTGTAGGGAGCTCTGAACCGCAGTGGAGTGTGAGAACATCTCCCCTCTCCTCTCCCACAGCTGGGACAGTCGTGGTGTTGATGTGACACAGAGCTGTGCACCAACTCTGGGTCAGCCCTTCAACAGAGAAGCTTCTCAAGGCCCTCCAGGTCTGTGCAGAGACACAAACCTGCACCTCCTGGTGACTCACTCTGTGGCTATTTTGAGCACTGAAGACCTTCAATTTACAGACTCAGCTGCAAAATAATCCAATAGAGCTGGATTTTGAACCACTTTAAGTCAAATCCCTAATGTGGATTGAAATAAACCTTGATAGTTTGGATCCATTATTTCTCTTTCAGTGATTAAAAAGTTCCTATTCAAGCTGGTTGGGAAAACTATTTGTTCCTTACCTTCTTGACAAGAACAAGTATTTCCCTGCTTATCTCACTCAAAATCATCTATTTCACATTCATCATCTGAATTCAATTAAAAATAACCTGCAGCTGTAATTGTTTGGGGCTGTTTTTAACTGAACTCCCTTCATCCCACAGCATGTGGGATTTCCCCCTACAGTTTTAAGAGCAGGTGGTCAGTGGGAAATTCCTATAAGCTCCTCAGTGTAGGATTGCTCTTGGGGGCTATCAGAGTATCAGATGTGATTTAGCATTCATCCCTCCAAAGCAGAAGACTGATTACTTCCCTCCTGCCCTTTCTATCAATACTTGACACAAGCTATGTGAAAAGGGGGGCTATGGGATGCAGACCCATCCTTGAGTTTTCCAGAACATGTGGAGGCTATTTGCAATAGCCAGCCAGAGCATCCTGCTGCAAATAAATTTGTGCAGCCTGCAGTACAATGCAGGGGCAAGATGTGCCACAGAACCACCTTGGTTCATTTTGGATGTACAGAATAGAAGTTGCCCAAAACCCTTGTGTGACTAGCATGGTTTATATCATAAAACAAAAGTGAATGGGTTTGGAGAGTGTGTGAGCATTCATTCGTCATCCATCTCTTATTGTTAATGGGAAGTTTCCTGTTAAGGACTGGGTGAGGCACTGCCTCAAAGAAATGTGCACAAGCAGCGTGAGAGATTCTTGCTTTTGTCTTTACTTTGTGGGAACTGTGCAAAGTCTGCAGCTCAGACTGAACTTCTGCAACATCCCCACTCGTGGAGACAGAACTTACTGTAGATGAGAATTTGGCTTGAGTTGTCCTAGCTTTTCAATTCTATCCCCTGTTACTTTTTCAGGAATCTTGGTAAAATATCCTATGCAATTTTTTCTGTTTAATTAGAGTGATTTTGTTTTGGTTTTTGGGGTTTTTTTTTGTGGAAATTTAAGGCTCAGAGGTTTAACTCTCCTCTCTGACTAATAGCAGAGAAAAATGTTAAAACTTGTTACTCTTTCTTTTTATTCAGCTTGGCACATGAGGAGAAATAGTTTACTCAGAGAAAATTTGGCAAGGGAGTTATCTTGATTTCATTCAAGGTCTTTGAGTGTTGCAGTGAAAATGGGTTTTGATTAGACAAAGTCAAAAGCCCTTGAAATTCTAATATGTACAATGTAAGTAGTGGAATCCTTCTCTTGCAACTTGTCATCACTGTGTAAATTTGAGACCTTGGTACCTCTTTCACTGGCTTTGTAAGGGCTTTGAATCCAAGAGCTGCTCTTAGAGAAAAAGGTTTCTGCTGCTGTTAGAGAAAAAGTGTCTGCTGGTTTACTTGGCAACATGGTCCTTCAGCTGTGGTCCAAGCCAGAGACACACTGTGCATGTCCCACCCTACTCAAACAGGAGCACCCAGTGTGGAGCTACCCCCAGCCCGCTCTGGATTTGGGATCTGCTTGCAAATTCTGTCGTTTTTCAGCTTGAGAAGCTCTATTTCTGCTCCAGCTAGGGAACTTGGTCTTCCCTTCCCCTGCTTCCTCTTCCCTTAATGCAACTGAAAATGATACTAACTCAGAAAGGTATGTGGGATCCAAAACAACACATCCATACTGGAGCTTGTCCAAATTTACATCTCCAAATCAACTAATCCTGTGCCCACTGATGAGCATTTTCAGTGACAGGGTGGGTGTCCCTGAGGTCCAGGGATACCTCTTTGCAGCCATTCCCTGGAGCACAGTGCAATGTTTGGCTCCCATTCCCACGTGTCCCCCCCAAAGCCCAGCTCAGTCAGGTTGTTTCATTGCAGTGATGCACAAGTGGTCGCAGTCAGAGCTGCAGTCACAAAACCCACCTTCTGTCACTTGTGTGTTGCAGGGCTTTCTTTGCATGTGCACATCTGCTTTGTGTGTCCCCAGGCCAGCTCTGTCCCTGCAGTGTGGGCTCTGGGACAGGAGCCCGGAGCTGCTTCCTTCTGCAGCAAAAACCACCACCAGTTCCCTCTCATGCCAGTGGGAAAACAAAACTTGTGAAATGAGTGCTTTTCCAGGCTCTCTTTCTTCCATGCTGAGACAGACCATTACATTTTCAATTTTAACAACAGGCAACTGGGTTTGGTGATTGGCAGACAATGAAGTCAGATTTCCTAGGGCTTTGTCTGGTGGATAAGGAGGGGCTGGTTTGTTGGGTTGGTTTGGTTTTGTTTGGGTTTTTATTTTTTCAGAACTTTCTTTCACCTACTGCATTATATTGAGGCTGCAATGTAATAATAAGCATTATATATGCATAGCAGAGAGATCCCCTGATGGACAAAGGGATCCTCTGGTGTTTTATAAAATAGTCTCCCCTGTGGCTACTTTTCCTACATCCTAGTTTTATAAATGTTCTCATTAAGATTAATTTAAATCTGATGAAGGCTGAACCATTTTTTGCATCCTTCCCTTTAAAGAACATAGGGCACTCGTGTTTTCTACCTGATCACCAGGCAGCATTAAATTTGTAAGAATTGGGAACTTTTCTGAGCATCTGTCAGCAACAGTGGGAACTAGCCAGCTCCAAAAGGAAAGTAGGGAAGTTGTAAAGGCAGAGGGAGGAAAAGCATGTTATTACAATGTTCTTTAAAGCTTTCTTGCAAAGACAGTATCACCTTCTGCTGAAACCTTTGTAAGGAGAAATGGGAATAAAGCATTCACACTGTCACAGTGCACCAGACTCTAAAGAAAGACACCTTAACTGTTCTCTGGAGGTTTCTGTATGTGTGCTGTAGGGATACAGACTGTAACACATACTCCTTTTTACTTATGCTTGAGGAAATGGCTCAGTTCTTGCAGGTCTGTCTCTCTCTAGTGGCTTACATTTCCTGTCCTGTTCCCCAGCACCACCACATCTCTCTCCTATACAGAATGGTTTTCATTCACTGACTCCTAGAAGGTCTTATCAGGTAAGAAGGGCTGCAGCATCTGGATGTGGTTGGCACACAGATCCTGTCTGAGCCAGGGCCCCAGCAGAGATATTCTTTGCCTCTTTCCTGATACCTCTTAAGGGATGTGTGTGCATCTCCTAGGGCTGCTTGAATCCCAAGCTACAAGGCTTTACAAAACCATCCAAAGCAGTCCAGTAATGTCTCTTTAGTCTGTGCTGATCACATGGTGATTTCAAATGACTGGAGCATTTCACATTTTTGTGTAATCTCCTTAATGTGGGGGCACTTTGTGAGCTGTTGGATTGCAGGGAGTTCAGGGTAACTTGAACTTGTTGGAACACTACAAGTTTCCACAGATCTGAGCATGGATGTTTGGTGGGGTTAGGAGCTGCCATACTTGCCTGGGAAATGAGGAGGGGAATCAGTAGGTCCATTTGTCTTTTTGCTGGAGCAGGCATTTACTGAGTGAGTAAGGACAATGTCTGTCACCTAATAGTCACCTTGGAGTGATGGAGGCACAAGGAGGGCTGCATGTGGTCTTTTGCAGAGGTGATATTTCAGATTGAAGTGAGTAATGATGCTGCCTGAGTAAGTTAATGTAGGTGTTTGCTGAAGAGTTGGACTTCATTTTACAAGGTTATTCAGTCAGGTTTTATTGACAGCTCATTGACACACGGATTATTATGCAAATTCTCAGAAATGCTTATCTGTGGTTTGTCACTGTTCATCTATTCACAGTTATAATCTCCTTGCCTCTATAAATTTTCCTGCTCTTGGGAGATGTAAAATGTTACAGGAGTAAAAGCTGTTTAGATGTGGCAGTTATCCCAAGTTTCTTGCTCATTAAACTTCTCTGTGATTTGTTTTGGGAAACATTTAGGTTCCTGGTAGTTTAGTCAAGGTTCAAAAGAATCAATTGATGAGTAAAGACATGAAGCAGTTCTGATAAAAGAGATAGCTAAGGAGGTGATAATTCCAGCTCCAAAAAGTGAGGGAAAAGGGAAGAGGAGTCCACTAACTAGTGAGTGGCATGGAGGCTATTCAGATGCTTCCTGCTCACTTTCTCTCAGGAGCTGGAGCATAAAAGTAAATTGGTGGCTGTGAAGTGCAGAACAATCCAAAGAAAAGAGCCTGCAATTTGCAGCTGTGCATTTCTTTCCTCTTATCAGAGTTGCTCTTGTCACACGGTGTAACTTGTTACTAGAGGAAGCTGTGAGTACAAAAAGCTCCTTCCAGTTTAAAATTAGGTAACTAATGAACAATATATGACTGGGTTATTAAATGCAACATTAACATCTCTGACTTGACTCTGACTATTTCAGCTTCCAAAGCTGGAAAACATTAAAGAATGATAAAGTGCTGCTGGTAGGGTCCTGGTGAGTCTGATGTGCTGTAACCCACCCCCTTAACCCAAGGATGAGCCTTGTCCCTCTCCCTTAAGCTTCTCTTCAGGTCTGACAGAACAGCAGAAAATGTGGGAGGTGAATTCTCCTGTATCAGCTGCAGGATAATGAGACTTGCAAGGAAAGATAT
This sequence comes from Aegithalos caudatus, assembly GCA_013389925.1. Classification (NCBI taxonomy): domain Eukaryota; kingdom Metazoa; phylum Chordata; class Aves; order Passeriformes; family Aegithalidae; genus Aegithalos; species Aegithalos caudatus. The sequence continues at coordinate 567,538 of WEIU01004879.1, read as the reverse complement.
TGATGTGGCTGAGATCCCACCCTCAAGTGGTGCAGAAGGAAACCTGCATTGAAAGCTGGGTTCTCTGGGCAGATTTTCTGTGTCAGCATCAGTGGGGATAGGGTGATGTAATAAACTTCAGCCTTTTTTTTTTTTTTTTTTTTTTTTTTTNGAAACTCTATCTCCTCCTAGCTGCATGAGTCTTTGTCTTGTGTTTGTCCTTGGGAAATCATGAAGAGAACAAATGCTGAGCCCAGGCTGAGTCTGCTGCAGCAGTCAGAGAGTTTGCAGGGTTATGTGGAACATCTGGGGCTGAACACAGCAGTGACAAAAAGCAGAACATGCTGAAATACACTGCTGAATGTGTGTTGTCTGGCTGCAGAGGAGCTGGTTCTCCCTGAGACATTAGTTCTTGAAACAGACTTGAAGTCCAAGAGGTTTCCCATGTGCCAGCTGCCCCCAAGGCCTGTGGGCATCCTGGTCCTGCTCCATGCTTGGTCAGGGCTGCAGATGCTGCCAGCATCCCTGCCTCTGCTGACACCTGGGAGAGATGTGAGGGAAAGGAGCTTGCTACCTTCAGTAGCTAGGCTGCAGCTGATTGTCAAAGGCAGCCTAATTTAATTAGAGTTGAACTGGATCTTTATTTAATGAGATCTGAGACTAATTAATTTTTGGAGTCACAGTATGAAAGACGCTTTGTTCCTTTTGAATAGGTAATTAAGTGAAGCATATGCAGACAGTCAATGCTCTGCTGCATTTGCAAAGGGTTTGTTCTCCTTCTTATCTTCATCTTCTTTGTATAAGCACTTTGGAATTAGGAATTAATTGTTTTGTTGCTAATGATGTTGGGTATAATTATCTTGCTTTAGAATGACAGACTTTGTCCAAGTCATGGGTCATGGGTGCAGAGCAGGAGACAAGCTGGCCAGGGTGATGAGCTGTCCTTGAACTTCCCAGAGCTACAGCTACATTTGCTCAGGAACAGAGTGGCCAGCTGGGATCTGCTGTAGAGGGGCAGGTGACAGCATTTCACAACACCAGCTCCAGCTGGCTTTCTAGTGTGGGCAAGTTGTCTTTCATGTGGTTTATCCTCACCTGGTTCTACCAGAGTAGCATGGTCACACCACAATATTTAGCTGCCTGGTTCTCAGAGAAGGAGATTTTTCTTTGTCCTTTTTCATTTGTAGAGGCGCTGTGTGTACCACTGCACTGGATCAGAACAGCTTGGCTGTTTTGATCCTTACACCCATAAAAGCCTCAGGGGCACCAACGTTTGCAAACACAAGGCAGCATCTCCTTAATTGAAGTGACATTCCTTTGCAAGCCAAGAATTAATATTTTGAGTTATGATGTTTATAAATCAGTCTTATGTGACTTGTTCCCCATTGGCACCAGCAAATAACCCACAATGTTCAATATCTAGCAAGTCATTTCCATTAGAAAGCAAACTTGGTGTTTGAGCCCAGCATTTCTTAGCATGTCCTTGATGAATCTTTTTCAGTTGTGATGCTCAAGACAGAGGTTTGTGGTCTCTGGCAGCTGAGTTTGCACATAGATGAGAACAACTTTGATTTTTCTGAAGAGCATCCTTGTCCTGACTATTTTGTGGGCTCTCTTTTCTACCTCACTGCACATTTATATACATCACCTATACATCTGCAAGGAAACCAGATGACATTCACAAGACTTTTCATCCATGTGCATGTGCTGTCTGTTGCAAAAGCTCAGTCTTTGAAGGCTGTGGGTTGGTACAAGATTGTGGCTGTATGATCACTTCAAGCCATTGACACAGTGTATGTACTAAAACTTCTGACCTCAGCTTGACNAAAAAAAAAAAAGAAAACTGTAACTTCTTGGTGACCCAGGCTTATCAGAAAGAAAAGGAATAGTTCATCCTGACAATAGATAGAAGCTAGGGCAATGAGAGTGTGTCCCTCTCAAGATACCACACCATCACAGCCCTAGACTGATTTCTTATTTTTTCTTCCCATCCATATCTTTGGAGATCCATTCTCATGTTCCAATGTCTTTCCAGGATTATAGCAAAACCTCTTCCAGCAGGCTGCTCCAGAATATCACATATTTCAGACTTGTAGCACGAACAGGGAGTGCACTGTTAAATCATTTCTGCCAACCCTAGTTTCTACACCAACATATTCAGCTTTGGAGGAGACCTGTGCTCAAACACATCTTCAGAGAATCCCTACAGCCTTAACTTTGGGACTCCAGCCTATCTTCTCTGCTGGGATCTGTCTGTGCTGAATGCAATCTGCTATAATCATGCTTTTAAAACTTTCATTGCTTAAGGGCTGCTTTCCTATTCCCTGACAGAGTCATTAATTTTTTCCTACTCTTATGAACTTCTTTCTACACTTTCAGATGGTCCAAACCTCTTGGATTTTCTTCAGAAATTCCCCACAAGAGGCATCTGGTGCTCTTGCCTATAGGGCACTCTCTAACCACAGGCAGTCTCCTGTGTTAGCTGGCTGCCAAAATGGCAAAGTTGCTCTCCATTTTATTGAGGCTGGAGCCCAAGAAAGCCAAGTTGGTGGACACACCAGCTGTGTGCCTGCTGTGGGCAACCTTGGCCCACATGGATCTTGCAGGGCAGGGGATGTTTGGAGAACGGGGATGTTGTTCCTTTGATCCTTTCCATGTGGAAAACATGCAGTGACCACAGGGCTCCTTGACCTTTCTCTTACCCTTTCCAGCTCCCTGTCGAGCTCTGCCCCTCTCCCTGCTCCTGTTCCTGCACTGCTGGGAATTCTTGAGCTGCCTTGGGCACGGAGAGTGCATCAGGCTTGCATTGATGTGGCAGTGTGGGAAGGCGAGGTGAGGGTGCCCAGGGCTGGAGCAGGAGAGCCTGAGAGCAGGTGCACTGTGGTTAGGGCATATGACTCTATCCCCTTAATCACCTCTGAGCAGGTCTCCACCTATTCCTCCCTCTCCTTTTCTGGAAATTTACGGTAACTTGCATATTTGTGATGCTTTCTGCTGCTGCAAGCAGGATGACTTGTTTACTGCTGTCCAGTCACCTGCAAATATCTTTCTTTTGGTCAGCTGCATCATCTAAGGACAGCCTGAATCTGCTGAATGGCTTCCCCAGCCTGGCTTGCACAGTTCTTGACCCCTGTGACGTGCAGGAGTTTCTCCTACAGTTCATGGTTAATTTGACCTGAGATGATGGGGAGAGCATCATGAGGCACACTGAGCACAGAGCCCTGCAGGATCAGACCTGGCTGGATGGAGAGGATTGCAATGCAGTGTTTGCAGACAGATGTGAGCCCCTGTCTGGCCTGGAATAAAGCCAGCACTAGACTGAGCCACAGCTGTGTTGGTGCTGGGTATATTGGTCTGGGGTCTCAGCCAGACTCAAATAATTGCACAGTTTTGTGTCCTGAGCTGAATCTTACGTGGCTGGGGCTGAGCTTGGGTCTGCTCAGAGACCAGCAGGAGAGCTCAACAAACATATCTCACAGACATGGCAAATTTGTCTACAGAATCTAGTAGTAGATCCATCCAGACTCCTTACCATTAATCTTCATCTGGCATCACACATCTTGAGGTCAACAGTGTTGAGATCAGCCAAAATCAATATAATTCCACATTGTGAGTGTATCCTCAGTGCAGTGCAGCTGTCCTTGCTATGCAGGGAGCACAACTCAGTCTCCCAGAGCGACGTGTTGAATTTATTGCTTGGGATGTTCAGTGAACACAGGCTGGTGGGTGGGGAAAATCCGGGGCTTTGATTCAGAGTTTGTGCTAGATGTGTGAGTAAGAACAAGCATCTGCCTCAAAGCACAGCTCCTGCTTGGGCTCCTGTCTGCCACTGGGCTGCTTTCCTCCTTTCCTGGGCTTTGCAGGACAGAACTGGCTGGCTCAGTGTTCAGTAAAGGGAGATCAGGAACAGAAATAATTTTGAATAAAATTGATCATGTGTGAGAAGAAAAGCAGGTTTTTTATCCTTTTATGCAAGGGGGATGGGGGTCATTCAAACGAATAGATTGTTTCCCTTTTAACTTAGTTCTTGAAAAATGCCACAGGAGATTAAATAATCTCCTTAAGCAAATCCCCTCACCTGGCTTCCTCACAGGCACTTGCTCACAGTGTCCATGTCAGCCCCAGCACAGGGAAAGTTGCTCATGGTTCTGCCTCCTGTGCTAAGAGGGATTTCTGAGGACTCCCCAGGGCATGAAAAGTGGGAAAATACAAAAAAAGGGAAAGATACAGCTGGAGCCTGTTAATTAAACTGAAAACAATACCCCACTGGCAAAAACCTTACTTAAGTCAGTGAGAATGCTTTTGTGACTAGAATAAGGACAGTTTCAGCCCAGGCCTGGATGCTTGTGTCCTGTTTATATTGCTTTTGGGCCATTTAAACCTCTGCTGCTTATATTTAGGTTTTGAACCTCATGTTGCACTCCCATTCATGGGCTGCTCTTGGCTCTGATCACTTCTCAAATGGTTCCTGAATGCAACATCAAAGTCCAAACCAAACAGACCTCTGTGGCAGAAAGGGAAGACACCAGTTTCCAGGACCTTTGCAGAGATAAATAAGACTGTGCTTTTCCTGAGGGCATAACTCCACATATGGCTCTGGACAGCTTTAGGAGATCTTTGGAGAATGCTGGACTTTGTTCTGCTTCTTCCTTGAGGCTGAAATAACTGGTATTATTCTGTTGTTGCTTTCCTTATGGCCTAAAGTTGAACTAGAATGACAGAGCAGGATTTTCTGGCTCTGGGACCAACTTCAAGGAAGTCATCATGGAGAGTGGCTTCTTTTCATGCATGGTGTCTCCTGCAGGGTTATTCTCAGTGTGCATGTTATCACCTTGTGTGATATATAATCACCCAGAGGCTAGGACATGCAAGCACATGGTTATGAATACCCACAGAAACACTGAGATCCCTTGCTCTGATGCCAGAGATAAATACTTTGACTCTGGACTCTATTATATTCTCAGAACCAAACCACTCAGCAAACCTGCCTCGTGATTCCACTCAGCCCTGTCATAATGATTTTAGAAGAAAACCACAAGAAACGTGGTGGTTTTGGGTCTCTGTCAAAGCACAGCAGAAGAGTGTTGGTTGATTACTTTTTAAAAATTCATTTTAACATTACATTCAGAGTGAAAGTCTGGGCGTATACCTAAATGTTAGAAATGTAAAGAGGGTCTTATATATAATTGTGGTGAGAAACCACTGGATATCATTTGAAAACTTACTGTGGATGCAGGAGATGAGATAATTTAAATATAACTATGTGAAATCCCACCATGGAAACTGTATGTGCTTCTGGGTTACTCTACCCTTTCTTAGCTTTCTCTTTTGCCTAAAAAGCTCTATTCTTTCTGGTACACTAACAAATACAAGCATTCACACTTCAGCTCTGTGAATTTAACCTTTTCTTCTGCTATCCTCTTTGTCTGCTTTCCCCAGACACGCACACAAACGCAAAGTAGCCCACGGCATGTACCTGGAGAGGATGTGCCCTCCTCTCCACAACTGGGCATGCAGGCAGCTGCTGTGAAACCAAATCCTTTTGTGATGAATAACAGCTCTGGAGCTCAGCAGGCATCTGACTCTGACTGGTGAAGGGATTGCTGAGGTCAGTGGCAGCGTGTGCCATTACAAAACACTGGGCAGTTGTCCAGGTGGTTGGTGGAGGCGCAAGCACAACCCTACAGCTACGAGTGTGCTTGGGGCTCTGGACAGGGCAGGGTTCAGGGCAGGGGAGTGTGGTGGTGGCAGCTCAGGCAACTGCAGCTGTGTCTTGTGACAGTGAGCAGAGCTGTGGGGAAGCTGACTGAGAGGCTCCAGCAAGCTTCTCCTCCTGGGCTACCCAACAGCCTATGGGCAAGGACAGCCAGCCCCAGCTGTGCAGGGAGAGTTGGTATCCATGCTCCCAGCCAGGCCAGATGTGCTGCTCTGCATGGTTGGGCACTATCATGCCTTCATCCAACCTTGTCCTCTGCTGAGATAATTATTGTTGCAGCAGGCATGGAACACAATGGGGTTCAGATGCTGCTGACCACAGTATGGTGTCTGAAGTCCCACCTTTCTTCATGAGAAACTGGCACATGAAGTGATAAAGCTGACACACTTGCAGGGACTTACCCTAGCAGGATGTGTGTGGTGTGAGAACAGCCACAGCAAGAGGAGCCAGGTGGGCAGCTGGGGTTGAAGCACCTTTAGCATCCACACCAAAAAAGCCCAGTATTTATGTCAAAGTCCTTTCCCAATGCTGTAACTGCTGATGCATCAGGTGTTTTGAATTGCTCATCTTTCTTTCAAGTCCTTGTGGGACAGGAACATCTGGGTGAGAGGCCACCAACACTGCTGTGGCCCTCTGTGCCCTGGCACAGGGAAGTTTACAGTCCTTCCAAGAGGTGTGACACAGCAAAGGCCTCCTGAAGTTAATATCAATATCTGCTTCTTGTGCAGAGGATCCTGTCCTCTTCCCCAGTGCTTCAAAAAGGAGTGCAAAGAGTCCCAGTGAAGCCAACCTTGCACACCATAGATGGAGCTTTCTTAGATCTCTTTAACGGTTGGAATTGTGAAATATTTGTTGCATCTGTAATTAGGGAGTAGAACAGATGGCTAAAGCTTAGCTATAATTAAAGTCTAATGCACAGGAAAATAACCCAATGCAGCCGGTGATTCAGCAGCAACCAAAGAATTTTAATTCTTTCTTTGCTGGGCTTAAGCTTCAATTGTAGGAATTGGGACTTCAGGGAAAGACTGTTGCATCACTTATTACATAGGGACATGGCTTTATATTAAAGGATGGTGTAGAAATTTTTGATTGCTATGTATTAAGTTATATTGTGTGGTCTTGCCTACCTTAGTAACTTGAAATCATGTGTGAAAAAGGCATGTGAATTGTTTTAACAACACAGAATCTGCATGTTGCAATCTGTTTTAGAAGAGACTTTCTTAAAACCTGTCTGCCTAGTCATTGATTGCCAATGCTTCAGGTTAAGGTATTTGGAAAGAGGCATTAATTAGGTGCTCTTAGACAGGAACATATTTTATTTATGAATCTGTTTTAAAAGGACCTTTCAGAACTATCATTTAAATCACATTTAACACCACTTTCAAGTAGAGACCTCATGACATGAGAACTGGAAGCAATTGAACAAGCTTCTCATTTCCTGAGAGGCAGGAGACCAGATTAGGAGTTAGCATCAGGCACAGAAAGATGGAGTGGTGTTACTGTGAGCTTTGCAGGCTCTGGAAATGGTTTATATGCTTGGGGTTGGTTTTTTGCACCCTACTCTTACTAGAACAGAGCAAAGTCTATAATACATCCTGCCAGAGGTATGTGAAGCCAGCTCTCCCAGAGGGAGAATGTGAACAGTTCTGGACCATTCCTGGGGAGTGGAGAAAACATCAGAGAAATGTCCTTGTGAGCAATCCCCTTCCTTATCTTCTGAGAAGACTTACTGGAAAGAGTCACCTGTATCTACTTGGGATATGGGGACATCCATTGGTACATTAATGATGCACTTGCTGGGGCTACAGCTGCCTGGGAGGTTTGGGAGGGGTCCCCTCCTCCCTTTGCAGCAGGCTGGAAAGAGCAATGTTAAGTGGCAGGTTTTTCTCAAAGCTGTCATCTGCCTTGAGTGGCCACTGCTCTTTCAGAACCTGTCCCTGGAGGACCTGGGTGGCATCTCTTTCATAGTGAGCATGAAGGGACCAAGGAATGCCAATTACCTGATATTTAATGTGGGTTATAGGCATGCAGACAGCCCACAGCTGCTCAGTGGCTAATCAGCATCCCTTGCATTTTGGTTGTCCCTCAGTGCTGTCTTAAGCTACAGCAGATTTTGGTGCAGGAGTTGTGTGTATCCTCTTTGGGCTCCACAGGACTTGTAAAAGATGCTACATTCAGTGGAGTTAATGCTGGGAATTCCTGAGCAGGAGGTAGGTGATGTTAAGGTTTCTGAACTGATGCTGTTTGAGCAACTTGTGCCATGCTTTGGACCCCTACCCTTAAGAAGGGTGACTTGGGAAATAAAATCAAACAAAAACACCACTAACAAAAAAGCAGGAATATTTCCCATCTCTGCATTTGTCTCAAATGTGGACCTAGGGGCTAAAATACCCTTGCTCTTCAGAGCTAGAGCATGCCTGCAAGACAGAGCTGACTTCTGCTCTCACACCCACACAGACCATGGTGTCCAAGTGAATCCACAGACCCCTGGAAAAAGTTATGGAAAATTAATGGTGACCACAAAAGGCAGGATTTGGCTCATGCAGCATTTTGATGGATGGCACTAGGATGGAATAGAGGGACCTAGCTCAGTTTCCCTAAAACTCATGTCTGCAGGACTTTTCAGGAAAGCTAATACGCAGGGAGAACAAAAAACACCCTCCTTCCCTGTTATCCCTGCTCTGGAGTGTTTCTGACCTGTTACCACATACGACAGCAGCAGTGATACTTGGCAGTAAAAGGGTCTGTGGAGCATTTGGAGCCAATCCCACTGGTGCCACCAGTTTGGGGTGCCACTGCCCAGCTGCCAATAGTGCCATGGACAGGGATCACCACAGGGCAGGGATCTCCGGTGGCAGGGATCCCTGGTGACACGGATCAGCAGATGGCAGGGATCATCAGAGGACAGGGATCCCCCGTGGCATGGATCACCAGATGGCAGGAATTCCCAGATGGCAGGGAACCCTGGTGACAGGTATCCCTGGTGACAGGGATTCCCGGTGGCAGGGATCAGCAGAGAACAGGGATCCCCAGTGACAGGGATCACCAGAGGACAGGGATCCCTGGTGGCAGGGATCACCAAAGGACAGGGATCCCCGGGTGACAGGGATCAGCAGAGGACAGGGATCCCCAGTGGCAGGGATCAGCAGATGGCAGGGATGGATCCCTGGTGACAGGGATGGATCCCCCGTGACAGGAATCTCCCGGTGGCAGGGATCAGCAGATGGCAGGGATGGATCCCCAGTGGCAGGGATCCCCGGTGACAGGGATCAGCAGATGGCAGGGATGGATCCCCTGTGGCAGGGATCCCCGGTGACAGGGATCAGCAGATGGCAGGGATGGATCTCCCGGTGACAGGGATGGATCTCCCGGTGACAGGGATGGATGTCCCGGTGACAGGGATGGATCCCGGTGGCAGGGATGGATCCCCGGTGACAGGGATCAGCAGATGGCAGGGATGGATCCCTGGTGACAGGGATGGATCCCCCGTGACAGGAATCTCCCGGTGGCAGGGATCAGCAGATGGCAGGGATGGATCCCCAGTGGCAGGGATCCCCGGTGACAGGGATCAGCAGATGGCAGGGATGGATCCCCTGTGGCAGGGATCCCCGGTGACAGGGATCAGCAGATGGCAGGGATGGATCCCCGGTGGCAGGGATGGATCCCCGGTGACAGGGATCCCCGGTGACAGGGATCCCCGGTGGCAGGGATGGATCCCCGGTGACAGGGATCAGCAGATGGCAGGGATGGATCCCCTGTGGCAGGGATCCCCGGTGACAGGGATGGATCCCCGGTGACAGGGATGGATCCCCGGTGGCAGGGATGGATCCCCGGTGACAGGGATCAGCAGATGGCACTGTTACGCACACTCGCAATAACTCACTTTCCCGCACGGCGCTGCCTCGGGTCAGGCGGCGTTGCCGAGGTTTTAAAGAGGCTGATTGTTGGAAACCAACTCTTGGTTCTCAGTCTGCCCACAGTGTTTCTGCCTGGAGGCGATTTGATCCTCTCAGAAGGAGGGACTGGGCTCCTAAAAATGTCGGATTACCTGTGTGTTGGGTACCTCTTGTTTTGGCCGAGTTACTGATGCTGTCACTTCTGGCAGCTTCCCCTCCCAAGGATGAGCAATACTGGCTTCTGCCATCCCGTGGCCGTGGGAAAATCATCCTGGTTTGAAAAGCTGAAGGCTGAGTTTGGAGTTTGGGACAGGGAGTTATCTTTTGCCTGCTTTCCAGGGTGCAATGTATGACGTACTTGGGCTGAGTCACGGCAGAAATTGTTTCACTTTGGAAAAAGTGAGGTGTGAAGATTTGATCATATCACATGTGAGGCTTTGCTTTTTTTCAGGGATGCATGTATGGTTATTAACATCAAAGCACAAGGATGGGGGTAATGCAAGAGACTCTCTTTTAGTTGTTATCTTCTCCACAAAGACATGAAACACTGGCTCTTCAGCTTTCCTCAGCTTTGCTCTGAGACAAGAAAGAAGGTTTTATTAATTTAAGTGACACCAAACTCTTCTTTTATGCCCATGTACTGTACTGTCACTGATTCAGTGGATTTTGTGCTCCATCCTGAGGAGGGTGGACAAACTAGCAGAGTTAAGCATGCCCCATCCCTAGTGTTTTTCAAACTGTAAGCCTGGAAAAGGACCTGTCCTTCTAACTGCAGGCATTCTTGGGCTCCATCTCCAGCACAGACAGGAGGGAAATTACTGCCTATGTGAACACACCCACCTTAATGGTGAGCTGGGTACTGCTGGCTGGGGAGGTGTGGAAGTGCAAGCATTAGCAGAGGATGTTCAAGTTTGCAACCAGGGCTTCCATCGCTAGTGGTTAATGCTTTAGGGATTTTTCTTTTAATTGCTACTGTTCTTGAATTGGCTTTAATCCCATTAGCTCAGGTATGCCTGCAGGAGCTGTGCTTGCACCTTGGATTGCAGGAGAGACATAGCCTTAATGCTGGGAACTAGAGCTCTGCCAGCCAAGCAGTGAGTTTTTGTTGTATCCTGTTTTCAAATGAGAAATTCTTTTGAGACCAATGCTTTTGCATTGAGGATTTATTTTCTGAAGTTGTCAAAAGGGCAGAGAGGTTTTTACTTTTGCAGAACAGGCAGGAGATGGGAAAGTGCAGGAACAGCAGGGTTGATAGCAGTAACATGACATTGCTACAATTCAGCTCAGCTCTGACTCACAAGGAAGAGTCAGAGGCTGTGAAAGATGAGTGATGCAGCAATAAACTCAGTTTACTGCATTTCTGTGTCCTCCATCGGGGCTGACAGTAAACGCTCTCCTTGTTAGGAACTTTCTCTCTGAGTCAATCTGTCCACACAGACAACTTGATTCAGCAAATCTCTTGCTTTGCTTCCCGTAGAGGAAGCCTCTTCTTTCATTTGCTGGGCTGGTGCTGCTGCCTGTCACCAGCACTTCAGAGGCCGATATCCTGGAATTCCGTGAACCAGCCTCTGCGGCTTCTGATGTGAACACCTGGACGATACGAGCAGAGCGTGAGAAAACTCTGGGATGTGTCTGTGGTGAGTGACAGGGATCGAGCCTGTGCTACAAAACCCGTGCTGGATGGGAAATTCCAGGGAGCTCCCTGTCCTGCCCTCCTTCACCATCCCCTCCATGCACAACAGGGCTGGGGCAGAGCTTCACCCACAGGGGATGTGGTCACCGAGGCTCCTGTCCCAACCTGGGCTTGACCCCACAGGGGTGACGACGCTGTGTGTATTTGTGGCACCAGAATGCCAGACATGTCATGTGGCAGCTGAGTGGGGAGACCAAGCCTCCCACCTACACAGCCCCTGGCACCCCTTTGATATGCAATCCTGACCCACGGCAGGGGTTGCCACCTGTCCTGGGGCGCCCTGGCCTCCAGCCCCGCTTTGGGCCGGGCTGTGGCCCCGCTGTGTCTCGGGAACGCCTGGAGACGTGGTGCAGCTGCGCTGATGTCAGGGAGGGAAATTCCCTCCCTCCCCGCCTCGGGTGGCAGGAGTTTCCCGTGGGAGTCACCAGTGGCCTGCCAGCTCTCAAGGACAGGGAAGGCTCTCCTGGGGACAGAGCTAGGAGAGAGCCCCTTCTGGCCTTGTTTCTTATTTATCACTGATTTATAGTCACTGCTTTGTGTCTTACCTTCGTCACATGTGCCAGAATAACCATAAGGCTTGGCGGGGGAGATGGAACAATATTCCATATTTGGTCTCTCAGACCTGCTTCCTTTTGCTCTCTCTTCATAGAGAGAACTGCCCTGTTTATTAGTAACAATGGAAAGAAACCCCTCCGGTGCTCATGTCTGCTCTTCTCTGATAGTATTACCCTTATAGTTAGTTTTGTTTGATGACTCCTTAAAGGGGAGAATGGAGCTTCCAAAACATGTTCAGCTTCAAGTCTGCTCCTATGCCATCTGCTTCCAACTACTTGAAAACAAGGGTCAAAACTTACTGCTGCTCCTGCTTTTGGAGAAAGAAGACAGTTTGGCCCTGTGTGGTGGAAATGTCTTCAGGAGAGGGGACATCCATAACTCTGCTGAGGCTTAACCAACACAGAGTGGCATAGAATCTACAACTCTGAGGATCTTGATGGGGGCATCAGTGAGATAAAGAGGCTGATGGATTAGAAGCGAGGCCAGCCTCAGGCAAGCTTTTTGACTTGGCCTGATCCCATGGAAACACAGGGAGTTGGTGCTCACGGGAAGCCCAGAGCACAACTCAATGAACCTGCTGAGATGGGTGCTCTGGCCTTCCTCCTAGAACCAGTCTCTGCCCTGGAAGAGTGGGAAAGCCTAGAGCAAACAAAGGGTGCCACTAAGTGTTCTGTGGGAGCTGGAATTCTCCATAAGCATGTGGGAGAACAGGAAAAGAGTAGCAAGTGCTTTGCTGGAAGCTGTGGGGTTGGAGTAGAAAGGGAGGCAGTGGGAAACTCCTGTTGTAGATGTTCTGAGTTACTTGAAAGTATTAATAGTTTCAGGGTTGCTCAGGCAGAGAACTATGGCATGCACTAAAAAAAACCTGCAAAGTTGGTGATGGTGAGGGATGAGAACATGGAAAACTTCATTTTTTTCCCCTCTGAAGCAGTCAGTCTTCCAGTCCCTGTCATCTGAGTTCCTGCTGAGAAAAGATCTGGGGACAAACACTCAAGAAGTGGTTTGTGCCTCAATGAAAATATCTGCTATCCCTGCAAAGGAAAACACCAAGCTATACTGACCTTTGCTGTGAGTGGATGACGCTCTGACATTACAGATGTGACACAGGTGACACCAAAGGCAACCAGACAGCTCTGAAAGCAGTTCCTTGAAAGTTCCTCTGAAAGCTGTCTTGTTGAACAGGGCTGAAACAGTGCCCTGTCCTTTGTTGCCTCCTAACTCTGCCTAAGCAGTTGATGGCCACCATGAGGATTGTGCAGAGCTCCAGGTGTGTGGTATTCACATGGAGATGGCAGCTTGAAGTCCACAGTTGGCACTGAGATGTTCAGGTTTAGCTGGAGAAGGATGTGGGGAGTGATGCATCAATACACCTTTGCCATCTTCTCTCCAGATGTGCTTATGGCCCTGTGCTGGACTTCTTGCTCACTGGATTGCCATCAGTCCTGGGCCCACACTTGGCCATCAGTGACTAAGCATGACTTGCACAGATGTTGGCCAGATGTGGAGAGCTGCTGCCTGGGCTCAGTCCCCCAGGCCCCACCAGCAGGTCTGTGCTTCCCAGGCAGGGCAGTGCTAGCACGGGGGGCCTGGGGTATGAGTGCCCTTCTTTACTGCTTTGCACTAGGGACAAAAGCTGCTGCAGGGAATGGGCAAGATCATGTGTAGAACTGTGGTGGTTCTATTTATTAATTTATTTCTTAACTTCGCTCTCCTCCCCATCCCTTGTCTCTCAATATGGAAGGTGCAGGAGGGAAGGCTTGGATGAACCAAAAGCCAGAAATCTGACACTTCTGGAGCAGTGGGATCAGAAATTAGCTGGAGGCAAAATCTGAATTCTTAAGGAAGCTTTTCCCACCATCACAGCATTCAGGTAGATCCTCCAAATCCTGTGAGGGTCATACTCTTGTTTCCTTTTCCCACTCACCAGAGTTACTGAAGAGTTGTCTTTGCTTACTTCTGTTCATGAAACTCCTAAAACCTTAATTCCTTTGAAACCTTTAAACATCCCTAACATACAGTTAAAATTGAAACACGTGCTCAAAAAGCATGCTGATGTGGCTTTCTGTTCCCTTGTATAGCCAAGCTAAAAACATTTTATTGCCGGTAGGAGGGAATTATTTCCTTCTCATTAACTTTTTCTAACAAAAAAATCCCCAAATATCCCACAGATTTCTTGCTCTTAAAAGAAATTAATTTTAACTTTAAAAAAACCCAACAAACCAACGAACGACCACAACCACTCCCCTGGAAACCCCGAGCTGCGAATGAAACGTTTCATCCCCTGGCTCAAAGGGTGGGTCTGATTTCAGGCAAATCCTGGTTTCAAATGTGGCTCAGAGCAAAGCCGGCATCTTCCCGTCTTCCTCAGCTCCCAGAGGTCCCCGGAGCCACGGAAAGGACCGAGGCACAGAGATGTCAGGACACTGCCCCTCTCCCTTGTGCCCTTTTCGGGATCGGGGCTGCTCACAGGCATCCCGGCCCCGACCTTGGGTGCCGGTGCGGAGACCATTATAAATCCCCGGCAGTCTCCTCCCGGGGATATAAATGTTTGCCTCTGCTCAAAGATAATCTCCTGGTCATTTCAGCCCCAGCTTAAGTCGAGAGCGGGTGCACGGAGGGGTAACGGGAGAGTGTCCCACAGCTGTTTCCTGGCTGTTTGTCCCTCGCAGCCGGGGAAGCGGCGGAGCGCGGCGCAGCGCCGCATTCCTGCCCACCTACACACATGCCTGCTGCGCTGCCTGCCTGCCGCCAGCACCGCGGGCTCGCCTGTAAATCCGCTGTCCAGACACATCCCCGACACCCCGGCTTCCTGCGGGACACGTGCCTGGAGCCGCCAGATCAGCCTGACGCTCACCAGCAGCAGGGAAACCTCCTGCCAAGGGCAGGGAACACCGAGGGTGGCACTACCCCCTTTTCCCCTTGAGTTCTGCCACTAAAAGAAGCTCTCCCTTGCCTGTGCTCCCGGGAGCACGGAATCGTGGACTGGTTTGGGTTGGAAGGGACAATAAGATCATCCAGTTCCAAGCCCCTTGCTGTAGAACAGGTTGCTCAGAGCTCCATCCTGCCTGGCCTTGAACACCCTGAGCAGGGATGGGCTGTCCACAGCTTCTCTGGACAACCTGTTCTACTGCCTCACCACCCTCACAGCAAGGAATTACTTCTTAAAGTAAAGAATTTCTTCCTAAATGAAATTTACTAGTCCTCATGTACTCACTCAGACCCCCCCGCCTCTGAAATCCCCAACTCTCAAATGTCTTAGGCTCCATCTCCCAGTAGGTTTCCTTTAAGGCAGTGCAGATGAACTTGGCCAAATACCACTGAGCCTGGAGAGCCTCCCAGCTATGCATGGACACTGGCAATTCACACAGGCACACACCCTGTGCTTGTGTTTCCACTGTGCTATGCAGCTGAGAGGAGCTGGATGCAACCTTGCTGCACTGGTGAATATCTCTGCCCAAATTCCTGGTGGACCAACCCATAGCTAAGTGTTGGCTGTGAGCAGGAGGGAGGAAGTTTGGGTTGCAGGAGAGAAATCAGGACACTTGCTGGCTTTTGCAGGGGGCTTTTGTACACTACTGCCAGTGGGTTTCCATGGCTCTGTTTTCCAGCTGGGAAAAGCAAAAGCTAGACATTGTGAGCTACCTCAGAACATGTCCAGATCTCTGTGGGAGGCTGAAAATGTCCAGTTATCTGGGAAAAGCAGGCAGCTGCTGTGTGCACTGCCAAAGCAAACCAAACCATGAGCAATTTGCATTTACCCAACCCCTGGCATGAGGGGTGGTACAGGTCTTAGGCAGCTGGTGGCCCCTTTTGAAGTTTTTGTGGAAATGTCCTTACTAGAAACATCTCTCATCAGTGCCTTGTGAGTGAAAAGAGAGCCCTGCTACAAGCCACTATTACTCACCAGAATTATGTGGTGCTGCTTTCTTAAATTCTTTATTTTTTCAGGAGAAATTATTCTTTTGGTGTGAATTGTTAGCTGGAAACCACTTAACTGCAGCACTGCAAGACGTGTTCAGCACTGCAAACGGGAACCACAGGACTGGGGGTTTGTTTGGGCTGTAACCAGACTTGTATTTGCTGTGCCTGGGGTGCCAAGGCTGTGCAGAGCTAAGGCAGTGTAAGACCAGAGGCCAGGGTCTCCATCAGAGACAGGGGCCAGCCCAGCAGCAGCAACATCAGGAGCTGCCAGTTTTACTTCACAAAGGCCTTGGGATGTATAATCTGGGCACGTGCCAGGTGAGGAGATTGGCCAAAACCAGGAGAGGGTCTGTGTCCAGGTGGGAGTTATTCCCTGCTCCCAGTGCATTGGCCACCAGGCCATTCTGGGAAAGACTCTTCTCCAGCTCCCATGAAGAAGTAGGTAGAGCAGGGTTTCACAAGAACAGCACTTTTCTCATGACACTTCTTTTGCCTTTTAGGTTGAAATCTATGACAAGAGACAAATTTTCCAGGCTGTTTGGAGAGCACACAATGCATGACCACGCTTCCATGGAGTCAGGCTTGAGGAGGTAATAGCTAATCCCACCATGGGCATGGTAAATAAAATCCAACCAGCTTCTGGTGTTTCTCCAGGAGCAAGCATGAGGTCTCAGCAGTGTGCCCAGAGCCCACCCTGGTGCCTGTGTGCATGGCTGGTTATCCATGCCCACATCCGTGGGTGCAGATTGAAACCATGTCCTGGAGCAAGAGAGCACGAACCCAAGCTCTTGCTCAAAAGGTCTAGGCAGGGAGAGCACTTCCTTGCTATGTCTTTGGTTAAGGGTGGATGCTCAAGGCCTAGACCAGAGCCAGGCTGGCAGAGTGGACCACGAGTTGGTGTGGCCCTCCTTGCCCATTCCCTGGAGATATTTGCCCACAGCCCTGATGTCAGCAGCAGAAGAGGATGCAGCCGCTCTGAAGCTCTCCCTGGGCTGCTTTGTGTGTGTGCAAACCCTGCTGTGAATATTCCTCTCTGCTCCCCAGCAGATTTGGAGATTTCCATACCTCTTCCCTAATAACACAAGCCACAAGGTTTGATGTTTACTCCAGGGTTCAGCCTAGGAGAGAAAAGGTGTTTGATGTTACTTTTCTTCCATGGGCCAGGCAGGGGAAGCAGCATCCAGCAGTGGGGAGCCCTTAATTCCAGTTAATAAACATATCCTTCACTTCCAGCCTCTCTTCCTTGGTGAGTGCCACTTGGTGAAAGCTGCTTGGACTTGGCCAGGGATCAGCCCTGCGAGTTTACAGGATTCACAATTCACAGATGTTAGGAACTATCAGGCTGAGTGTGGGTGGAGAATGTCAAGTCTGAAATAGCTCTCCTGCCACCCTGGCACAGGCAGCAAAGAAAATGTTTCCACGTGACATTCTTCGAACCAACATTTCCTACAAGGAAAACACAGAGGGGAAAAATAAGAGGCAACTGCTGCCATCCCAGAGGGCTTCTGACTATTGCTCAGGGGTGGCTGGAATTAGTGCTGACACTGGCACAAAATATGCACTATAGGTGAGGTATAGGGCAGTCCCTTACACTTCTCCCCATCTACACAAACGTATAGGTCTGCTTGAAGATGCAATCCCTCTGGTGCTCAGATATGTGGGTGCTATTTTTTTCCTGCTGGAATCCATTTTAATTTAGCTCCTGATTCATATTTCATTCATTCTCCAAACCCACAAAACCAGGATAGGTTTACAGCCTGTACTATTTGGATAAATCATGGAGGGTGAAAAAACAGGGGGACAAAACAGGTTGCTTTCCTGAATGATTTTCTGTGTGACTCAAAAGTGAGAATAAAAAAAAAAAAGAAAACGAGGTGGTGGGAGAGAATTAAAGCCATCCTTTCTTACTTTCATGTAACTTCAGGAAAATCAGATAGGTTTTTTATCTTTGGTAGTTTGTTTTGGTGGACTTCATTCTTGTTTCTCTAGGCTTTAGTGTCTGAAAAAGATGTGATTTCTATTTTCTTACTTTTACTTTCTTCTCAAGATAATTGAAAATATAGTGGGGTTTTTAATGCAGAAAATGTATATGTTGTTTACAGAACACCAGAACAACGCAAGATTTCTGTATCATCTCAATTGTATTGGAAAAAAAATGGTGAAAAGCTATAAAGGGAAGCATTAGGTATATCTGATGGTTTTCTTGCAGGGAGGAGGGCAGGAAGGGGAGGCAGAGGAGCAAAAGTTCAGAGTTAATTTTAATTGAGGAATTTCCCCATATTTTGTCATTCAGCTCTTGAAACTGTGACCACAACAGACTGTCTGAACTGTGGTGTGAGAGAGACTGAAAAATTCCCCAGGCAACTATCAGCAGGTACTAACCCCGGAGTTGACAAGGAAAGATTTCAAAGTACGATGAAATTCAGCACGGGAGCTGCACCCAGCAAAGGAAACTCCGACCATCTGGAGAGGAGGATGACCAGAGGCCACAGCAGTCTGTAAAATCGCAAGAGCTGCCAAAATTAAACTCTGAAGTCAGGCGGGAAGGCAACCAATGACCGGCGAGATCAGAAGTTCAGAGAAGCCCCAGATGAGCTCCCAACAACAAGTGTGGCCAGCGTACACCAAAGTTTATTAAGGATGTTGAGAGGAGGGGAAAATATCTGTGCAGAAGATGCCCAGCTGGCGAGGAGGGAGTGGTGGTGATGCTCGGGTAACCGGATGAATCCCATTGGCCAAGTCCCCGGCAGATCCCACCCATCCACAAGTGTAAAATAAATCTCTAAAGTTGTACCTCGTGTACCACTTGACCTTATTGCTTTTAGCCTGCCGGCTTTATATCTATTTATTTATTTTATTTCGGTTTGTCCCCGAGGAGGGGGTGGAAGGAAATGAATTTTGAAGCAGCACCTTTCACCACCTTGCCGTACTACCCCGATCCCTGCATCCCGCGGTGAGTCTGAGCGTGACAGCTCCCCTATCGCAGGTCTGATCTCAGCCTCCTGGCTAATCGTTAACTCCCCTGCTCTCGGCCCTGGCAGCTGGGCTGCACGCCGAAAAAATGTGCCGCTCTCTTCATGCTCAGTGGAGCTTATTATTATTTTTGGCTTTCTAGCAGGTTACTGTTTAATTATAGGCATCCGTTTAAGATATCCCCTTTTCCTCTTTGCGTTAGAGGGGAAAAAACAATATGTGATAAATAAGATGAAAACTGATAGTATATTTCCCTGGTGTTTTGGAGCAGAAGGTTACACTGTGCTTTGGGTAGTACAGGAATGGCTTTAGATTTCTGTTGTGTCTGTTTGTTTCTTTAAGTAAAAAAAACTCCTGAGAATAATATGAACTGAACTATTAAGCCCTGAGATTTTGGAATTTAAAGGACAAATAATTAATTTAAATGATTCAGAGAAGAAAAAAAACCCACCTTCTAAGAGAGAGCAATTTTCCAGGAATATTTTTCCTTCTGTCTAACAGCCAGTGTCAGAGCCTGACAACCACTCTTATTTTAGCTTTGTTGTTACGCCGAGTTTTATAACTTTCCAGCAGATAAAAGAGCATGTCCACACGAGGTGTCACAGTGTCACAGTATCACATTGTCGGTTTGTTTGTTTCTCCCAATAGAAGATACTATATTTAAGCATGCAAATGACATGTAGATGGTATTTTTCCAGTCGTAAAGCTCTGAGAGGTGAAATCCTCTGGGCACAGTCACTTGTTGGGCTCCTTTATAAGACTGGTTTCTGTCTGTGTTTTCTGGCTGGTGTCTCATGGAGGCATTAATCCCTGGAAGAGTTAACTATTAACCCTGCATCCTCTGCAGCGTGCTGGGGAAGGCTACCCTGCTGCATAGCTCTGTGTTGGGGAAAGGGCTTGGCCACCATCACCCAGCCCGTGCCATTGCAGGCAGCTTTGCGATCTCTGGGGGTTTTTTCTTGTGCTTTGTTACAAGGTTTGTGAGGGCTCTTATCCCCCCTTAATGCGGGTGTTTTGTGCCACTGCTGTGTGAAGGTCCTGGGGAGGAGAGCGGAGACCTGGCAGCGAGGAGGGGCCGCGCCTGGGGCCAGCACAGGGAAAGGAGAGGCCGGGAAATAGCGCACGGTCCTTGGCCGCGCTGCCGGGGCACGGGAAGGTGGAATGAAACCGGGGGTATTGGATTCCCCAAGGAGACCTTCCACAACACGAGCCCAGGGCTGGCCAGGCACATGCAGCCACGCTCTGATCTCCTGCACAGCCACCCAGCACCGCTGACCCCGAGTACGAGAGCGGCGCCCGCCCAGCAAAGGTGGATTTGGGCTGGCAGCAGTGGAGCCTTTAGCACATTAATGCTTCCATGGCTGGAAGCCCCAGCCAGGCAAATTCCAAAAGTGAAAATGAAGAAAAAAGGGGAAAAAACTGACATTGGAAGGCATGAAGATGCACTGGGACGTGCACCTGAGCTCAGGGACAGCTTCCCAGCCCTGTGAACTCCTGCCAGTTTGTATCCCATCTCATGTCAAATAACAGGTTTCAAAAATTGGTCCCGTGGCTCAGGCAAAAAAATACAGCTGGAGCATGAATTAAAGAGAAAAAGAATCCATTGGCTGTATTTGGCAGAACTTTTTAAATAAGCCTTTCACCCTTACAAATTTGCCTCATCCAGCAAGTCAGGCCTTACAGCAGAAGTGCTGCTCCTCACCACATGCCCTAGCAGAATGATGAGTTTTTAAGTGACCATTGCAGTGTGGGAAGCCTCAGGACAGACAGAATTTGTGACACCCCTCAGTCATAAAACCTGTTTGAATGTAGCTTAGAGTAACAACATGTCTCAGCTGTTATGCATGTCTGTTTACATGAGCCAAGAGTGGCACTTGTTCAATTATTAGTGACTGTGCTCTGCCACACATCAAAATCAGCTCAAAGCTGGTCCCAAAGATACTTTTCTCAGTCTGAGACATAGATGGTCTTCATCTTTAAGCTCCATTGGTTGCATATTCATGATGTGTTATGTGGCATTTCTCTGACTGCTTTAACAAAATTCAATAGTTTCAGAATTGCATTTATTTTACACAGTTTGAAATGCTTCTGCTTTGATGTGGTCAAAATACTTTATTTAGCTAACACCAGTGAGCCTCTTTCCAACCTTAAAATTACATCTAGTAATTATCTAAACAGCAAATTGATAATGTTGAGCTGAGGTATGCTGGCAGAAAAACAACAGTGTAAAGTGTTTTAAACCCCACTAAACTGGTGGGAGGGTATGCATGTCACACAGATTTCCCTGTAGTTTAATGTGGAGGGGGAAGCAGTTATAACTCCCAGTTAACTCTAAGATTTGTGGCTTTGATTTACCCTCTGCTGTTGCTTCATCTACTTATCTCTTCAGTTTGTGGGTGTCCAGCAGGCAGGACATGTGGGAGGCAGCTAAAACATTTCCTCTGTCAAGAGATGAGCACAGACCACATGGAGGAGCATTAGCTAATGTGCCTTTATGATGCTCATACACTTTGTGCCTGTCATTTCACAGGCCACTGTGAAATGATACATCCAAACAACACAGTAATTCAGTGCCACAGGTGAGGAAAAATAGCTGAGTCTGTGCCATGTGTGATTGTTTAGGCCACTCCAGCCTTTGTGTCAACAGCCCAGCTCCCCCATTTGGGCTACTAAATTCTTTGTAAATGTGGGTATCAAAGGAAAGCATCACAAAAAATCATGGGGAGCTCAGCTGGGTCACAGGGCAGCAGCCTCCTCCTTCACAACCCCACTCATTGCTGTGTGCTGGAGTTCAGTGCTGGAGCTGCAGCCCAGCTGACAGGGAGCAGAGGAACAGTGGGTGCTGATGGGGATGTACATCCTTTTGCAGAAGTGAGGGATGCAAATGTAGGTTTTGACTGAAGTGAGGTTGTTTGGACAGGTGTATCCTGAGTCTGCCCATCTTCTTCTTCTTAAACAGAAAGAGCTGAGAGATGCTAAAATTCAGCAGACCTCAAAGCCTTTCTCCTTTTACTTCCCTTGTAAAGGGAAATACTTGAAATCTGGAATATGCACACTCAGTGCTCTGGCTCCTGGGATTTGGGAGGTGCTGCTGTAATGGCAGAAGCACCTGCAGTGGAGGGCCAGGCCACTGACCCTCATGAATTACTGGCTTGGATGGTACTGTGGAAGCACATCCTGCACTGCAGAAAACCCAGGTCAGCTCTGAGTCATAAAAAGAGCTGATTATCTGAAACAGGCGGGATTTCCACCTTCCAAGAAGTGCCCACCTAGCTGCAGCTGAAAGCCACTAATGTAAGATGAAGGCACTGTAATTATGATCAAAGTCCAGCTGTTGAGAGCTATGTAATTAGTATCTCTCCCCAAAGCTGCTTTTTTTTTTTTCAGCTAATGCCTGGTTGGGGGAGTGATGTTTACAGATAAGTTACTTGTGTTCTTGGAAATAATGGTCATTAGGCTGTGTTTTACCCAGGAGCCCTCTTCTTTGGGGGCTGTTGGGAATGCACCTGCTGGTGCATGGGGCTGTAGTCCTGCCTGCTCTGCTCCTCCCTCTCCCCATGCCAGGGCTAATTGGTGGCCTTAGGATTTCACATCATTGCTGTGTTGAAGATGTTCAGTGTGGCTCACTCCTCCCTTTTGAATGAAAGGGCTCTCACACAAGCTGCTCTTTCTCCTTTCATTTCTCACTTTGTATTCTCAGCACAACGTGATACAGCCCAGCCTTCTGATTCTCACTAATAACAGAGGAACAACCCTGGAATCCTCTGGTCTCTGCAGCATCTGCGCTGGAAACCTGATTTCTCAGACATGGTCCTGAGTTTTGAGGTGGTTGCTAAAACCAAAAATCAAACAAAACCTCCCAGCCAGATATGTGGGGGAAAAAAAAATCTATTTTTAGAAAACAATCAGAAAAATTGTAAGAAATTACTTAAGGAGGGTATTAGAAATTATTTGGGCCAGGGAAACATCATCTCTTGGGTGTTGTATCTGGATGGATTTGGTGAGCAGGGCCTAGTTCCAGCCAGCCAGGGCTCCTGGGTTCAAAGAGATCTTTCATCAGAAGCATTGCATGTGTCACTTCACCTTCCCTCACTGGTTCCCACACGTATCAAACAGGGCTGTGAGGGGACTGCAGTTATCAGATAGGAGTCTGGCCAAGGGCAATGCTGCAATACAGCAAAAGGTGGAGACTCACTGTACCCCAAGAGGCACTGATGAGGCTGCAGGCTTCTCTCCCTTGGGCTGGGAGGGGACACATCCAGACAGAACGTGCTGGCTGCAGGCAGCAGAGTGCTGTGTCCCTTATGGCTGTGAGTCAGTGCTGCAGTAATCAGCTCTCCTTTCACTCAGTATCAGCTGGGTGACATGGTGACAGAGATTTGCTTAGGCTGTCATAGGGTCGTGTCCTGCAGGAGCATCTCATCCCACATGCAGGTTCTCCAGAATCCTTGCATTTGGGCAACTGCATATATTTTCTCTTTCCTCATACTATGTTTTGCTAAGGAATAATTGGTGTCCTGCTTTGACAGAATGGACAAATTTCAGTTGCCTTCACCTGTGCAATGGGAGCCCAAATTTGCTGTGTTGGCAGAAAGACCTGAAGTCAAGTAAAGTAAGACACATGACTTGGTATAGATCTATTTGCAGAAACAGCCAGTGATAGTGCAGGTACTTTCCAGAGACTCAGAGAGGGCCCAGACATTGTTCTGAGCAGCCTGTGGTGTGCTCAGAGCAGCTGGTGACTCCTGAAGAGGCAGAATTGCCTCCATGCAGGAAGGAGAGGTGGGAAGGTGCTTTTGTTTCTGGCCTTTGTGAGCTGTTCTGTGGGGTGCTGGTCACATTCACAGCTGTGCTGCCTCCCCTGGTAAAAACTCCATGGGGGAAGGACCACAGCTGGAGCCAGATGCACACGAGAGGACAGCATTCCCTGTGCCAAAACAACTCCTGCAGAGTGGCCTCCTTGGCAGGAGGGATTTGCAGAGCAGCTCTGCAGTGGACATGCTGCCAGCATGGGACCTCTCACTGCCTCCAGCACCTCATCAGGGATGTGTGCTGCTGATGGTGAGGAGGGCAGGGTATTTATCTCATCTTTGAGGTCTGTTCTTTGGTCACTGTCCTGTTCTTGTACTGCAATCTCATCAGAAGATGGGTTTAAAAGACAGAATGTTTGCAAAACTGTGCTCAACAATTACACATTAAACCCTCTTCAGTTCTCTTTTCCTGGCAGAGCCCCTGAAGTCTGCTTATCCCTGCTGCCCTCCTCCATTCTGTCCCTGCTGGACCTCTTTACTCCACAGTCACTGACAAGGACAGCACTTTTTCCTCTTCAAAACAGTATAGGCTTCTCAACAAAATTTTTGTCTGCTTGGAAGTCCTTTTAGTGCTGCTTAAAAGATTAAAGTGGAAACAAACCAACCATTTTTCTTCTCAGACCCCAAAGGACCGCAAGGAGAATACGTGAAATCTTTCACAGGGACCTTTGTACTGTAAGGAGAGGATACCTGATTTACAGTGCCTTGCCCAACTTCCAAAAATCCTGAAGAAACAAAGAAACAAGTTCTTAATAGTTCATCTGTTCAGGGGTGTTTAGGGTGTTCATGGTACATGTTATAAGTTATAATTCCAGGCTGATTTACTTTTTACCTTCTGCTACAAGCTAATTTGCAAAAGCTCCTCTCAACATCCAGATTTCTGGCCTGATACAAAGCATAAGGGCCCAAAAATAAGACCCTCTGCTGTTCAACATATCTAAAACAGTATTGAAGCCCTCCTTATAAAAAAAAATCAATAGGAGTAATAAGGTATGGGGAGGAAGGAGGGTCTTGGATGAGGAAGAGATCAAGGAAACTTGGTTTTCAGTTTGGTGCCTGGCTCTAAGCTAGTTTTGCACTTATGTGGAAACCTTCCCGGGAACATGGACATGGTGGTGGGAGCCAGTGTACTGCCATACAAATTTAGAACTTCTTTTTACCTTAAAATCTTGTATCCCATGATCAACACTGAAATAATCAGAAGGAAAATGTTTTGCTGTAATAGATTTCTGAGGTTTGACTAGCTCTGTTGATGATAGATAACATCTGCTCAGAGAGCTTCAAGAAAACATCTGCATCTGTTCTCAGGCCTTACTTGGGAGTTTTTGGTGCCTGTTTACAATCACTCCTGTGTAGCAGATCACCTCCCCACAGGATTTTGCTGCTGAGTCATTTCTAATCAGGTGTTTAAATGCCACAGGTGGTCTGATGTGATAAATGCCAGTACACATAAGCAAGGGGAATTCAGTCAGTGCATGGAGCTATAAAGAGAACAGCCACCTCCCCAAGTGAGAAGGGGGAAACCCTGCAGTAAGTGATCAGGGCTTCAGCAGGTTCTTTGCAACATAAAAATAAGCCTGCTTACAAAACCTTGCCCTGGAAAGTTCAGTGCCTGTGTGGTTTAGTAATGTTGATAGGCACAAACATCACTGCAGGCTGAACAAATGCATGGAAAGAAACTTGAATTGTGCTGGTGAGCTGGATGCTGCAAGCAGCAATGGCTCAGCTGTGTATTACCAGCAGTGTCTGGGGAGCAGGAGCTGGGGGGAACAACAGTGGGATGGCTGGAATTGCTGTCAGTGGGTATATGAGGTGGCTGTGACAGGTGTGAAACTGCAGTTCAGCTGGCTCTGAGAGTTAACATGGGCATTAGGTGGTCAAATATTACAGGGTTAAAGCTCTCCATGTAAAAACCCAAGATTTCTTTACATAGTTTTCTAAGTTTGGTTGTTCATATTTGTGAATTTTCATCTTAAAATATGCAGGCTGGAAACGTCATTCCTGTTTTTGATGAAAAGGCTGTTTCTATACGTATTCACAGCACTACAGCAGCTACAGCTTTAAGATTATCAGGAGCAAAAATCATAAATCACATTAGGTGTGGCAATGTATTGATAAAATTATAGGGAGCCAACCCTGTAATTTCTCAGCACCCGGCACAGTTACAAAAGCAAAGATCCTGTGAGCACTCCAGGTAGCATTCCCTTACACAGCAGCAGTGCTCCTGACAAACAGTTCATTTGTTCCTGCCTTCCAGGACTATAATCTGCTCTTAATTCTCTGTCCTTCATCTGCCCTGTCTTGGAGCTATTTTGTGACACACAGAAAGGTTTTTGCAAGTGCTCTGATTTTTGAGAGAAGGATTCTCTGCCCTTGGGCTTAGGAATAGCTGCCCTGCCAGGGTTGCTACACACTGAAAAAAGGCAGCACTCATGGTATTTAGCAGAAGAGCTGCTTTTGCTGTAGGAGTATCACTGGTGGCAAGGGTGAGGAGTGGGATTTAGTGTTTAGTATCCAAAATACAGCACATTTCACAGGTTGGCTGGGGGGATGGTAACAAGTTGGGGAGCTTCAACCAAATTCAGATTACAGGAATCTGCACCTAACATCTGCTTTGCTGGTGTTTCTGTTTTGCATTTTAATTATTTACTGAAACTCAGGATGTTGCTGTTTACAGTTTCCTGCTTCTAAAGAGTTCTGGGGACTTTCTGTATTATCACGATGATTTATTTGATTTTTTTTTAAATTCAACCTTTGAGAGAAAGTTTGTGAGAAGGACTTTAAAAGGCCCTTGAAGAGTTCATAAGGAGTATTTATTACCAAAGGCAGAAGCAGCTTTTGTAAGAATAGGTACCTTAGGCAGACAAGTATCTTACCTGGCTCAACCCAAAATGTTACAAGCCTTTTGCAGTAGGCAGTCTGAGACCACTCCTGTTCTAAAAAAGAAGCACATATTTCATGCTCCCTGTCTGTCCCTCTCTTCTCTCACTATATTTATATGACTAAATGCCCTGCAATGCATATTTTCCCAGGGCTGAAAATCAGCGTGGGCTGCATGATTTCTCTTGCTTTGCTTTCTCTTGGTGGGGGGGCCATGCTGAGATAGCCAGTGTGGGATGTCCTCTCCCTGCTGCCTCCTCACAGTGGCCAAATTTGGGAAATGCCTGTCCTGTATGCTCTGGGACAACAGCATCTCAGCACCTGCTGCTCAGCGTGCAGGGGTGCCCAGCACCTTCCTGGAGGCTGCAGCTGCAGCACACCAAGCACTTGGGCAAAAAAACCCCAGGAGCTGTTGGGGCAACCCTGGCAGAGGCAGAGGCACAGTCTGACTCCTTCACATGTCAAAAAAGTTCAAATCTCAGCAAGTTTAAAAGAAGTTCCAGTCTTGGCAGAGTGTGTTACTGTCCTGGGGACCATATGCCTTTAACACTACTGATAGTGATATGGTGCTAGCAGGGAAGAGGCTGCAGGCAACATGCCAGACTTTGAACAGGGCTCAGAGCATGTTGCAGGGCTAAAACCCCATCATTAGCCACGGGGACCACAGGCTTTTGCTCTTTGCACCACATGGTCTCCACTTGTGTTACCAAGCAGGGCAGCCAGGAACTCAGAGATGTCCCTTGAAGTTACCCAGGACAGAGCAGGTCCCTGGTCTGGGGGCTCAGCCAGACTTGTGATGAACCCTTGATCAAGGTGCTTCTGAGATGGGCTCAGGACATTTGGGAATGGACTGGGCTGTTGGAAGTTGAGCTGAGACTGTGCCTAACTTGCATATGCTACATAAAATTAGAGTTTTGGGTTAACTGTGTTCATGAGCATTTCCTCTCCAGACAGCCCAGAGCTCAGGCCAGGGCCATGTCTCAAAAACATGCCTGCATGTAGGCAAGGAATAGTGCACAAACCAGACCTGGAACTCTGGCCAGAGCAGCAGTGTGGATGTAGCTGAGGTCTTTCCTTCCCACTCTACCCCTGCTGCAAGTGGAACTTTTCTATTAGATTTGAATAATTTTTTTTTTCCCTTTGGCTGTGGCCTCTTTCAGGGCCTTGACCAGTTTCTGACTCCTGACTGCCATTCTGAAGCTCTGATCTGCTTGGCTGAATTATTTTACTGTCTGTGATAAATAAGTTAATTTTTCATTCTGTGTCAAGGTGTCTGTATTGGTGTGATGGAGGTAGATAGACCAAGGAAAACTTAGAGATGCTGGTTGCACACAACACTGCAAAAGTTAAGATAGTCCCATTTCCTGTGGGAAATACTAAAAGCTCCTTGTAAAAAAATAGCAATGAAATGAGGTAGATATTTTTATTGGGTAAATGCTGTGATAGCAGGAAAAATACTGATGACCAAATCTCAAAAGAGGGGAATATGATTTTGCAAGCCTCAGGAAGATGAGACTTCTGGCCATTGCATCTCCAAACTTTGCAAATTTCCTTATTAAATATCTAAAATCACTAGAGAATAAAGTTGATGAAGACCTATAATAGCTGTATTTTTCTCATGACTGACACCTCTTGAAAATTACCTTGCTTGCTTTTATTTCTGTAGCTGTTGCTTTATTTCTTTTAATATTCCCTGACTCTGCAGAGATCTGAGTCTCTGAAGGGACATGGTTAAGTGGTTTAGGCTGCTTTGGGCATTTAACACTGCTCCTCCAGGAAAGATGAGGGGTGCCCTCAGAATTCAGAATTCAATAGCAGAGGTGTCTGAGTTCTATTTCCCCAGCTGCCCCCAGGCACCTGCTGCAGATTATTGATGGTGGACCCGTGGGCCATGCAGCAATTTTGGGTTAGGCACTGGCCTTGGAGAGGCAAAAACTGGTCCCTGTTGTGTTCAGTTGAGCTGCAGCTGGACAGCAGAGGTTGGCATGTGGCAGAAGGGCTGGAGGCAGCACTGACCCATCAGGAGATGCCTCAGCAGAGAGCTGTGCTTGTCCTCTCCTCCCGTGAGGGGAGGACACATCCCTCTGTTCACCCTGCTGTGAAACTACCAGGGCTGTCTGGCTACAAAAACTCCTGTGTAAACTTCAAAAGTTAGCCCCTAATACATGTTCTCAGCTGGGTATTTGAAATAGAGCAAATTCTATCTATTACTTGGACCAAAGAGATTTACTGTTTTTTAAAGGGGTTGCAAACGCTTTGTGGCTTCTTCTTCTTACAGTTTGCCTATAAAGTTTTTCTTACAACACTTATTTTTGGACTTGGACCAAAAATACCTCAGAATTTTGAGGGTTGGGCTTGGATTTTCCACTTGTGCTGCTTTTGAGAAGACTTTCTCACTTGCTGCAGTAAACCATCTCATCTCTGTCCAGCAGCTCTGATTCTTCCTTCTCCAGATGGACACTGCTTCTCACCACCACTACAATAGGTTTGGGAAAGGGATTGACTGGAAAAGTGAGTTACAAAATAATGCAAATGCTTTTAATGAGTTTTGGGTTCAAGTCTTTCTTTAAATTGATTATTTACATTTTCTTTTATTATCTAAATTTGGAAAGTCTTGGGACCATATTTCCCTGGAATTGCACTGATTGTTAACAGGTCTGTGTGCTTTATCAGTTTGGGGATACTGTTATACCTGAGGAATGGAAGACCAAGCTGGACAGGTTACCCTCCCTGTTGGGGTTGAGCTTGAGTGTCCTGAGCTCCAGGTTTGCATTCTAACTCTGGGCTTCTCCACACAGCTTGCATGGTCTCCTGCAGATTGTGAATTTGTACCCCAGACTAGAAAGCACCAATTGCAGTGGGCAAGTGGAGGAATTGCTGTTGCAGTGCTTCACCTTGGCCCGGGCTGAGAAAGGGAATGGGTGTCAGGGCTGAGCAGAAAGGAGGGGATATCCATGGCTGGGCTTCTGAGGAAGGGTAAAAAGGGAGTGTCAAAAGCTGAGTGGGAGATGGGAGACGTATGGGAAAGTTCACATGATGCTGAAGGAAACCTTGCAGGGAAAGAAAAGTTAGGGGTTACAGTTAAGGCAGAGTGTCTCAAGTGCTGGTGGAGTGCTGAGCTGCCTGAAGCCCTGAGGATGAAATCTCTGTTATGCAAAAGTGGTCACTGTTGTCAGACTGACAATGATGATATGTAGATAGCTGATTAGATTAGCTGTTGATAGGAGATGCAGTGGGTTCCTGGGCTGTGGAGGTACCGAAATTGTTCAACTTCAAGAAGCCTTTCCAAGCAGTTTGCAGGGAGCAGGCTCATTCTGGAAACCCTAGTGAGAATGTGGAGAGAGTCATCCTCCCAGAGGAGCTGGAACAGGGCACTGGTGTGGGGCACAGGCCTACAGTGATATAATGTGCTTTGAGGGGCTGCCACAAAGCTGCAAATGTTGCATTCACTTCGGGCAGTTCTTACTCAAGATGACTCTAACTGAAAGGAGATGATGAAAGGAGAAAAATCCCCCATTGTGTTTTGCAGCATGGTGAATTAGGAGGATTACTCTGTAAAGCCAGTTTCACTTTCTTAGATAGGTCAGTGTTGCCTGTGCACTGAAGACTTGAGTAAAGAGCAACCAGGAAGCTGAACCATCCCTTCCTACCTCTTTCCATTCATCTCATACTCATATGCTTCCAAAAGACAAATCTATCACAGGGAGATCTGGATGCACTGTTAGAGTAGACCCTAGCAGAACACTGAGCATTCCTGTGAGACAGAACTACTTTATTTCCTCTAAATACCATACAGCTCACAGTTGGAACAGGGTGTGTGCAGGACAAGCACCCTTTCCCTAGAGAACAGGAGAAGCTAACAGTCCTCCTTGGTGTGTCCTTGGCAGATGCTGGAGGACGGAGCAGTGTCACAGAGCCCTTTGCTGCTGCCACTCCCTGTTCCTTCATCTGTTCCCCATATCTCCTGGGCTGTTGCCTGCTTCTGAGATCAGGGTTCACCCTTCTGGCAGTCAGCTTCTTTCATTTTCTGATGCATATCCCTGTGCCACTCTAACACTTTCCTCACTGCTGCCCCTCCCCATAACTCATGCTGATGTCCACGATTTTTTGTCAGAGACCAGATCTGTGAAACATCTGTCAAATGTGAGAACTGGGAAAAAAACTGAACCATAGGTGGAAGTTATATTCTGTCTCAAAAGTGTCCTGTGCTGATGTTTGTTTTTCCTTACATCTGTCCTTTCTAACCCATGCACATGTCAGTATTCTTTTGGAATTATTTTCTAGGACTGGCACACAGGAGCAGCATTATGTGCAAAGACAATCTGAAGGGTTTCAAGAACTTATTGGAAGTCTAAATTTTAAAATGCTAAACCCGAAAGCAGAGTAAACACTTGTGAGCTCAATTCGGCACAGCCTTCCCCTGCCAGGATGGGAGTCAGTCTCCTTTGGGCTCCTGTGAGCTAAGACCTTGGAATATGGCATCAGGCAAAGAGAGAAGCAGGAAAATGCATTCTAAAGTACAATTCATGCTGGAAAGAGAGGCTGTCTGTTGGTGAAGTAGACACAGAAAGAGGTGCAATAGAGGTTGATGGAATTCAACTGCAATCTTCTCTGAGGGGTTGGAGAGCCTGCCCGCCTTCTATTTGGCTTTCACTTTGCCCCCTTGTTTAGGGGGTAGCAACGAACCTGTTTGATTTCCAAGGGTCTCTAACCTTTGGAAAAGGGTTACAAGGGTGTGTTTCCAGGGTGTGCTGTGCTGGCTGAGGGTGGCTGCTCCAGGCACGGGGGACAAGAGCGCTCCGCAAGTCGGGGAATTCCAGATGACATCGCCTGCCAGGCGCACGCTTGTCCCGTGCTGCCAGACCCCGCATCCTTCTCCTCTTGCACAGCTGTGAGCTTCATTAGGTACCGATGTCTACAAATCACTGCAGTGTTACAATGCAGAGCAGGGGGAATTCCGGCAGGACGAGGGCTGCCAAGTTCCTCCAGTTTTAACGGTGCGATCTGAAAAGGAGCCCCCTCCCCACGCAAAAACTAAAAATACAACTGACACCAAGATTCAGGCATTTAGGCGTAATGCTCGTGAACTTTAAATCGTTTGTTTACCATTGCTTTTGATGCGCTTCAAGGTGTAACTGGAGAAGGCAGGGACGAGTATGTGGATTGCGATTGATGGAGCTGAAGCTGCCGACTCCCTTGTGACTTAAATCTCTATCCAGCTCACACCCTATGGTGGTTGAGGGCTAATTTATTAATATGCACATGAATTAAGGGATTTTAAGTGGTTAAATTCTGTATAAATTCAGGAAGAAAGATTAGGTTTTAGTCTGGATTGGAATTCTCCTTCCACCCCTGAATTCTGTGTGTCTTAAAGCTGGTCACTTGCACTTCTGCAACCCCTTGATTTTCATTCCTGGGCATCTGCTTTTTGGTGTCTGAAGATAAATGAAGTTTGGGATTTTCTCTAGTGTAGGAGGTACAGTACACATTACCTGAAGAACTTAAGGCCTTTCTGAATTTCTCTGTCTAAACAGCCAAAATCACTAGTTCCTTTTAGAGCAAGCACCAGATTGGGACTCGGGTGACCAAGGTTGTATTTATGGCTTACTGACTAATGGTGAGTAATTCTCTGACCTCCTGGTGTCTTAGTTTTCTCACAGGTAATATGGGAGTAATCACACTATCTTCCTTTGTAGAGCACTTGGAGAACTATGAATAAAATGAGGCATATTAGATATCATTATTTAGACATTATTAATCATTTGTTGGGTACATTTGTATAATGTTGAAGTGCTTTTTTCATAAGAACAGATGTTCTTCTCTCTGCATCAAGGTTTCCTGAGTACTCCACTAGCATATTCTTTAAGGGACCATAACTTGTGAAAAAAGAATGAAAATTGTAGCTTACAGAGAAAGACTTCTCTGGCCCCATCTGGTCCACTGACTGAGAACTACAGGCTCAGTGATAAGAAACTGTACACCATTGATAGACATCTCATGGGGAGAAGTAGAAAACAACACCCTGCAGATTTGGTAACAAGCGGAAAGAAAGCTCCAAATCATTTTGCTCATCCCTACTATGAAAGATTTTATATTACAAAATTTTACAACGTGGCTTTACACTAACATCAAGCCACAAAGTTCTGCACCCAAGAACCATACTAATAATTTCTGAGAACTTGCACACTGCAGGAGAAACACAAACCAAACCAGAGCTCCAGTTTTTGAGGGAAGCTACTGAGAAATGGAGGATCTTAGACCTCTTGAAACCCAACACAGCAGCTTCACTGAAACACCTCATTAATTTCTGGTTTCCTCATGAACCATGCTATTAACCAGGGAGTAGTTCAGAGTGTTGAAGCTCCTAGCCCATTTTGTATGAAAAAAACAAAGGAAACCAGCTACCTCATGGCTGTGACAGTCTTTATTTTCGGAAGGACTCACACGTGTGCCAGCAGCGCTTGGGCTGCCCCCCGTGTCAGATTTGACCCTCTATCAGTGCAAGCAGGTGGCATCTGCCTTTAAGGTTCAAAGCTACAGAGGAGGGGCTGGGCTGTGCATGCTCAGTTCCAAACCTGGCTCTTGCTTTCCTCGGGAGCTCGTGGCTTGTCCCCAGTGGTAAGTCAAACCCGGGTGTTTTGGTTTAAGCCCTTTCTAAGAAAGATTGCAGCGAGAGGCGATGTTTTGGGTGAGAAGTGTTGCTGTACTGTAGTTGAGTTTAACAGCTTTCTGTCATTGTTTCCCGGGGTGGAGAGTAGTTTGTTTGCTTTATCTTTAATCTCTTTGATTTGAAGGTAGGAAAGTGGGTAATTTGGTGAAGAATGGAAAGATGTGCTTAGAGTGTGCAGTGGGAGAAGAAATGGTCTTATTTTCTCTTCACTTGGCCACCACTTTTATGTCACGCTGGACCAAGCAGTCAGGGCTTCATTTCCTCCTGTGGTGGGACGCTCAGCTCCAGGGAAAGGCAACGGCAGCGTGGCCACAGCTTATGAGGAGCAAATGCTGTGCTTTGCTCGTTGGGTTTTGGAAGGGTGAGGTTCTTTTTGGTTTGGTTGGTTTTGGTTTGGGTTTTTTTTTTTTGGTAGAGTTTAACATTCCCAGCTTTCCATAAGACTGCCATGGAGCGCTGTGTGGGCACAGCTACAGGGGCACGTTGCTGTCATGGCAGCGCTCTGCAGAGGTGTCACTCCTCGGTGGGGCGGCCTGGGGGATCGGCCGGGACACATCCCCGCTCCTGCCTGGAACACAGCCCTCCTGGGGAGTGCTCTGGAGGCAGCACAGCAGGCGCTGTGCCTCAGGCTCCAGCCCACCCGGTGAATTTGGAGAAGTGCTTTCACCTGGGCTCGGGCCTGCTCTTGTTTCAGCCGGATAAATAGGACCTCGGTGGGAGGGCACGGCTGCCTCAAACCTGTCCTGGGATTCGGTGGCTCAGGAGCAGTGTCCCAGCACTGCACAAAGGAACGCTGCTCTTGGTGAGGTGCTGCTTCTTTGAGAAGACTTAACTTGCTATTAATAATCCCCTGGTGGTTTTTAAAGGAGGGGCTTGTGCACGCAATGTCCTATTCAGCTTGCAGTTTGATGGGGGCTGTAAATCCCCCTGTAGTTGCTGGTGCAGTTAGTGCTGTGAAAAGCATCCTGTCAGATAGTTCAGCAGTTGGTGCAGGGACTTACCTTGTAGGCTTTAAACAGAGACAGCCTAGACAAGACTTACTGCCATGCCTTGTTCTGCTGTAGTCAGTATTTTGGCATAAGAGGCTGTGTTCGGTAGTGCCATTTCCTGCCATGGCCTTTGGGATGAGCAGATGTGGGTAAAAGGGATTTTGTTCAAATGTCTGTTAATAAAAAAAGCGTCTGGTTCATAGAAGCAATTTAAGCTATGCAATCTTGTGATTAACTTTAGGCAGTCAGCGATTATTTTATTGAAAGTAGAGCATTTGCTGATGTGGGAAGACACAGTTAACCAAAGTAGTGAAACTTATGCCCAGATTTTACTTAGGCTTTAGCTGTTTGTTTTTTTTTTTCCAGTGGAAATTCAGACACTTAAGTATGTGTTTGGTAGACAGAGGCTTCTCCTCTATGTTGAAGGTTGTGGAAGAAAATGGCACTAGGTTTAGATTCTGTTGAGACCACAGGGAAGGAGGTAGTTTATGTTGTATACAGCATTGTGCTGAGCTGAAGTTGGTTTTCTTGCCTTTTGACAGCTCTTTCCCACCTGAGAACAAGGTGCACCAAACTGAGTAAAAAGCAATGTTCACTGTAATGCTGGGGCCACCTCTGTAATGCTGTGGCCTTGTCACAGTTGCTTTGCCAAGGTTGACTGCCTAATCTTGCTGCCTAAATTGGAAATAGAGCTGTACAGGTAGTAAAGGTATTGCAGAGAGTGTTGAAGAGTCTCTGTGAGAACCAGGAGACTGCTTGTGCTTGGTATAGGGAAATGTGCCTTTTTGGCTATCAGGTAAAATCTGGTAATGCTTTTTATAGAAACAGTAAGCTAGGAGCTTGCCTGGCTACAGGGATAAAGATGATGCAGCTGGAAAATATCCCTCTCTGGAGAAATTTGGAGTTGTGTTTAGTAGAGGGATGCACCAGCTGTGTCCTTAACTGGTGCAATGCTTTCCAAGAGCTCTGTTAGCTGCAAAGGGTAACCAACCTGGCTTTATCAGTCTGACAGCTCCTGCACTGCCTGGTTGGGGCAGGTTTGTGGAATTGCAGCTGAACAGGACCACCAGGACCAGAGCAGGCAGGGTGAACTGGGACATTTTGCCCTTTTGAGACTGAGAACTTTGCTCATCAGTGAACCAAAGCTGGGGCATGCCATGGCATGCAGGAACCTTGTTGCACTGAGACTTTTTGAAGGAAAGGTTTCTGAGAAAGGTCTAGTTTGTTATAACTCTTTTTTTCATTGAAGTTAGTTCCTGTCTGTGTGGTAGTGAAAAGTGATTTTTAGGGTACAAGTCAAGAGCAGTTGTGGTAAGTGGCAAATAATTGTTTAAAATGAGCACTTTGATGGCTTGAAAGAACCCATTGTGGGGTTTCTCTCCCCATTCCTGGTGGTCAGGACTGGGTGCAAGTTATTGAGCAATGCTTGTGGTCTGTTTGGTTTAGCAGCAGAGGAGGTTGCAGAGCTTCCCACTGTGCTCCTCCAAGGCTCATGTGGCATTAACCTGGAGTTTGTGACAGGCTTTAGGCCAGATCTGTTCTTCTGGGTTTCAATATGGCATTTTTGAAAGTGTCTTACCTAACTGAAAGCCTG
This sequence comes from Aegithalos caudatus, assembly GCA_013389925.1. NCBI lineage: Eukaryota > Metazoa > Chordata > Aves > Passeriformes > Aegithalidae > Aegithalos > Aegithalos caudatus. Next base: position 531,861 of record WEIU01004879.1, on the reverse strand, counting down.
AAAGGAGTAATTTCGGGTACTTTGTGGGATAACTGCTGTTCTCAGAGGATTTGTGATTATTTTTTTCACATGTAGTGTGAGCATGTGCTCCCATCTGAGAGGCAGAGCTATTACCCATGTACTTCTGCATTTCATTTTTGTTTCTGGCTGTTCATGAACTTTTAAATTATGCTAGAGGCTTTTTTTCTAATCACCAAAAGGATGAGGAACTGAAGTGATGCTTTCACCTATTTTGAGGCACTAGCTCCAGGGAGCTTTTAAGCCACTTTGATTTCCTTTAGTGTAGAATAGCAGTCTGCTCTTTTCTAACGGCATGCAGTTCTGTGGATAGCAGAGGTGAGGAAAGCCCAGCTTTTTGCAGACCAGAGTCATCCTCAAAATGGAAGAGGCTGTAAAAATTCTGTAAAGAGAGGTAGATACCTCTCTGACAGCAGCCAGAGGTCAATACTTCAGGAAAAGCAGAGTAAAAGCCCTATAGTGTGATCCTCCCTCTGAAGCACTCTTTCTTAATTTGGTCTGCTTAGTAAGTCAGGGTCTTCCATGCAATTTCTTTAGACCATTGTGTTAATCAGGACCAATATGTGCCAAACCAAATATTAGTTCAATTCTCGTTGGAATCCAGTTATAACCTTGGCCCCTGCCACAGCCATTCCCCTGGCAGAGAATGTGGTCATTCACTTGCATTGTGCTGAAATACCTCCCATGTGGAAATTTTGCAGGACACCCTCAACCCAGTAGCAGAAAAGGTGGTCACCTGCATCTTACTCTGAAGTTGAACTGAGAATTTTTGTCAGCTGCAAATATGCTGGAGAAGTTCCTCCCACCCTCCTTGCATCCCTACAGTCGTCAAGTATTTTGACATGGGTGTAAAAGCTGCTGTGTTTGAATTTAGAAATTGGCCAGTGGGATGAGAATGTGCAGCTGTGGAAGGCACGAGTGCTCCAGCTCTGTCACTGCTTCTCTGGGGCACACCTATTTCTGTGAGGCTTGTGGGAGCTTAAGGGGATAAAAATGGCCAAGGTAATTAGCAGATCTGGTGGAAATCAGTTGGTCTGGCTCAGAAATCGGTGGTGGTGAGAAGGTAGTAGACAAGGAGATAAAATCTGATATGACTGAACTTATTTCCATAGAAAAGAAAACAAAAATAGTATTTTTCTACTATTATTTGAATTTTAAAAAGAAAAAAAAAAACCAACAACAAAACAAACAAAAAACCAACCCAATACTTAGTTCAAGACCTCAGCTGCAGTGGCTGGATGTAGAAGTCCCCTAAATCATTCAAGGGCATGCCATTCATACAGGCAAACAGCCTGGGACAGTGGAATCCTACACTGCTTAGCTTCTTTACCCACTGTAAAGACTACCTGCTTCATATGGGAAATTGATTATTTGGGGGAAAATGCAGAGTGGTTTGTTTGGGGTTTTTTTTCCCATTCTGGGATTCTTACAACACAGCATCCCAGTGGACTCTGAGAGGTATTTAACTTACTGGGAATGGTGGCCAAATTCTCTCCCATCTAAATACAGCATCTGCAGCAGTGTGGAATGTGTGTTGTACAGCTGTGAATGTCTCAGGCATTCAGCGTGTCTCCTTTTTCACACAATAGCTTCTATTTACGGGGTTTCATCAAGCTGGACTCATGCACTCAACATGTCTTTGTGTGTGTTTTCCTTTTTCTTTTTTTTTTTTTTCTTTTGTTTTTTAAGGTTTGTAGAAACTCCGAGCCCCTTCTCCTGGAAGGAGAGTTACTACCGATCAGCCATGTCCCAGAGCTCTCAGCCCAGGGAATTCTTCAGCCCAGAGGTGATCCAGCATATCTGGGATTTCCTGGAACAGTAAGTAGCCCTTACGTGGAACATATGCAAGGTGTTTTAGGACAGCATGCCTCTATAATAAGCTGCTAGGGCATTGATGCAGGGGAGTTTGGACTCTTCTGTTCCTGTTGATTAGGTGTGGGTGTGATGTTGGATGTGTCATTCTGTGGTGACTGACAGCCCTGGAGCTCTCCAGAGGTCCTACACCCAGGCTGCAGGGACCAAGTGCAGAGGTCAGCAGTGACACTGCTTCTATGCCAGGCCTCTGGTGGTTGAGCTGGCTGCTTCCTAAGGCTCATGGCTGGCACTTCCCTCTGGAAATGGGCTCATCACTCTGTTTCCAGGCTGCTTTTTTCCCCTTGCTGATGCCAGGGAGGGAGAGGAGGTGGAGATGGTGCAGAGTTCACCCTGTCAGGTCCATTGACTGAAAGAAAACTGATTTTGTTCCCCTTCCTGACTTGGTATGACTGATGCTGAAATAATTACTGCTATAAATCCTCTAGGAGTTCTGTCTTTCAGTGCTTTGACTCCTCTGCTGCTGCCTCAGAGCAATTGAAATGTCCTCTGGGCCCTGTCCCGTTCAGGGGCTGCTGTACTACAGTGGGGAGGAGATAGCTGTTCCTCAGTAATTCCTTACTTTGTCATGAGACTGCTTGTGCTAATGCTGATGTCCTGGGCACAGGGGCAGGGAAGGAAGGTGGGGTGGTGGAAAATAAACTTGGCCAGTTTTAACTTAATTGCTGTGTTCTCTCCAGGCCAATATGCTCGGTTCAGCCAATTGATTTAAACTTCATTGATGGCCCATCTGAAGATGGCTCCACAAACAAAATTGAGATCAGCATGGATTGTGTCCGGGTGCAGGACACTGAGCTGAATGACCCAATGTGGGTGAGTAATGAGAAACTTCCTTAACCTTTGGGGGAAGAAGGGGAGATTTTGCAGGAGCTGTTCCAGCTGCATTGCCCCAGGGCCATATTCCCCCCTTGGCTGGCTCCTCACCTGCTCTTCTCCTGAAGCAGCAATGGCAAGAGAGAGGGATGAGGCAGCTAAGCTGGCAGGAGAGCTGGGGAGCCTCTTGCACAGGCTTCTCAACCATCCCTGCACTCTCCCTGCTTAGAGTAGCTTGACCTCAGGGTTAAAATAATTTGGATTCTGGGCCCTGTTCTGGGCAGCAATTTTGCTGACCAAAGCCAGAGGTTCTTCACTGGGTTTTCTACTCTTGCGGGTCATGTATGAATGAAAACCTGTTTTCAGACTGTGGTTAGGTTCTTTTCCCCTCCTGTTTCTTCAGACTAGACAGTGTTTGTAATGAGTCTTGGCCATGGGTGTCTCAGGGATATGGCTCAAGACTGGAATGCAGGTGAGGCACTGGTGGTTGCTGGTTCATTGCCTTTGGCACTAACAGACTGGCTCTTTCTTAGCAATAGCTCTTCTGAAGAAGCTGGGTGCTTGTTTTGCAGGCTGGAGCAGGATGTATTTCAGAAGTTTGAGTTGCCCATGTCCTGTTTCTGTTCTTCCTGGGTTTTTTATACTTTGGGATAAGAATAAAGTGTAGTTTGAAATTTGTGTTGGTACCTGTAAAATTTCTTGTTGTACTGTTTCCATCCTGAGAACCTGTTGTCATTCAATTCCCTGGCTAATCAACCAAAATTTTTGATGTTCCCAGTGATGGTGTGTTGGCAGTCAGTATCCTGGGAGTGTTGTGGGGGATCTGGGGGATTGTGTCTGCATGAAAGGAGCTCCTGGGTCATTCTGGCTGCAATCCCTGGTGACAGGAGGTTTGACCTGTCAGTGCTGCACTGGGTGTGACTGCTGGGAGGCTGCAGTGCTCTTCCCTTTCCATGAAGGGTACAAAGGGTTAAAAAGCCAGTCTGAGGTTGGGTATGTGCCAGGCTAATGTGGTGAACAAATCCAAGTGCACAAGGAGAGGTGACCTTCATCAAGTCTGGTTACTTTTTGATTTGGCATTTTGTGGGGCATGATGGGTGGGGTACAAGCCTTCCATCAACAGCTAGATCTTGGCTTTTTCCATCATTATAGCACAACTCCAGTGGAATGGTGTCTCTTCAATAGTCCAAAAGATTCTCCATGTTTACAGGGGATTCCGATTATCAGTGTTGACTGTAATGGTCTGTTTGAGCTATGTTCTCCTAAAAAGCAATCCCCAACAGTCGAAAGGTCATTAGCAGTAACTTTTCCCCTTCCATGCTCAAATCTGGATTTGTGGCATTGAGCACAAGCTCACCTCCCCATCTGTTCCTCCAAGCTGTCTGCAGAGCACTGTGGTGGCTGTTGGGCTCTCTGAAGGCCTGTCCAGGGTCTCCCTCTCCCGTCTGTGGTGCAGTGAAACATGAATGGAAAGTCCCTTCCCCTTGTTCTCTCTGAGCACTGCTGCCTGGGAAGGGGACAAGAAGCTTTCTCTAAGCAATTGCTTCTTTCTGATGATGGGTTTGAGCCCAGCCTTGCAGGAGGCATTTCTGGAGAGGCCAGGGTGCAGGGTGACTTCTTTTTAAGAAGTGTTTTTCACTGGCGTGACAAGCTGAAGGGGGAGTGGGGAAATTCCATCCCATCCTCACCCTTACTGTAAAGGCAGCAGCTTGGAGTACATTAATGTATGTACATTAATAAATGTTCCAGTTTGTCTTCAGTGGAAGACAGCACCTTCTCTCAGTTGAATGCTGGACAAAAGCCTTCACAAAGCAAAATATGCATTGCAAACCTGTGCAAACAGCCCGTCTTTTAAAATGAGGAAAGCTCTTTTTACTCCCCTTACCACCACCACCACCTCCCTATAAATTTGCAAACATCCCTGACAGGTGACAACTCCCCTTGCAGAGAAGTCTGTGTTTGCTTTGCTGTTTCTGGGGCTCGAAGCGGCTGCAGCTTTCATTGGCAGAGAATGTGTAGCCTGGGGCAAGGTGTTTGCTTTAATCTGAAATACCTTACAACCCTCTTCCCCTCCAGCCTCTCTTTTCCTTTGGATGGCTTCGGGGCACGAGCTTCCCTTGCACCTGTCTCTCCTGTAACCTCAGCCATGTCACTTCTAGACACGAGGTGCTGCACGCAGCTGATTGCAGCAAAGGGTTGAAGAGGGCAGATAAACACAAAGGAATGCAGCAAAAACAGAGGGGCCCTAGGAGATGAGCACTGAGATCAAGGCAGAGTGCTTCATAGTATTACATTTGTCTTAGGAGAAGAGCAAGGCCAGGTTTTTTTCCAAAATGCATCACCTTGTGAGATTTAAATGGGTGCAGAGCAATTAAGAGTGGTTTATTTAAAGCAATTGTCCTTGTGTGGACTTAAAAGCAATTCCAGTCAGCTTTTAAAATAAGCTTTGCACTTTCTTGCAATTTATGGCTGAAAAATGAAACTTGAAGTCTTAAAAGATGTCCATCCTTTAGTCTAAGAGTTGTGTTGGTGAAACATGTGGTTTTTTGGGGGCTTTTTGTTATTTGACTTTTGGGGGTACAAGTGCTTGTTCACAACGGAACCAGTAGTGGGGAAGGAGCTGCAGTGCCTGAAGAAACTGTCCCACAAGTGGGCTGGAAAATGAGCACAAGTCCTGCCCTGCTGAGCACCCATCAGTTGTGTTCATTGCCTTGAAAATGCAACTCTTTGGGGAGAAATCTAGGGAAGAAGGCTGGGTGACACAGAAACCCCTCTTGTCTGGGCCATAGCCCTGTCTCCTGCTGAGACCTTGCAGTTCTCACACACTTGTTTTAAGGAAGAAATAATCTTCCTGTGCCTGTGCAAGAAATGGGCCAAGAGAAACTGGTGCCTTAGGTGGAAGAGATGTGGAGAGGGTCAGGCAGAGGTTTCTGGGTCTGGTATAACATCAGGCAGTCTGCAGCCTTCCCCAGCCGTGTGCCTTGTGACCGGCTCTTTCACAACGTCCTGGGTGACCCATCCTGGCTGTGGCCCTTCCTTTCCCCTGGTGTCAGCCACAGGCAGACTGGGAAACCCCAGGGAAGATCTGCCTTTTTTGCATAACTGGAGTGAAGGGCTGGTGGTCCCTGTGGGTGTGGAGAGCACTTACTTTGTGCCATGGCCCTGGTGTGGGAAGGAGCTGCGGATGGCCAGGAAGGTAAGCTGCATGCCTGTCCTTGTGGGCCTCCTGCCCTTCATTAAGTGTGCCAAAGAAGGTGGTCCCCAGCCTCCCCTCTGATCAAGGATGTAGCCAGCAGCTGTGGGGTGTGGTGGGTGATGTCTGGTTCCCTGCATTCAGGATGAACACTGATTGCAAAGCCCGTATCCTGCAGTGCTAGAAATCAGGTAATGCTACAGCAATTTTATATTTGTGTCTGACTGGTTAAATGCCCTGGGGCATCAGGGAGGAGGGGTCTGGAGATCTCTCTCTAGGAGTGGGTGTGTGGCAGTGCAATTACCCCTTCTTTTTCCTGGAGCTCTCTTAGTGCTGTCAGCCTGCTCTACCAGGTACAAAACTGCTTTCTTTTACCGTCTCTCAAAAGTCCTCTAAACTGCTCACTGATGCTGAGGTGCTGGTCTGGACCCAAAAAAAGCTGCTTTGGGCTAAGGATCTCAGCAAGAGAATCCTGATAAAAGTGTTATTTGAGGGGGTTTGCAGTGTCTGTAAGTCTTCTGCCACCACCATCCCAACAGTGTGGCCAGGGCTCCGGGGCCCTTGTTGGCAGGAGCTGTGTCCCCAGGGCTGGAGCAGCCTCCATCCCCTCCCCCTGTACATACCTTCCTGTCATGCCCCTGAGGGAGCCGTCCTCCCCAGCCCCTTGCCTAACCAGTTCAGTGGAATGCCTGCTCCCCAGACAGTGCTGTGGTCACAGTTTTCTTAACCTGGATCCATCCCTCCCTATAAAAGGCAGAGAAAATTCCTTAACTTTTTTTTTTTGGGGGGGTGTTGTTTTTGTTTTTTTAAATTTATTTGTTCTCCCTCATCTTCTGCAAATAATGATGGCTGTGTGTGGCTTGATCAGGCAGCGCTGAGCAGCCTGTGGGGTGGGTGTCTGCCCTGGGGATGGTGCTGTGTGTAGGGCTGTGTTTGGGTACACAGCTTTATGGGCTGTGGGGGCTGTGGTCAGGATCAGCTGTGCATCTGATGGACAGACACAAAACAACTCCCTCCCTCCAGTCCTGCACCACTGTTGCATCCTATCCAACTCTTTAATATTAAAGCACAGGCTGTGAACTCTGTTAATTTTAATTGCTTCTTAAAAGTGTTTTTCTGGGTCAGGAGGAGAGAGCTCTGCTTGTTGCAAGGAAAGGGCTGAAGAAGCAGGTGAAAGCTGGTTATGGGGTGGTGGAACTGTGGGATGGGAAGGCTGTCCCTGTGTACCCACAGCAGGGCAGGGAGCTGATGAGGTGAGCAGTGCAGGAATAGTGCCTCGGTGCAGGGACTGACACGTGATGTGTGCTGCCACAGGCTCTGGCAGCTGCCTCAGCCCTGCATTCTGTTGGGAAATGGTTTTGCACCTGGAGGATGAGGCTGATTTGACAAGGAGATGCAGCAAAGTGGCTTGTGTGGCCATCTGTTTCCATGGCTAAGTATTCCAGGCCTGACCATAGAAAAGAAGGAAGGAAGGACTTTGTACAGCACAGGGATGTGATCAAAGCTTTTATTACTGTCTGGTTTTTGTTTGAGAGAGTTTGAGGCTTGCCAAGTTTCTCTTCTTTGTGGTTATTTATTCGTTCCATAGCTGTGCAGAGAAAGTTGAGATTATGCAAAGACATTTCCATAATGAGCAAAGGCATTATTCTATTGGAAGCTTCCCTCCAGCACCTCTCCTGTTTGCAGTTGAACTCAGAAGCTCTCCTAATTTAGGCTTGGCTTTGTAAGCCTGCTGGATGTTTAATCTTCTGCTGTGTAGGTCCCTCCAAAACATCTAATCATCACATTTAGGGCTAGATGTAGAAATGATCCAGATCTAGAAATGGTCAGTTCTTTCAGATAAGAATGAATGTAAAGGATGTATCTGTATGTTCAAATCAAAGTCTGAAGACTTCCCTCGAATTGTGTGTAGTGTAGCAGGTCTCTAAGGACATATTTATGTTTCTTTAAAATAATTGTTCCCTACCTCCCTTTCCTGTGCTATTTGGCTCTAGTTGTGGCTGCAGACCAGGGATGACTGCATTTCTTCTTGTAGGAATGCAGCCAGTTGATGAATAGGATCCTTACACCAAGTGTTCTGTTTTTAATGTCACTTCCCAGAGTCCTCAGTGGTATTGAAGAAAACTAATGGGTGATCTGTCTGGTGTGTGATCATTTTGGAAGTATATTTGAAATTCCTGTAAATATTTCTTCCCTTTCAGCATCTTGCTGTACATTCATCTTGGGAAGGAATAAATTAATTTTAAGCTGAAAAGCATAAACCTGCAGGGAGAGCAGTGGAGTGTTTCAGGAGGTGTGGCTTTAACTCCCCAACTCTATTGCTACGAGCACCTGTCATGGAAGAGGGTGGTGTAACTGGAGTCCTGTCTTCTGCCTATATGCAAATGCCTCCAAACAAAAGAAGCAGTCACTTCAGAAAACATTTTCCTCAAGCAGCTAGGCCTGCCTCTAGAGGTTTCCATGGTGCTACACCTGCTCCTGGAGCAAGCATGGAGCAATAATGCATTAGTGCTTATTTTACATCTTTAAAAGGTCTGCACAAACACTTAATTAAAAAGCATCTTGATCTTGAAACAATAGATTGTAAACACTTTTGCCTCTGGAACAAGTTTAAGGTTTATGCTGTCTTGATGGGAACTTGACTCTCTGTTTCTATCTAGTTGATAGGATCCTCTTTTCCCCCCCCAAATTCACCTTCCTGTGGATGTTTTGTTTGTTTTGTGTTGTTATTTTTTGTTGGGTTGTTGTTTTTCTTTAAATTCTAAATTAAATTGTTTGAAGAAGGAAAATAAGGTCCTAGCTGGAAGGGTGATGAATTGAGCTATCCATATCCAGCCAATTTAAAACTTTATGGAGCCTTATGGTACCCCTCCTTGTGGGTTGAGATGAGTAGAGGATGGGAAGCACCTCACAGTGCTGTTTCAAGCTGCAGAGCTGACCATGCCAGGGAGGGGTTTCTCCTTCCAGGCTAAGACAAACCTGGAGTGCAGCCCTGGGAGTGTCCTGCTCCCTTTCCTTGTCCAGCACAGCCAAAGTGTCTGTGCAGCAGCCAGCTGTGGGGTGTAGCTTTTGTTTTAAAAGTTCTCTCTTGCATTAATTGGGATTCTTGCTTTGAAGAGAGTTTTAGGCATCCAGAGTCTCACTATATATGTTGCTTTGTGGTTCTGCAGATCCTGCCCACAGTCCTCTTAATAACTATTATTTTTTTTCCTCCAATATTTTACAAGGAGATTTCTGGACTAGGTAATGTTTTCTACTGAATGTCTCTACCATCTGCTTTCCACCTCACTGTCACTGATTTGATAGCACTGAAATTAATGTGGGAGTGAATTGTCAGGCAGTCACAAAAAATTAAATCTGTATCTGTGAAGCGTAGATTTAAGGAGTGGCTTGTGGCCTGGGTTAGTTTGCTCACTGCTGACTGAACTCTTCTCTAATCAGCAGCTGAACTTGCAGGGATTAATGAAAGATCAAAGGAGTTTTCAGTAACAAATATAACTGTCACTCTAAAAGCGTGGACTTCTATCTCCAACCTGTTTAAATAGAGGAAAAGGTATCCTGAAGCACTTTTATTTCTCTTTGAGGGCATGAATGGGTATGGTGGACCTCATGGTGGTGTCCAGACTGAATTAAAATTACACAGGTGTGAAACAAAAATTATCAATCTCCTGGGGAAGATCAGCACTGCAAAGTGCAGCGTTTCTTCATATGAAAAAGGGCATAAACAGGTTCCCAGGCTTCCTGCCCTGGGAAGTGTGCCTGGGCAATATCAGATAACAGTGAAGTGTTAATAGAGAAGTGTGAATGGCCATGGGTTGCAGGGTCAGGGTGTAACCAGGCATTTGGAAGACTCTTCTCCAATTATTGCAAACTGGTAACTTTCTTTTAAATACTGGATTATTGTAAAAGGGCCTGGGTGGGAGGGAGTTGGCAGCAGAGCAGAGGCTGGTTGGAAAGAGCTGCTGTGATTGTGGGTTTATAAACAGTTGTGCATTTCATGAGACCAGTCTGTAGTTTATATAAGATAAGGGAAGAACAACACTTTCTCCTCAGCTGCTTGTGCAAGCACAGCCCTGGTCTGTCAGCAGTTACTCCTTTCTCTAACTGAAAACAGAAGCCCTGCAATCTGTTGCTGTCTCCCTTTCCCTGGCTGGAGCACTTAGTCCCAGGGGTGTAGGTTTGTGCCATGACCCTGTCCTGTCTCCAGCTGGAGGGATGGGACTGTTTGTGCCAATTAGGAGCAATTTTCCTGAGTTTTGTTGTGTAACTTCCTCTCTCTTAACTTCTGAAACATATTTTCTAAATATGGGTGTTTGGGAGTGGTCAACCATGCTGTGCTGAGAATCCAGAGATCCTCATGAGGAAAAATGTAGTTTGAATGTGGAGGGTTGTTACTCCAACCAGTGAGCTGCCTTGGCTTGCACCCCCAGAGTCCCCTGGACACATCTACATGCAGGAGTGTCTGCTGACCCAGGGGTTTGCATTCATCAGTGCAAAAGCGATTGCTGGCTGGTAGCTTTGCAGGCTTATGTGCTGCCTTGCCAAGATACCTTCGTGCAGATGATTTTACCTCTAAGCTTTCATAGTGAATGCAAAAAGAATCTCTAGGGTACAATAGGAGTGGGAAAACTAGATAAAAGGAGCACCAGGAATAAGCAGAAAAGCTTTTTGATAAATGATCTGTATGCTTTGTCTGCCTCCTATGTTGTACACCACTGTGGGAGGTGAGTCACTTGCTGGCACTTAGGTGGTGGGAATGACCCTTGATGGGATTGCAGGGTTTTTGGTTGTGCAGACCGTGGGGAAGGTGTGGGGACCTTGCATCACCTTGGCTGGAGAGCTGAATCTCTCCGGAGGAGTGTCTTGCTCTCTCATTAAATGGAGCTCAGCAGCCGGAGGGCAGAGCCCCAGGGGCTGCGTTCGCCCTTCCTAAACCAATATTGCACAGAGCTTGTGAAGGGAACTGGTTTTGTTTCACAATTCCTTTCCACCTTCCCTCTCCCTGCTCCCCCACCATGTAGCGTTATCTCTTGACATGATGCCATTAACTCTCTAATTAGCCCTAGGGGTGTTCTGGGGGAGATAAGGAGACTGTAGGAGCTCAAATAAGCAGCGTGCGCAGATGTTTACCCAGGGTCGGAGGGCAGGGCTGTTGTGACAGGCGATTGCCTTGGGGAGGGCATGTTCCTTGGGAAGGAGAAGCCGACCTGCACCATGGGCAGAGCTAGGAGCTGGGCTCTCCTCCTGCCTTTGGCGAGTCCAGCTATTTACCCTGCACTTTCAAAATGTTGGAAAAAGTGCAGTTAGTAGTCCTTGGAATAAGGAATTGATCCTCGGCATTAAACACTTGCAGACGGGGCATGTTTCAGTTGTGAAAGTTCATACATTTTGAGTACATTTCAAAGGAATTTCTGGGCTTCAGACCTGTCCCTGGGTCAGTGGTGAAGAAACCAGGAGGTTTGAATTTGTGCTCCCAGGTGCAGCAGAGAGGTTACTCTGAGAGCTGGGGGTGCTGGTCCCTCTCTTGCACATGGATCAGCTGCAGTTGCACGTGGTTGCTGGGATGCACACAATGCTGTAGACAGTCAGCAGCAAGTAGGATGCTGCCTTTTATACCTCATCTCTTTGTTTATTTGTTCTGTCTTGCCATAAATGGTTGGATGAAAAAAAGAGGAAAGTCCCTGTTTCAGGGACCACGTTGTTTTTTTTCCCCTCTTCCTTGTGGTTTGAGAAACGAAGAGCAGGTCTGCATGAGTTTTCAAGAAGGCAAGTTGATTTTTGCCTTTTTTTTTTTTTTTTTTTTTTAAAGCATTTTCTTTTTGCTCTTTAACCTGACTTCCTGCTATCACAGGGTACATATCCATCCCTGTAAGGTCTGCACTGGAAAGACTGTCAAAGCCAGTTGGCAGATGCTTGTTTTCTGAGCATTCAGCAGTTATTCAGAGGTAACAGGAAAAAAAATCCACCAAAACCATGTTCTATTTTTTCCCTCCTCCTCCTGTTATCTCAGTTCTAATTTGTAAACATTTCTGAGTTAAGTGAATGTCACAGTCTGTGGTGACGCAGTCGATCCAGATGCTATTTTTATGTGAGTGGAGAGGTCTGAGCAGATTTTTTTTTTTTTTTGATCTGCAGGAAGTTCTGCATGAACTGCCTAACATGCAGGCAGGTGTACATGCACACACCCCCCTTTACAAGAAATGACACAATCTCCAATTAACACTGCAGTTGTGGTAATGACATTTTTAATCGTTGCAAGTTTGCGCACTTACCTTGCGACCAGGGAGGGTTATTGAGAACTTGCCCGTGGTACTGGTGAGAGGAGCTGGGATGAGCCACATAAGAACATGGGGAAAGAGCATTCAAACAAAGACTCTGAATCAGCAGTTTGACTTGGCTGACACCTCATTTTGGAAACTTAGGGGTCTTGTTTGCTTTTTATTTTGCTCTTCGGCATACCAGCAGGAGCCACAAAGCATTGCCAGAAGCTTTCTAGAATATCTGAGTCAGACCTGGGAGGGTTGCAGCTGAAACTTTCAAATCTAACTAGCAATTATTATTTTTAGTTTCCTACAATATTGGAGGTAAATTACTTTAAGGAGACTTCCTTTCCTGAGGCTGAGCTACGTTTTTAATTTCAATCCAACTAAGCATCCAGAGCATAAGTGCCAGGCTTTTCTCTTGATGCTTTGTTTTCTACTTTATTGTTTTTGTGTTTGGGATGGGGGAGAGCTTGTTGGAATCTAAAAATTGTTAAACCTTGTTCATCTGGCCTCAGCATGTGAAGTAATTCTTATTAATGTGTGAAAGGAGGGCCTTTGCCTGAATCTGTTTGCTTTTTCTGATTAGGCTAATTGGTGTGATAAGGCATAATCTCTGTTTACAAAGATTGTCTTGCTATGACTTCAGACAGTTACAGCTGGTGATTCCCTTGGAGACCTGTCCAGAAGGCTCAGACAAATTATCACTGTCCCACAGCTGAAAAGTGAGTGTGCAGTGTGAGGAGGGTGGGGGTGTCCTGCTTTTATGGCTCAGCCATTTAAGCATATGATATTTCAGGAAATCAAGTTTCTCTGTGAGAACCCCAAAGAGATGCTGCCTGGCTGCCATTAGGTTGCTGGAGGCTCATCTGTATGAAAGTTTTATACTTTGAAAAGGAGAGAATCAAATGAGGGTCTGGGAACTTTTTTTCCTCATGATGAGGTAGAAAGGTTCAAGCCTTTGCTTTTGACTTGTCCCACTGGTGCCAGTGTGAATATCGAAGGCATGGCACCATCCTGTGAGACAGGAAAGCATCTTCTGAGGAGAGTGCATTTAGATCTGAAGCCAGTGACACAAAGTTTGGGTCCCTGGGGTGATGAGAGGGACACAGCTGTGCCTGGGCTGCAGCAGCATTGGTGGGTGCAGTGTCTGGTGCCTGCTCTGTTACCTCCTGCCACCCCTGCTGGCATGGTGGTGTCCTCCTTTGTGTCCCTTGTGGATGATGGATTTGCAAAGGCCACTTGTCCAGCATCTGCTTCAAGGTGACTGCACAGGGTAATGCATCTGGATCTCTGAGCCAGGTTGGGGCTGTGTGTACAGAGGGCAGGGATTTGTGCTGACATGTCAATTTATTCATGCTATATACACCTCTCCTTGTGTTTGACATGCAGATCTCTTTGGATAAACTTCCACGTATCTCTCTGTATCTGGGTGTTGCTTCACCCACAGCCACCTCCAGCCACCTGTGGGGCAGAAGATGGCAGATACCTCACACAACAATGCTGCATTAATGACCTGGAAAAGAAGGATCTTCTGAGTTTCATAGTATAGCTATGAAAGAGGTTTTTGCAATGACCTGCTGAGGTTGAGAGATTTGTGTACGTACCTTCTCCTGCTCCCTCCTTCCCCTCCACAGTTTTTGAACTCATGGGCCAGCACCAAAAATTTGGCAGTATTTAGGGATCAAAATGGTCATCTGAGCACAGCATAACTTTTCCTCGCTGTTAGACAACAGAACACCACAGGTGACATGGATTCTTGCTCCATGTCCAGCTCTGTGTTAGCTTTGCAGTGGTGCTGCAGCGTGCCCCGTTCTGCTAACGGTGCTGCGGCTGCTCCCTGCAAACTTCACCTGGATCTCCAGATTAGCACTGGTGTGGCTTTCTGGCTTGTGCCCATATCGGGTGAGATCAGACAGGTACATCGGGCACAGCTGCTGGTCTAAGGTGGTGCTGGGGAAGATGGAGAGGAGGGCAAGGGGCTGTGGCCGTGCTGTGTTGAGTCGTTCCTGTGATGTGCCAAACTGGCTGTGTGCTCGGCAGCTCTGGCTGGTAGCTCAGGAGCACTGAAGGTGTGTGCGGCCCCGACCCGAGCTGGGATATTGCTGGTGGTGGTAGGTGGGGAGGGCTCCGTGCTCCTCTCTGCAGCGTGCTCTCAGAAGTGCCTCCTTGCACTGTGCTCCGTGAGGAGGACTTGGGAAGGTGCACTGGAAATGCTTCCAGCCTCCTGCTTGCACCCCGCAGCTCCGGTGAGCTGTGCTTGCAGGGTGAGAGCTACATCAGACCCCTGCTTCTTGTGGCAAGGGGCTGCTGCAGGGGAGGGGGGACACTGCACTCCTCTGCTCCGTGTTTGTTCCTGTTTCGTTTCCTGCCTGAAGATGGTTTTGCCGCGTCTTATTAGTGGCAGCCTTAGGAATGTGCTGCCTGCTCCGGCCTGGAACAGGCTGGTGAGCTCGCACTCTCCTTTAATTTGCAGAGCTGCCGTGTGCCGGGAAGGCAGCTCGGGAGCCGCCAGCCCCCCGAGCAGCACAGCCTGCTCGCTTCCATCTCCCCGTGAGCCCGAGTCCCTCCCAGAGAAGCTGGGGTTAAGTGATGCCCGGGGCGAGGCGTGGCGGGAGCAGCAGCAGCTGCGGGGCAGAAGCGGGGAGGCGCTGAGGCCGTGTGTGGGTGGCAGCCCTGCCCAGGACCCCCGGGCCTGCCCAGGACCCCCGGCCCTCCCCGCAGAGCCGCTGTGCTCGCTCTCCCCCCGCAGCGGGAGGCTCGGTGTTCCCTGGCAGCCCGTGCTCTGCATTTCGGCCGAGCCCTGCTTTGACGGCCGGTCCTCAAATAAAGTTGGGAGCGCTGTCAGTAGGCTGGGCGGGCCGGGCCGCGCTGTGATCTGGATGTTGGGTTTCCTGTCTCCCCCCTCCCCAGCCCTTTGGAAAGGTGTTCTGTTTCTCCTGGCTCGGTGGCGCTTGGGGAGCAGCCGCCTTTTGTTCTGCCGTGCATCCCTCTGGCCCGGCGGATCCTCACGGGGGGCTGGCGGTGCCGCCGGCACAGCGCTGACCTCGCTCCCCCGGCAGCCCCGGGGCTCCCTGGGGGACACCGGGACGGGGCAGGGGGTTTGTCTGCTTGTCCGGCGTAAAATTACAGTGGGGATCTCTCCCGCAGATCTCGGTTAAGTGCTCTTCCTATCTTTTGAAAAGTTTGCCGTGGGCATCCTGGCCAGGTGGCTTTTACTGAGCGGCACCCAAAATCTTCTCCCATATATTAATTCAACACCGTGAGTTCCTTCGGATAAGTTGGGTTTTTTTACTTGTTTTTTAATCATGATGCAAGTTCGAAGCAACGCAAAGGAGGGGGGAAATGTAGCTGGGGTGATGCCCTGCAAAACACAGGACCTGTTGGCTGTGAATGTGGATGGGAGCAGGCAGGTGACAGAGAATGTGGCTGGATTATGGTGCATGGAACCACCAGTATTTGATTCTCAGAAAGCTCCTTGGGGGTTTTGTCCCAAATCTGCGCACAGCAGCAGCCAAATACTTGGCTGCATTTACTGCACCACTGGTGTTGAGCGTTGCATCTCAATCCCTTGGTAGCAGCAAAGCCTGTTCCTGGAAAAAAAACAGCCCTGAAATCTTTGTAGAAAATAAATAGGAGAAGTTTCTTGGAGCAGCTCCTTTAGAGCAATTCCACGGCTCTCTTCTGAATTCCCAAACTTGTAGAAAAGTGACAGGGGAAAGTTACTGTTTCCTTTCTTTTTCCCTGCCTGTCTATTTTTTTTTTTTCTTTTCTCTTTTTTTGGCCATTCCCCCCCCTTCCCTTCCCTTTGCTTTTTAGAGATTGGTGATAAGGAATTCTAACTACTTAATGAGCTGGGAGAGGCCTCTCTCCATTGGAGTGGAGGACTCCAGGTGGCACTTTGACAGATTGGACAGGTAAGGCAGGAGAGCCCCACCTCCTCCTCCTTGCCTATAGTTACGTATATAAGGGAAACTTCAATTATGCAGAGAGGCACACTCCGAGTCCTGTTATCTCCACAGTAGCATCACATATTTTTAGGGTCTTCTAGGGGGTGGGAGGTGTTTGTCAAAATCCTGGAGCCAGAAGAAAGAACAGCAGCGTTGATCAATTTGACTGCTAACATGTTGTACCTGGAAAACAATGCCCAGTCCCAGTATAGTGAGGTAAGGACTCTAGGTTTGAGCTGTGATATTGCTAATGTTTTTTTTATTTTTAGTGAATACGTGCAATTTCTTCACCCCTGAAGTTAGGTGCGGAATATACACTTGTTTTTGTGAGACTTTTGCATTTTACAATGGGAAGCAGAGTTTGTTGGGCTAAATATCTGAATGAGAGTGAACTTCGAATCTTTGTTTGGGACAGCGAATTTGTTTTAGGAACTCTGATCAGCCAACATAATTTTCTTTCATTGGAGAAGCAAGGCAGTTGTTTATGGCGGGCAATGCACACAGATGGCATTCCTGTAGCAGCCTGAATACTAGCTGTCTTGTCTGCATTATAACTCTTTTACGAGTCTTTTATTGCCAAAATTGCTGCTTGTGGTTTAAAGTGGATGGTATCTAGGAAATAACCAAAAATGTGTTATAAATCCCTTCTTAGGTTACTTTTTAAAGTAAAATAATGTGCAAACAAAGGTTCTCCGCTGCAAATGCTGCGTTAGCGTCCATACCAATACCTCTTTTACTCACTGCTGTTAATACCTTGCCTCATAACTTGCAGCAGCAAGGTATTTTACACAGGGTGTTTGTATAAGCATATTATATGAGGATAAATGCGTGTACAATGGATGCATTTTGCTTTCCACAGCTCTTTGCACTTCATGGGCGTGAGTGGGACGCAAACTTCAGGTGCAGCTTTGATTTAATTTTTTAAAAAATTATTTATTTAATTGCTTTTAGCCAGCTGGGTCAATGCTTTGTAAGGTGGCAGTGGAGAGGATTGCCACATGCTGTGCAAATCTTGGAGGAAGTTACCAGGGGTTGAGGGAGATCTAACGACAATATTGGTTTACATTCCAGCGGAGACAGCAGCTGTGTTGACACTTGCCAGAGTGGCAAAGCAGCCAAAGCTCTGTGTGTGCGCGTGTGTGTATTCCTGAAGGAAAGGTTTCAAGTGCAGGGCACGGGGTTTGAGCCCCCAAAGCAGACAGAAGCTCAGCCACTTGGAAGAGAAAACAAAGTAGAAATTGAAAGGCCGAGCGCGTAGCTAGGAGATGAGACAGGTGGCGAGGAGAAGTGTGTTGGAGGTTTACTGGAGGCTTGCACACCTGGGATGGCGGGTCTGTGACTCGGGGAGAGCGAGAGGTATCCTGAAAGCAGCGTGCTCTCCCCGTCCCTGTCTGCAGGGAACCCAAACCCCCACGTGTTCCTCTCTGCTGCCTCCATGCAGGAGACACAAATGGGTGACTTTTTTTTGTAGGTTAATTATAAACTCTTAAATGTGGAGAGAGCACTTCTTGGAGTGTTTGCTTGGTGTTATTTGTCTGCTGCTATCTGATCAACTTTCGCTGAATAGCAGCAGTGGGGCTGTGGAGTCCCTATGGTTGACTGGCTGGGCTCACCTGACAGAAGCGATGCGCTCAGGAGCGTTCTCGCTCCGCTTAAATGCCACTCGTCACTGTTGCTGTCAGGGGAGGTTTTTAAAAGGCTTTAGCTCTGATTTCTTTTTTTTTTTTTTTTCCCCCTACACTCTCTCTCTTACCTCCTTGGATTTGAACAAGGTGCGCTGACTTTGTTCATCCAGCGAAGCATTGTACTCTGGGGAATGAAAACCTGATTAGCATTGACTTGGCTTCGTTTCTGAGGAAGAGCAGCCTCGCTAATGACTTGTCTCAAAAGAGAGGGAGACTTGTTAATGCTCAATTAAAATATATTGGTGATGATGAGCCTCACCCATCTTAAGTTTGCAAACAAGAAGTAGACTTTGGCACAATTTCCTTAGAAAATAATAAAAAATAAAAAGCTCTCAATGTGCAAATAGAAGCAGCACTTTGTTGTCACTGCAGTAATTGCAGTTCAGATTTTAGAGCTGTTGCTGGGTTGGTTGCAAGGCAGGCATACCAACTCCTGTAAAACTTTGTACAAACTAGCTTCTGGGTTTAGAAATGGACATTATTTAAGGGAGGCAAGTAATTAAATTAAAATCAAGTTTTAAAATTAAGAGCAGGGAGTCCTCTCTCATCCCAAGCCCATTTCTTGGGGTGCTTTGCCCTGCCACCCCAGGATGTTGGCTGCGTGCTGGCAGATGCCGAGCTCTGCCATCCTCACATGCAGGCTGTGCGACGCATTCCACCCTGGGAATGCATTCCCAGCTGGGAACAGGCCCTTGCACAAGCCCTGTGCAGGCTGTGTGGTCAGGGTGGTGAGCTCGCTCCATCGCCCACGGCCCTGGGCTGCCCGTGCCTGCGAGCGGGGCGCCGAACACCACGGACAGATGGGTTCCTCCCAAATGGGTCAAATCCTCTTGGGAAAAGCTGAGAGAGGGGAGAAGGGTGTTAAAGTGAATCACAGCCCTGAGAGGCTGGAGGTGGAACCTGTTTCAACCACTTTTTCAGCTTAATCTATCCCACCATTTGATCTAGGTCAGCTGTAAGAACAATTAAGCTCCTTGTTGGTAGAGCACTGGACTTGATGACCCTGGAGATCTGTTCTTGTGTGTTTACAGCAGGAGATGTGAAAAGGAGAGAGACTTTGGGTGGTTATTAATAGGATGATGAGGTGCTGATGAACAGGAACCCTTTGAATGTCATTGTGTCTTCCTGCCTCATCTCCACCTATGGAATTTTGTGTTGTGTACAAATGTTTGTGAGGAAGCATGCACAAAATTGGGTGTGAAGGAGAGTACCTACAAGTTTGTCTGGTCTTGTCCAAGTTTCCTGCGTTTTTCCCCTCCTGTGTGGGTTGATGAGAGCAATAGAGATTCCCTTTAGGGACTCTGGGTTCCTCTGCAGTTTGGCTGAGTGATGATGCAGAGTTTGGAGTGCTTGCTAAAATCAAATTAAATCATTGCCAAAAGAATAAACACATCTTGTTCAAACACTGATAAGAAATATGTGCCATGACTTTTGATTATATCCGTCATCCTAAAGACCTTCCTGCTCTTTGTGGGAGACAAATTAAAGAATCTCTTTCCGTTAAGATTTTTATCGTAGTTTTGGGAGGGGTGGGGGGAAACTAGTTCTGTACTAAAAGAACTTGTACACTGCTTTATGGGTTTTTGGCAGCATTTCTTAGCACTGAAAATTAAGGAAAGCTATATACATATGGCTGCAAATGTCTTTGAGGGTTAGGATAGCTTCTTCAGGAGGATGCATTTTTTTGTTTTATTTTCTTTTTCCCTCTTAGCTTTTAAATAATAATTCAGATGTGTGTGTTTGGGCTGTAGTGCCCTGGGTGTGAGTCCTTTCTTTGTAGGAGCAGGCATGTGGGGCTCTGGGGTTGCCTGGAAGGATGTCCTGAGGGAGCTGGATCTCCTCAGAGAGAGAAACATTTTTTGCACCTATCTGGGATATTGGTTCAGCAAAACTCAGTTTAAGGATAAAGAATCTTGGGGTTGAGATGTAACTGATATTTTGAGCACCAGCTTCATTGGTGTGCAGTAAAAGTATGTCCAGGGCTTATCCTCCTTGCTGTCAGCCTGGATTTGGCTGAGAACTACCAGAGGACAAAGTCATGGCTTTCCTTGGCTGATTTTGCCACTTGGCGTAGTCATCATGACTGCATTGACAAAGGCTCTTTCCCTCTTGCTGCCCCTTCTCTGTGGCCCTCAGCCAAACCTGTGGTAAGGGAAGAGAGGGATGCTGCCTGGTCACTGCCCAGGGGAGCAGCCCACCTGCTTCCTTCCTGGAGATAGCAGGAAGAAAGTGCAGTACCCTCTGAACCTGACATCTTCTCCTACCCCAAGATGAGAACACTTGGATAGATGCTGTATAAAGTCCATTGTTTTTCTCAGTGAAGAAGGTTTTGACTAAACCTGACCTTCTCTCCTGCTTCCCTATTTTTGATGCTATCTTGGAGTTCCGCTGGCTCTGAGCAGGCAAACAATTCCCAATCCCCAGGGAAGGAAACCTCTCCCTGAGCTGTGCAGGATTCAGATGTGAGTTCCATGCCTTCCAGTGGCCTCTCTTTATTTAAATGGTATCAACACTGCACATGTTTGGGCACAGTCTGTCATTAGGAGCAAGAAATAGGGAGATGCATTGGAGGTTGTGTTCCTTGATGGTATCCCTGCAATTCCAGCTATGCTTCTTGTGCATTCATCCTTCGATTTTGCCGTAATTGCACTTACGGGATTGAGGTTTTTGTCATGCGATGACATCTGTGCAGGCTTGAGAGGCATGTGTCTTATCCTTGGGCTGCAGAGGTCTTCTGCAAGTTTGTAGAGGCCCTATACAACCAGGTTCTTTTTTTTTTTCCAAGAGATTTTCAAACTGCATTCCAGTTGCAAAAGTTTAATCTGAGGTGGAAAAGTGTAAGGTTGGAAATGTGGTGATCTTTTGTTTGGAGAGACTGAGGGAATGCTGCTGCCCTGTTTGTGTTTGCCAGTGAAGAGGGTTAAGTAGACCAGAGAGATGGGGAGTAGGAAGCTGCCTCTTGCTGTGTACCCATCTCCCTCCCAGCTGAAACAAGGGGATTGCTCTGCAGGAGAAACACAGGGAAGGGCAAGAGTTGGGTATGCTTCCAGTAAAGATCCAACCCCTAACTGCACCAGGTTTGTTGTGGACGGCCTTTTGTTCTGTTGTAGGGCACCAAAACGTTTTTGTGGTTAGTACAGGTAATGTGACCCCCATGTTGAGCAGTGAATTGAGAATCTTGCCTGGAGAAATCCTCTCCTTGTTTAGGTGGAGGGATGGGACTGCAGCAGTCTAAGGCTATGGGTGTAGCCCAGAAACAAGTGATTGTAACCTGCATGTGGGTGGAAAGAATGAAATGTGTGCTTTATCACACAAAAATGAAACCTGATGACGTTGGACCATCTGCACAGCTTTAACTGTGCAGTACTTGTGCAGAAATCAGGACAGTCTGGCTGTGTGTGAAGTAGCAAGAAGCATAACTTGCTACTGCTCAGTTACATACATGCTCTGTGCAGTCATGTAATTACACTTGACATCAGATTGGAAATTACAGCTCTGTTTTACAATTTTCCATGGTCAAAAGGAAGGCTAGTAAGCAGTATGAAATCAGGGACAGATGAGCTTCTCAGTTTCTTGTTTCATTTGGCAAAGAAAATGTAATACTAAATATTTTCTAGTATGAAAATACAGTTTTTCAGTGTGAGAGATGAAAAAGAACTGCCTTTGCAGTGTGGTCAGGATGTTTTGCATCTTGAAATGATTGCAACTGATGATCCATTTTGTTTGCTGTATGTTCACCTTGGTTGAGACAGGATGAACTCTTCCATACATATGGATATATATCTATCTGTATATATTCATAGTCTGGAAATATTTTTTTTTTCCTTGGGGACTAGAACTGCTGTTTTGACCAGTTGTTTTTATTGGTCTGATGGTTTGGATCTTCAACAGTGTCACCAACATCTGATGGCTCAGATTCCTTCCAACGTGAGCCGAGTGATGCTATTACCTATTTCCCCCAGGAGCTATTTTTCTTTCTTTTTACCTGGTTTATTTTAAATAACAAACTAATGGCTTTAAGTTAAATGAAATTGCTTTATTTTTTTCTTCCTGGGCATAGAGAAGCACCAGAAAGGAAATTTATCTGCCTTGTGTTTCAGCCCATCTGGTGTCAACCTTTTGCTTTGCATTTGTCAAGTTATGCCTTGTGGAAGGGTTTGTTTCCAGTTGCAGTTCTGTTTACTGTGAGACAGAGGCTTCAGTAGTTCTATGAAGGAGAAATGGCATCTGCAACAGGAAGGCTGTGGATGTGGGATGTGAGAGGGCGTAAACCATTTGCTTTGCACTTTTTCCTCTGGAAGGCATTAGTTATAACTAGTGGAGAAACTACTTACTTCATTATCGTGAAGGGCTGAATAAAAGCGGGTGTTGCCTGGCTCAAGGCAAATTTTAAATTCTATTTACAAAATGTTCCCACTGAAAAAAAAAAATCTGGAAACCCTTCAGAAAGGAGCTCTTGCACCGATGGATTTGTGCTAGACATTGTTAAACCCTGTTATTTTTCTGGCACTGCCTCCAACGCCTCTTGAGAATGTGCAGAGTAGGCAATAAAATGAATGCAACTCTTTTAAAGCAAGGTTGCATAAATCATCAGAAAGGAGAAGAGCTTCTTGTAGTCTAACAGCAGCACTCACTCCATCCTCTCCAGCAGAGAAGTGAGCTCAAAGCTCTTTGTGCCACTTGGCCTGGATTAGTGTTAAGTCATTTTTGGTATCAAGTAGAATTAAGAGGAAAATAATTTCTCTCCAAGGGTGTTAAGGTTCAACTTTTTTTTTCCCT
Source organism: Aegithalos caudatus (assembly GCA_013389925.1). Classification (NCBI taxonomy): domain Eukaryota; kingdom Metazoa; phylum Chordata; class Aves; order Passeriformes; family Aegithalidae; genus Aegithalos; species Aegithalos caudatus. The sequence continues at coordinate 509,291 of WEIU01004879.1, read as the reverse complement.
TGCACGTGTTTTCTGGATTCTCTGCTGTCTCAGTGCCATAATCCTTGCAGTCCCTTGTCAGCTCTCCAAGGCCATGATCTTTAGAGTGACACATGAGCTCAGCCGTGGTCAGGCATGCGGGTGGGTCTCTCCAGTGAATAAATCTGCTGTTCTTAAAAATCTCCCTGTTTTGTTTTGGCTTCTTCAGTAACAGTAGTCAATGATTTCTGAGAAATCTTCCAGTCTTCACTCTCCCAGAGCTTCCCATCAGAACTTTGCTGTGCTGGGAGAAGAAGCTATAACTATTAGATGGATTAAAGAGCTGCTTTTCAGCAGAAGACCATGGCATAAAGCTTTTTGTATAGCAGCCCAGAACATACAAGTCTCTCCAAGTGATGATTTGGCTATGAGCTACTGACAAGAAAGGTTCACCCCTATGTTTGTCTGCACTATTTCTTATAAACACGCTGGGTCCTGGGTGAGAATCTCAGCTCTCTTCTAAAGGGGAGCCTATGAGAGGCTTTCCAGGCTTAGCTTAGCTGCTTGACCAGAGAACAAAGAGCAGGATGACATTTAAAGTGATTGGGGTTTTTACTTCTGTGAGGCTGCTAATATAAGGAGCAAACCCGGTAAGAAACAACTGTTCAGGAAGTCTCAGATAAGACAGAGGAAAGGTTTAGGTCCTTGGTGCTGGCAAAGTAAACTTGGATCCTCTTCAGGAACTTGAATCTAAATTTGGTGAATTTATTTGAAATTATTGACCATCATTATCAGCTCCATGCATAAGCAAGCAACAAAAATATAGGGCATGTGTGGAGGAGCTTTTTGGTGGTTGCCTTTTTATTTTTTTTGGCTGCCTGTTGCATTTTGTTTTTTAATTTGTACTAGGATTGAGTGAATTGGGAGACAATCCAAGAACGCTCAATGATATCTTGTATTTTTCAAAATCCCCTGCCACTGCTGTTTCACCTGGGGTCTTAGGGAAACAACTAAAGGAGCAGTGTTTTAACCAGGATGTGTGTGTTGGTATCTTGAGTTGGATGGCTTGAGGTGTGATGTATTTCTGGGCTTGTGCTCAGTCGTCCTCTCGCTTTGGAAGTGGACCCAAGCGGCAAGGCTGAGCATGCTTGAAAATTAATGCATTGATTGGAGCCCAGCAGCCTCTTGGGATTGATTCCAGAGTTTGGATCCGGATTAAACTTCCCCCCAAGGACTTTGGGAAGTGGTATACGAGAGGACCTGGTGAAATTTGAGATGAGTCCAACTTCCTCAAGATGGCAAGAAGATGAATGTTTTTACCAAGGGCAAGAAAGTGGGAGGAAACGCCCAGTTTAGGGAGGGAAGGGGAAATATTTTATGGTGGGGTAGTGTCTGGGAATGAAAGGGATGGATTGTGTCTCAGCAGATATGAATCTTTCAGTTTTAATCCACATCTAGGAAGTAAACACAAAGAATCTTGCCAGCTTTGGGTAGAGGGGAGGAGGTGTGGGGCTTTTCTGCTGTGCTGCTGAGGCAGAAATCCCTGTGCTGCAGAGCCGTGGTCCAGCTGTGTCAGGGGATGATGCACAGGGCTGGAGCATGGTGCCTCAGGAGCCAAGGGGAACGGAACAATAGGAATAGGTGGATGCCAACAGAAGTGTTGAGTCAGCAGCTGGATCTCTCTGCTATTTGGAAAATGACTGAAAAGTATATTTAATCATTTTGCTTGTTTGTTTTGGCTTTTTTTAGGTAATGTCATGGTGTCTTTGGGAATCACAAAAGTGTTTTTTGGAGAGTGATGGCTCAAAAAAAAAAACCAAAGTTTTGACTGAGTGTTCGTAAAATTTGGATTCTGCAGATTTAAGTTATGTCTCTGAGGTTCTCAGCAGCTTCTGCAAGCCTCTACTGTGAATTCTCACTGCTGCAGTTTTGCTCTGCGTTGTTGAAGAATTGGCTCTCTCAGGAGTGCTGGTGGTGACTGACTAGAACTGAATAGATGAGTAAATCTCCCTCCACCTTCTTTCAGCATCAGGACAGTGTGCAAGAAGTTATTTAAAAGGAAACCAGAATGTGCACTGCCTAGGTGTCACCAGTACTTTGGAAACAGGAAACTATTGCTTGACATTCAGGTGGGAAAGTTGTTGAGATGAGCCTTGATCTGTCCCGTGTTTTGTGTCTGAAAGGAATTGTGAATGTTAAAGTTGGAAGAGTAGGGAGTTTAATGTGGTGTCAATGGAAATTAGTAGGTATATTGTTACTCAAAAATCTGGAAGAGCACCTTCTGTCTGCACAGGGAAAGGTCTGTGCAGCTGAATACCTCAAATGTAAATCTCTGAAGCTGTGCCTTGTGTAAGTCACCGTGGCACCCAGTGTCCTGGTGTTTGCTGAAGTCAGGAGTATTGGACATGGAGGGAAATACTGAAAACTGGGTTCAGTTTTGCTGTTAGACATTGGAGGCCCCATGCCAGAGAGCCCACTGGAAATCCTGCATGTGCAGAATGTGTAGCAAAGTGATTTAAATAGCTGGGGAGAATATTCTTGATTTTTTGTAAAGCTTTGTAAAGGTTTGTAAAGCTGATGGAGTGAAGTCACTATGGAAGAAGCAGTGCCTTTGCATGCATGTTGTCTGTGTACTCACAGCCCCCTCTCCAAGACCAGCTTTTGGGTTTCACTTATGCACAGCCTGGCATCTTTGGAAAACACCATGTAAGGTTCCTGCTCACCTCCGGGTAGGCTGCAGCAGTGATGGGAACTACAGAGGTAGGGTGGGTAGGGGGTCTCCTGCCTCTGTGAATCCTGCTGTATCCCAACAGATCCTTGGGCTCAGGCAGTGGCAGCTTGGTGCAGACCAGGAGCTCCTTTCATTCAAAAAAATAGTGTTGGAAGGCAAAGCCCTGCCTCCTTTTGTTCTCTGCAGTTGGGATCTAATCAGAATTTGGCATCCAGTCCTCTTGACTCCCCCCTCAGACTTGAAAGCTTTTCAGTCTGCTGTTTGGTGTCCAGGCTTTGGGGAGTATCATCCAGGAGTTTTCTTGCTTGATTTGGACAGAAGAAATGGCCAAATATATTTAAAAATCCCGTAGATCTTCCTTTTAATCTATAAGGACTCTGATGCTGTGTAACCCTTTTCCTCTGCTTGCTCTAACTTGTTTTAATCTGCCCTTTGCCCTCCTATAACTCTTCTTATGAATTCTTATATTCCATAGTTGCACCATGCTTCAAAGAGTGGGCGTGGGGGGTTTATGTGTGTGGCTTTTTTTTTCCTTTCTTTTTTTCCCCCCGTGTGTTTAACTGCTTGACTTATTTAACTTGCAGATCATCTGAATTTCTTGTTCTGACTAAAATGCTACCTAGCTGGAGTATTTTACTTTTGTGTGTAAAAGATGATGCATTCAGATTTTATTGAGCATAATGATGAATTTGGGAGCTAACTTCAATTCCTGGTTCTCTTCTGACCCTGGTTATTCACTGTCCTTGTGCCCTTTGGCCATACTTTGGTGGTTACTGTGCCTGCAGCCTTTCACTGTGGATGACACACAGATATCCTGTCCAGCCTAAGCTGCCCTCTCAACACAATAAAATGCTGCATGTCTGAAATGACTGATAACATCAATGGTTACCGTCCAGTAAAGAGTTTGAGAAACAAGGCAGCTTTAATCAACTGCTGGAGTTTTCCTATCCAGCCCCTGCTTCTCCTCCCCACCTTTCCATTCGTATTTTAATTGGTTCCTCTTAATGTTTAAGGTTCTATTTTTATTTTTTTTATCCAGCTTTTCAGCATTGTTGTACAAACTGAGCACACAGGATTTCTGGGCAGCTGGCTGAGCTGGGATCTTACAGTTCTCAGCCACTGAAATCAGGCAAAAAAAGAGTCACTGCGATCCTGCAGTCTTTTTCTGATGCAGGTCTTTGTCTTCAGTTATGTTTACATCTCCTGGGGGCGTGAGGGGGTGTTTTTCCTATTTGTCTGTTCTTTATGGCTCTTCAGATCTTTGTTGACATTGTGTTGTCCAGCTGGTAATAGGAGAACATAGGAAACTCTTGGCCTCTCTTTCACTTTTAGGAAGCTGAGTGTTTAGGTTACTAATCAATTTCTTTTAAGATCATGGAGTTCTAATATCTTGTCATGCACTTCATCGAGATGTTATTGTATGATTTCCTTCTTTTTTACTGCCTTCCTCTCTCTTTTGTTTATATGTTTTCAAATTTCTTGTCAAAAGCTGAGCACAAGCTCAGGGTCAAGAAATGACTGTGTGCAGTGGTGGTGGATCTTGGACTTTCCTGTTTTAAACTGTCGGAGTTTTCAAAATAACTGAGCATAGCCGAGATACGCTAATGAAAGTGGTTTATGTTTATCAAAGGGATTTTTTTTCATCTTAGGAAAGCTTTATAGTGTAAAAACGCAAAACTGGTCTAACTTTCAGAAACCTGTTGCTTTCTATGCAAGTAGAACTTTTTTCAAGAGCCCAATTTAGATTTTTTTTTTTTTTTTTTTTTAAGGGCCTAAAATGCTGCTCTGGGCAAGTCAGGGATATTATTTTTATATGCACTGGAAAATATTTAGAAGTGCTTAAACAGTGTAGAGTGTTCACCCTTAATATTTCTGTGAAGTGGGATGTACTGTTGTTCTGATAATCCTTGAATTAGACAGGGTCTTTTAGGTGAACCTGTGGCAGGTGGTAGGAGTCAGGAATTACAGGCATTCCTGCTTTGGGCTGTGCTTGTTTTAAAAGACACCCTGCTCCTGGCTGAAAAACACTTCTGGCTGAGTTAAATGAATGAACCAAGGGGCAAAACTCTTAGCTTAAACAGAAAAATATTACAGCTGGGGGGAACAAGACAAATCCAAAGCTTAGGGCCCTTGTGGGTGGACAGAAATTGGCCCTCACATTGCTTTTAATTAATTTGTCTCATTCTCTGAGCCCAGAAACACTTGCATATGTGGGCTTCAAGTTGAAGTTCTGCTGTGTTCAAAAGTACTGTGCCTCAGTGAAATGTGACCTGCAGCCTTACAGAGCATGGCTCCTAAAATTGTGCTGCTTCTGTGAACCTAAATGGAGTAGATGTGGAATAGCTCATCCTGGTGAAAATGGCACAGACTCTTCTGCCTCCTCCAGTGTACAAGCCAGAGTGTTTTTCACATGTGATTCTGTGTGTGTTTGCAGATTACTGATATGTACTATTTCTCCTGTTCAGTTTCTATGGTGTGTTGTTCTCCAAATGGGCCATAGAGCTGTTTGGGAGGGCTGGGACAGAAGGGATGCTCTAGTAAAGTGGGCAGAGCAGTCAAGTTTTTAAGCTTGAAACACATTGGTATGATTTGAGTTGGTCATTTAGTGGTGGATTTTTTGAGGGGAAAAGAATAGTTTTGGGGCTTGGGTTTGGTTTGGTTTTTTCCTCCTCCCGAGCTGATTGAAATGGGGTATCTTCCTTAGGCTTTCCTTATGTATTTGGGTGGAGTTGGAAGCTGTCCAGGCAACTCCTGGGGTTATCTAACTACTTAACATGAAATACCTGTGCAGGAGGATTGTGTGTTTTGTTCTTCTAGAAAAATAATTTTTTCTTTATTACTCTTGCATTTAGTTTCTTAAAATTACAGTGGTTGTATGTATTGCACAGCCCTGTAGATTACAAATAGATTCCCTTCTCAATAGTACAGGAGAAAATGTGCAGAAATATTTGTGCTCCCTGCTTACAGGTGGGATTGAGCTGAGGAGAGGCTGTTTGATTTTGCTGGAGCAGCTCAGATATCCAGGATGGGAGTGATTGACTCCAGGGCTTCTTTTAATGCAATGCCCTCCATTGCACTGGGAACCTGTTATTCCACTGGGATGGGAAATAGCCTCCTCTCTTCCTGGAAAAAGCAGTGACCCAACAGTAGGATTACTCAAATCAGATAGGTTTCCAGACACTGTACTAGAACAAATCAATCTTGGTAACTGTTGATATCTTTGGTTCAACCCAAGTTATTTGTTCCCTTGCTTTTGACATTGAGTATATGGTACACATTATCGTTTTATCTGAGGGTTTCCAAGTGCTTGGTGTTTTCCAAGTGCACAGTTGCTGTGTGGAAAAGCCTCTACAAAATAGACCCACAGGATTTGTTTCCATTTTAGAACTGGAGCTGGAGGGAGTGTGGTCAAGCTGGTGTAGAAATGAGCTGTGCACAGCTTCCCCTCATTGCTTGGAGAGGACCAGAGCAGTGTCCAGACGGAGTTTGTTCCTCATAATCAAATTTTTCAGGTTTTTTTCTCCCCCCTTTTTTTTTTTTTTTTTTTTTTTTTTTTTTTTTTTTTTTTTTTTTTTTTTTTGGGGTTTTTTTTTTTTTTTTTTTTTTTTTTTTTTTTTTTTTTTTTTTTTAATATGAGGAAACAGACTAGAGAGCTTTTATTGTGATGAGTGAGCTGAGCTATCTCTGCTTCAGCCCTGATCTTAGCTGAGGGCCATGGGTGGAGCCTTTTATTTCTTGGCACTGCTCTGTCATGGCACAAGCAGGGCGCTGACACGGGCTATTGTATCAGCTGCCATCTGAGCAACTGGCAGTCAGCAATATCTTGGTTAATAATTGTGATAGAAGCCCTTCTGTTGAGTTTAAGGGACTTAATTCCACCTATAAAAACCCTTTGCTAGGAAGGTTTGAAAACTTAGGTGGATTAAAATATTTCTGGATATATCTGAGGTGTCTGTCATCTGATTTGGATAGGAAACATTTATCCTGCTGCTTTTAAGACAGCTGTTCTCCAACAAGAATCTGAGTATTTCCCTGGGCCAGCGCTGAAATATTGCTGTTAGTTAATTACTAGTCCTACAAGAATTAGCCCTAGTGCATCCTTGTGGTGCAGTAAAGGACAAAGCAGAGAATTTCCAAAGTGCTGTGCAGATCTTGTTGCCAATAACCATGATAGTTTATTAGTTTCATCATCTCATATCTTTGAAGAATGAACACCAGGTTTTTTGCAAGGCTTTTGAGTAGTTGTACAATGTTTTTAAGCTGCATAGGTCCAGTGGTGAAAGTTAAAATGCAGTCAGTAGGTGTGTATGGTAATGCTTGGTATTCTTTTGGTATTATGGAAAAGGATTTTGATGCGGCGGAGGCATCTGGGTGTTCTACACCTGAAGATGGTAACTTTTCATCTATTTTCTCAAGTGGAGAAACTCACAACTCTCTGAAATGCTGCTAGCTAGGTAGTTAATAGCTGGAGCTGTGTGTTTTAGGGGATTTTTGGTATGGAAGTCCCCTCAGAGCTTTTCACGACTTGCATTAGTTACTTCCTTCCCAGCGAGGGTCTTCCTGCAGCGCTTTCTCATAACCTTATCAATGAACACTTTAAGGGGAGGGCGCGGGGTGGGCTCTGCCTGCCAGGCAGGGTGAGAATTTGGGTGGGCTGGGGCATCTCCCCTGCCCTGCCGTGCCCGCAGCATTTGCATTTGGGTGGGTTCTGGCCCCGAGGCGGGGTGAGAAGGGTTGGGGTGGGCTGGGGCATCTCCCGGCCCTGCCGTGCCGCAGCATTGGCATTGCCCTCTGCTGGCAAGGGCCCCCGAGCCGCTGGATTCGGGCTCTGCCCTGCCCCGACCCTCCCGGCAGCACAGCCCTGCTCAAACCATCTTCACTTCTCAGCCGGATTTTAATTCTGCAGCCCCTCCAGCGGAACCGTGTTTCTCCTAATCCACGAGCATGAGTTAGCATGAGAACCTGAAAGTGAAGCTGATGGGATATAGGAAGCGAAAGTGATAGCTCAAGATGCATTATTGAAATGATGTTCTGAAATACATGGTCTAAGATCTAGTTGTAGCTCTCTAATTATTTGCAGTTGGACTTGCCTGAAGGTTTTTGTAATGGTTCAGTGATACTAATAGTTTCAGAAACTTGGTGGAGGGAACGAAATAGCAAACAAAGGCACTGAAAATTAGATAATCTGTTCTTTCAGCTTTATTTGCAATTCATTTCTTTCCACCAAATAGCTTTCTCTTTATATCAGGAATCAGTGGTCGGGCTACGTTTCAGTCATTTAAAACGACCCCACAACAAAATATGAGCACGTGTTAAACTCTGGGCTCCCAACCTGCCAAGAATTAACCTGTGGATTAAATGCTGTTGTGTTCCTTTCTGTGACTGGTGAAAGGCAGCGGTGTGTGTGCAAACACACGCCCTGCAGCCCCCTCCGGAGGGGCAATACCTTGCAGACAGTCTGCAGCCTCTCTTTGTTCTCCCCATCCCCAGCGCTGCTGGGGCCAGGGGGGTGAATTCCTGCGTGTGCCTTTCCCGGGCCGGCTGCCCCTCTAATTGTCCTGTTGTCAGAAGGCGTGTGCCTCCCCGAGCCTTATCAGATTCCTCCCAAAACCTTGCTGGCGGTTCAGGTGTTGACCCCCTGAGCGCAAACATCTCCGCGCCTGCCTTGGGGCGCAGCAGCGAGACCGGGCTTGGTGCTGGTGTGTGCAGACCTGGTGGCTTTGTCCCCGGGATGGAGCACCTGCCTGGGGAGGGGACCCGGGGGCCAGGGAAGCTGCAGAGCTGGCGGGACTCGAAGGGGACTCCGACAGCTGCTTGTGTCAGCATGAGGATAAGTGCAAGGAGATTAATAGTTATTTAAAGAGCAAATGGGGACACGGCATTCGGCTGTGGCATGTGAGTGTATAAATGCAGTGGAATGGCTGCTGTGCTGATAACATTTAGACAGATGGTCCCTGGACTGAAAGGAATGAAAAGGATCTTGGAATACCTTAAGGATATCTTGCATTTTAATGGGGCGCTTATTTTATTATTTTGGTTTAATTGGATCCCAGGCAGCACCTTCAGCATTTCCAGGCTGTGCTGTCTTGTTAACACTGACCACTCATTTGGCCATCTTTCCCCATTAGCTTAAGTGGCCTGGGATTAGAGAAATAGTTTTTAAGTGAAGGCTGAAATGCTATTGTTCTGCTGTCTGTATGTCTGAGCTGGTGTAGGAGACTGTTTTCATCACAGCTGTCTTCTCATCATTTGCTGGTTAGGGAGTGTGTCTGATTATAATCTCCACGAGGAATGAAACAACTGAATGATACTTCTGCATTTTTGAGAAGTCCTCAGGTCTCACTAGGGTATTCTGGGGCAGGAGGGTTGTTTTTTGATGAAATGCAAAATTATTGAGCAGGTAAAAGACTCCTCCTGGTACAGTAAATCAGAATTCTGGCTCTTTCCATATGGAATTAGCCTCAAGGGAAGACGTGTACCAAAAGTCCGTTAAATAGGTCCTGGTTGAGTGAATAGCCTGCAGGAGATGAGACATAACTGTCATGTGTGTTGCCAAAGCTGCAATCTCCTTTTGGAGAGGAAGAGCCAGTCTGGATCTCTCTCTCCCCCATCAGCTATTTAGCTTTGAGTCCAATTAAATGCAAGCTCTCCCATCTAACAGGGGTGCTGGGCACTAATAACATCCACACTTGCTCCAGAGTGGGAAACTGAGGCAAGGAGGGCAAATGACTAGCCTGAGTCACTGGTTCACCCAGGATTAGGACTCAATATGTAATTGCTTTTATTACTCTTCTGCCTGCAGGCCTGAGACAAAGGAGGCCCATTAAGTGCAGGGCTTTTTACATGGTGAGGAGCAATCCCTGCCCTGCAGACCTTGCTGCCTGCAGTAGGGTGAGGGTGGAGGGGGAGGAGAGGTGCCTTGCCCAAGGACACAGCAAGTCACTGACAGAGCAAGGGAGGGAACCAACTCTCCCTTCCCTCTGCAGCCTATCCCAGCTTCCAGAATTAAATTTTCTGTGCTGCTCTCCCCTGCCCAGACCTTCACAGCACAGTTCCTAGTAGCAAGCTGATGCATCTCTGGAAGGTCCCATGTGCCCCAGTGAAGATCCCAGAGCAACAGCCTCACCTTAAGTGTTCAATAAAACCCCTGGAAAATATTCTATTTCACTAGCTGCTTCTAGTGAAACAGAAACCTAAGGAAGAGGTGCAGTGGGTAGTTTAAGTTTCTCTACTTCCATTCTGGAAGTACAGCTGAGAGTGAAATCTTTGGGCACATGGAAGACACCTCATCCTCGCAAAGGGACCATCCTCTTTTCCTCTGTGGCTGAAATGACTGCTAAAGCTGGCTGTTAAATGGCTTATCCAAAGCTCCCAGGAGAGCTCAGCACATAGGCTGTGCCCTTCCCTTTCAGGTCTTTGGAGGGAGTGAGGTGCTACTCAAAGCTTCAGTAGGGCTCCTGGGTTTCCCAGGATTGAGAAAGTTTTTTGTTATGGATCTTGTGGTTGGTGCTCTGACTCAGGGAGCCTTTGCTTCGTGGCTGATAAGAAGAGGAATAACTGTTGGAAAGATGAGGGAAGTTGTGAGCAGACTGGCTGAAATACTGACAGATAGGTGAGCTTTATCACTCTGGGTGGGACTGGAGCTATAGGATGTTGAGGGACATGAGCTGCTTGGAGCCTTGGATGAGAGAAAGAGCCTGAGTCCCTTCTGCTGAGTCAGCAGCTAACAGCAGAACCAGGTGCCTTTGTTGCCTCATGTTCTTGGCTGAGCCCAGAGCTGCTGGGAATGGGCATCACAGCTTTGGGATGCTGCTTGCCCTGAGATGGGCACAGTTAGTGCCCTCTGGACACACAAGGATGTGTATCCAATGTACCAGACTGAATCCCACTTGCCTGCTGCCCTCTCACTTTGGCCAGTGCCATTTCCTTTGGAGGAACAAAAACGTGTGGCAGTTGTGTAACTTCCTCCAGAATACTTTCCCAGCTTCCAAGTGTTGATAGTTCGGAATTTTAAAATAAGGTACACTTGTCTTGATGGATTTTTCTTCAGCAGAACTAGTTTCCTGCCTTTTTGAACTTGGTCTTTTATTATTGTGACATTTTGTGGCCAAAAAAAAAAAAAAATTCCATGTTTATTTGGGGATTTTGTGAAGAATAAGTGTGTGTTTAAACCAAAATTCTGGTCAAGATGTTTGCTTATTCCCCAACTCCTTTTTTAACAGAACATGAAAATTAAGTTTTTATTTGGTCTTTTTCCATGTCATCTAGGAATTTATCCCCTTCTATCATAGTGAGTTCCACTTTTCTCCTCACAGTCTTTTTTCTAGGCTGAAAAGTTGTCATCTACTGCTACAGTACAGGATGGCATTAAAAGGATTTGCTTATTCTTGTCACCTTCCTCTAAACTGTTTCCTTCTCATCTCTTTGAGGTGGGGGACCACAACTAAACATTGAATTTAGGATATTATATTTGTTTTTTCTGTAAACGTCTCCTTAATCTAACCTTGCCTTTTCTGTATTCTGTTCACAAAGGTTTTTGTTTTTGATGTCTTCCAGTCGTTTCATATATTGTTTGTACTTCAAGGCTACTTAAGTGTAGCACTTAATTACTAGTAGTTAACTACACTTAACTGTACAACTGATAGATTTTAAGCATAAGAAGAAGCCTTCCATGCTGTTTCCATTCTACTTGATGAGAACTTTAATTCTGTGCCACCATCTGTGACTGGTCCCTGGGGGTTGAATACTTGGTGCAGATAGGCGGGTGGCACCTAACCATTTTTCCAGTGAGTCACACTTCAGCAGTTAGCACCTGAGTTAGAGGTCCTAATGCCATCCTGTGTAGTGGGATCAGATCACCAGCCTTTGTGTGGAGCATGACTGTTGAAGATGGTGTAGCTTTGTACAAGTTAGAGCCAGTTGCACTGTAGTGAACCTGCTGATTTTTATCAGGTTACAGCAGTGCCTCTGAAGAGGTCTGGCTGTGTGTTGCTGGACACAGCGAGCCTGTCTCCCTCTGATGGCTTTCTGCCCTGCCAGTCACCTCCTGGTTATGCACAGGCTCTTTTCCCAGCTCTGCTGTTGATCAGTGTGTGAGAAGCTGTCCTCCTCTCTGTTTCAGTCACCAGTGTACAGAGGGGGATATCCTTTGCAGATCTCCCTCCTGGTGTGACACGGGCAGCGGTGCTGAGACGATGGAGGCTGTGCCCCGTCTGGCCAGCCTGTGCTGGTGCAGCTCCTCTAACCCTCCTGTGCCTCATCTCTTTCCCTGCAGCCGCAGTACACGAACCTGGGGCTCCTGAACAGCATGGACCAGCAGATCCAGAACGGCTCTTCCTCCACCAGCCCCTACAACACGGAGCACGCACAGAACAGCGTCACGGCCCCCTCGCCCTACGCACAGCCCAGCTCCACTTTTGACGCCCTCTCTCCCTCCCCAGCCATCCCTTCCAACACAGACTACCCAGGACCTCACAGCTTCGATGTATCATTTCAGCAGTCCAGCACAGCAAAGTCAGCAACATGGACGGTAAGGACACAGCATCCCTTTGCTGGCTTTGGCCCCCCTGCCCGTGGGGACTTTATTCCTGTAATACGTACCCAGGCTTGTGCAAGTGCAGGGTGACCCGAGACCTCTGCAGAGCCTGATGTGTCACACAGAAGGGAGACACTTATCTTGGTTGCTCTGAGAGGGTGTGGTGGGAATTTAACCCTCAGTAATATCACTAAATCCCAGGAGACTAAAATGCCTTGCAAAAAGCCAGTCACGTAGAGTCCATGCACGATGAACGAGTGGCTCCTTTTTTGGGCCTAGCAGGAGCACTGGAGTCAAACCTGAGGTGGGTGTTAGCATTGCCTCAGTGCTTCCCTAGGCTTCCTTCAACATCCCTGGGTTTGTATGAGGTTTGGCAGGCAGGGCTGTGCCAGCAGGATGGAGGTGGTGCTCCTTGCCCAGACCCATGGAGTGTGAGGCTGTCATTTTGTGTCCTTCTCCTCTTGCAACTGGTGTGGGAGCCCCAGTGTGTCACCAGCTCGGGTCAGCCCTGTGTGCTGTTTGGGGTTTCTTTGAAGGGGCTGGGGTTTTATTGCGGAGTTTTGTTGTTGGTTTGGTGTTTCGGGTTTTTTATTTAACACTTTGCTGTCAGAACACTACTTCTCTTGCCAAAAAAAAAATGCAGAAGTTTGAAACCTGAAGCACAGCTCTTGATCTTTGGTGATGCTGGCTTGATTGTTCAAGCTCTAGAGAATTCATGGCTCAGGACACAGTACTGCTGGAGCTGTAAGTCCAGCCGTTGTGGTTTAGGGCTCTAGAGTAGAGATGTTTACAATGGAGATTATTGCTATCTTAAAGATGTTCAATATTTGCCTTCCTCTCCTGCAGGCACTTGGAGTAGGTGTAGTGAATAATGTCCTGCCCCACACTACCCAAATAAAAGCAAGGATTTTTATTTTTTTTTAAGCAAAAAAAGACAGACTTTTTACAAAAACTAAGAGCATTAAAATAGCGTGGAAATTTTTTTTATTTTTGTTTTTAATCTGAGGAACGGCTTTGATCTCAGATACAATTTAGCTGCAAATGTAACTAAAAAACAAGCTCCCAGCTACTGCTGCCAGCAAAGCAGAAGAGCCCTTGTGCTCTCCTCTGGAAAAAGGTGCCATATTACCACAGATCACTATAGGGTTACATCCCTTATATTTTTAAAGCCTTTTCTGGTAAAATTTGTCTCGAACTGACACTAAAACTTTGTTCAGAAAATCGTGTTAAATGAGGTTAAAACATCAGTCCAGTCACAACCAAATTTTCATTTGTTTATGCATAAAAGGGTGAGGAATTTTTAAGTGAGGTTGAAATTGCATTTTTTACTCATCATCCTGAGGAGTGATGCTCTGCTGTAGTTCTCACTTGTTTTCATGTCTTTGTTTCTCCTATTTCATTACACACAATATTTATTTTCAATTCCCTATAGGTAAGGAAACTGTTGGTCAGTTTTACTTTGCATTTCTCAGGGTGAGAAAATGCTGGCTTGGATTTTTGCTAGCTGTTCTGGAGAGGGTCCTTTGAAGGAGATATGAAAAGACATTCTCTTTTGATACGTCTGGTACAAAGAATTATCTAATGCAGCTGCAAGGAGCCAGAGTGTTTGATGCTGTCCTTTCAACTACAAAAGCAGTCTTTTGAAACGAGGTTTGAACGTATGTAGTAGGTTGTTCCAGCAGAGATGAAGGCAAGAGAGCTACTAGCAAGCTTAAATGAGATGTTTCACCTCAGTGATAGTGGCTTTTTGGGGTGGAAGCGAGGGCTGAATTTTAATGTGGATATAGGAAGTGGTCAAAGCTCAGATTACATGCTGACTTTGAAAAAGAAATAAAATTACTGTTTAGTGACTACAATCATCAGATGTGTGCAGCCTGGGGAAAGGCTTGTTTAGCCTTCCCTCCTTTTTCATTGCCCTCATGTGGACCAGCAGATGAAGCTGCATTCTCCATGCATGTTGCAGTGTGTTCAGGTCTAAGCCCATGTGTTTTACTAAAGGAATGGGCTCTTAAACATCTGTCTGGTTAGGGAGGAGGGAGTGTGGTCCAGGTGTCCCTGCCCTGAGCCAAGTGACCCAGATTTAGCTGCTGGTGCAGGAGCTGGCAGTGTGTGCTGACGTTCACAGTGGATTATGTGGTGCTGGCTGGGGACCTTCAATCAATACGCCTTGCAAAGTAGAGCATCTATCCATCTTCAGAGCTCTGCCCTTTGCTAATTAATCCACCAACTCGTTTCACATGAGCTCCTGAGCACTTGGTAATCTGTGTTCGACAGCTTTATCAGTGGGGTGGGTGGGGAGGGACGTGGAGGCTCTCCTTCCCACTGTCGTCCTGAGAAGTGTGGAAACACGCATGAAATGTTGATGAAAGGAGGGGTGATTGCCCCATCCTCTCAGCAAGAGCAAGTTCTTGGAGTTGCTCCCCCCTCCATGTGACTTCATACACTTTGATTAATGCCTGTCGTCTTTTTTAATGATGGATTAGAGGAACTTACCCAACTGGAAGAGTTTCTTCCACTGCAGTGACCTATTAAAAGTTTAATTACTTGATGGCCCCACCCTTATTAAGAGTCCAAAACTTGAAAGCCTTGTTTCTTAGTTTGTTGGGTTTAGTTTTCTATTTTTTCCCATTTTCCCTCTTGCAGTTCTCTGGATAATGATATTAAGTAAGGAAATCCATTGTGTTGCCCTTTGCCCCTTTTTGGAGGGATGAGTCTGACCCACCTTGTCCTTCTGGGAAGGGGTTGGTGGTGCCTGGCAGAGGGTCTGCTGTCCTGGCTGACAGTGTGCTTCTCCAGGGCTCCTCTGAGCTTCTGGGCTGAGTCATGTCAGATTAGCTCATGGGAGTGAAGGCTGGGTAAGAGGAGTGGATTATTTCTCCAAAAAGCAATATCTGCTTTTATGGAGTGATTGGAGACATGTGAAGTGCTTCAGGTTTCTAAGCCACTTTGTGCATTTCAGTCCCAAGGATTCTGTTGGAGGTGTTGAGGAAAGTACAGCATGTACTTGCTGGCTACTTAAATGCTATGTTTCTGAAAAAAGACCTGGAACCATTTTCTTTTTCTTAAAATTTTTTTGTTACTGTTTTTTCTCCTCCAAATTGTGCAGAGGGGAAGGTCCATTGTCCTAGGACAATGGACACCTTTTGCAAAATCAGCAATATTTGTGTAATATAGGCTGGGAGGGAGATGAGTGTGACAGCTTCTCTGCTCAGAGTTGTGATGGGCTTCTAATTAAAGGGGGGGGAAGAAAAAAAAAGGACAAAATTACAAAGAGAAGCACTAGCTGATGCTAGGTGACAGGGTGATTCCATATGTATGAGCAGTTCACTTTGAAAATATTGCAAATTTTCTCTCTGAAGTCTTTCATGACCTTAAGTAGGAATTCCAGTAAAACGTGCTGTCTAATCAGGTTAGGTCTCATTTGTATGCAATGTTGATCTAATTAATGATGACAAATTGAGATTGGATTGCAGAGGACTTTATAAGCATCCTTGATTTTTTTTTTTAATTAATGACCTCAGAATGCGAGTAAGAATATAAGCAGGTTAATCAGCCTTTTCAGAAGGAAAATCTTTAGCAATTGAAACTCTACTGAACTGTTTGAAAACAAAAGCCTTTATGGTCTAAATTGAACAAAGTTTCTCACGTGCACCCTCATACAATAAAACCTTGAAATCCACGCTGCAAAGGAACAAGCAGTTATTGTGTGTAATGATGGAACAGAGAGTAGGTTGTTGAGGTTGAGGGAGAAGCCCTCTGAATTGGGTGAAGTAAGAACTTAAGCAGAATCGTGTCTCATTTATTGTGGGAGAATTCCCTTATGCCCATGCATTGCAGTATCTCCTCCTGTATCTGCAGCAGAAGAAAACAAGGCATTCCAAAAGTGTGCCTGCCACCTCAGGTTTTTTGTTTGTTTGTTTGTTTGTTTGTTTTTTTTTTTTTTTTTTTTTTTTTTTTTTTTTTTTTTTTTTTTTTTTTTTTTTTTTTTTTTTTTTTTTTTTTGTGGAAGTTGCCTGCCGACCTTCCCCACCCACTCAGAGCTCAAATAAATAAATAAACAACTGCACTCCCTTTTCCCTCTAAAAAATATTTGGCAATCACCTGCCACTAGCAGAACCTGTTAAATGGGGGAAAGCATGATTGCAGTAGGAAAGTAAAAATTAAAATTGTATGTCAAGGTAAGTAAAAGTTAACATTACTGCCAGATGCAAGCTATCAGAAAATTAATCTGATCCACCCATCCCCAAAAGCAAGATACCACCTTATAAGTCATGAGACTCTTTTTGAAAAGACAAACAGGTTCTTCTTATTCTCTCCCAGGTTTTTGAGCCTTTAGGGTGCATCTGCTAAATATTTGAAAACTTCTCTTGATAGTCATAAGAAGGCAGAAATTGCTTTAAGTTTTTAAATGAAAACTGAAATTTATTTGCAAATTTTTGATTTTGCTGAGGAAAGACACCAAGCCCTGTGAGACTTGCATAATTCAGGTGTTGGCAATGCCTGAGTTTAGCAGTTTATTCTCATGCCCTGCAGAAGGTTGGAGCTGAGCTGGGTTGGTCCTTGCAGGGTTTGTTATGGAACATGGAACTCTCCAAAGCTGCAATCCATGTTCCAGGCAGGCTCACTGATTTTCCTGTTCTGAGTAAACTGAGCTGTACCTACAACCATCAGAAAATGGTCAGATTTCAGACTCTTTGCTAGCAAAGCTGGATAATAGTGTGTGCAATGTGCATGAAAGCAACTAAGTGGATTGTGCTGGCTGGGGTTAGTGAATTTGGAAAAGCTGCATTTTAAGGAAGCTGAAAAGAATGCACTTAAATTAGTCCACACAAGCAATAACAGGTTTTTGTGGTTGAGAGAACAGATTCCTTGGCTGGGCTATCTCAGTATTTCTATTTCAGATTGATTCATCCCATTTTTGTTTAAAATACATTCTGTATTCGGATCCTCGTAGTAAATTTGGGACATTTTTTGCCAGTCTCTATAAAATGAATTACAGGACTGTGCCTAAGCATAGTGAAGCAGTGAGAGGGCATGGCCTTGACTCAACCATTCCTAATTACATGTTCAGCTTTCTCTTAAATAATCTGTTCAATTTGTTTCAGTAACTCTGGTCATGTCCAGTATGTCCTGACTGCTGATGACCTCTCAGTATCATAAGTGAAAACTTCTTTTAAAGGCTGGTGACTCTCTCAGTGAATACACATGTATGGCTGTGCTGTTCCTGTGAAATCTCAGCTTTGTGATTCCTTGGTGGTGTGTTGGTCAGTGTAACTTGAGCTTTCCAGTTTCACCCTTTAGCACTGTTTCTAAAGCTGTCAGGAGAGAGGGATTGAACGTGGCCTTGTTACAGGATTTTGGGTTTTCTTATCCTCAGAGGCTCCTAGTCAGCAGTGGTGTGGGCTTTGCCTGTTTGCAGAGGGCAGCTGAGAAGGGTCCTTGTAGAGACTGATTTGTACAGGGGCTTTGCAGCCCTCCACGAGCAGACAAATTCATCACCTCTGGGCTGCTCTGGTAGTACATGTCTTCAGCCCTGCAGGTTCCCCAGCAAAGCTTATTTCACTGGTGATAACCCCCACTTGTTAAGGCAGAGAGGAGGGGAAAAGATGCTGTAATCCCAAGGGGATGAAGCAGCCTGGAAGGAGAAGGCAGTGGAGGGGAGGGGGTGGTGTTGCAGTTTGGGATGCAGGCGCTGCAGGCTGGTGCAGGGCTGTGAGCCTTCGTGGTGCATCAGCAGTGCTGCTGTCCTTGGCTGTTTGTCCCAGGTGAAAAGTGGCTCAGATTTGGCTTCCTTAAGCCCTCAGCAGCTGTGCCTGCCTCAAGAGGCTGCTTCCAGCATGCGTGGGCTCTTGGCACAGGGCAGGTGGGGAGGCAAGGGCGGCTGTCAATTGCCAGCGTTGCTCTCGTGCAGGGAGAGGTGGCAGTTGTGTTTTCTTGCTTGAGGAGCTTCTGAGGTGTTTCCCTCTGTGTGACATTACAGGGCCTAACACCAAGGCTGCTCAGGCATAAGTAACTTGTCCTAGGTCATCTACCTGGAAAGAGAGGAGCCAGGCTCATTGTCTTTGAAGGAGGTGCCTTTCTCACGGCAGGGAGGTGTTTTCAAGCTCACAAAGCTGGGAAGAACCAGTTCACCTGTGAGAACGAGTCAGGAGGGGACTGCTGGCTTCTGTTTGGGTTTTTATGCTTGAGTAAAATGAGATCTCAGTGCATTAGGTTCCCATTAGAATGTAATTGTGTTTTTTTCCCCATAATATCTTTGTCATGTATATTTTGTTTTTATTACCAGTTACCATCTTCTGTTACTCCTTACAAGCAGGTATACAGACCTGTGGAACAGTTTCTAGAAAATGCCTTGTGATGTAAGCTGTCTTGCATTTTTTTTTCTCCCTTTCATGTCCCAGATTGTTTTGTAAGTCCGACTAAGGCAGTGTAGCCTCTCTGTGTGAGCAGGAGTTTTGTTCTGTGCTCTATTAGAGCAGTGCCCTTCCTGGTGACAGAGGTGCAGGACCACGCTGTAAGGGACAGTCTGTAACCCACTTAACTTAGTGGTGCCCAGGAAGGATGAGAAGGGAAGTTACCTACTTACACTATCAACTAGTACTACACTATTTGTCAGTACTGAGAACTGAAAATTTGGGTCTCCTGCTCTGAGTGTGTACCCTGATCTTCAAACAGCACAGTGAGTGTGGGGCAGCCAGTGTGCCTGCCCTGCTGGGGAAAGCAGGCATCAGGTGCTGTCAATGACCTCCTCTCCCCAGTAGGATTTAGCTTCTTGGTTCCAATGCTTGTGGCTGATTCCCTCTCACTGTAACTGGAGATGAGTTAGAGCTCACTACAGGGATCCTACACTGCTTCTGGCATCTGCAGGTGAAAAACTTTCAGGCATTAGGACATAGGATGGGGAGGGGTTGTGTCCCCTCAGGCAGAAGATCCCTCTGCTGTTTTGTGCAAGCAGTTTCTAGTTTTGCTGGCATCATAAACTTTTTCTTCTTCAGAAAATCTGTTTTAAGGCTTTAGCTGTTTTTGAAGGAAAACTCAGAGGGGAAAAATTAGGTACAAGAAACTATTTTTTGTTTTGTTTTTAAGGAGACTTTTTTATCTATGTGGAGAGGAAAAAGCATAATGAAACATAATTTTCATCAGTGCAACTTGCACAAAAAAGGCTCCACCTACTTTCATGAGAAAGGAATAAAGAGAATCATAATCCTGGATTAGGTATCTTTCACTACACGTATATAAAAACAACACCGTGTAAAAAGGTGGAAAATATATATGTGTACATACACACACCAAACATACCAATGTGCCTCCAGCAGTATTACCAAAGGAATTAACTTTACAAGAAACAGCCACAGCCTGGAAAGAAGCCATTTTTCAAATAAAAGCTGAATGAGACTTGTGGTTTCTGGGAACTGTGAGAAGGAAGGGTTAAAAAAACATTTACAGATAAGAATAGCTGATGTTGGGAGATGAGTGAACATCTTGAAGTAGGGGAGGGTCACTATTTAAATCAGCTTTTCTTTCTTTTTTTCTCCTCTTAGTTAAAAATTGGCTCCTACTAAGAACAACATAGAGGATTAATGTAGTACTTTAAATCTTCAAAGTGCTGCACAAACATTACTTCCCTAATCAGCAAACACCTTTGCTTGGTAGGCAAATCAGGAGTGGAGTCGCCATTTTAGAGAAGGGAAACCAGGGCACCAGAAATGCCAAAGTTTCCAAACCAGCAGATTTTTGCAGTGGTGTGTTTTTTTTGTTTGTTTGGTTTTTTTTTGTTTTTGTTTTTTTTCCTTTTCTTTTTCCTTTTCTTTTTGGGTTTCTTTGGGTTTTTTGTTTGGTGGTTTATTGATTTTTTGGGGTTTTTTTTGGGGGGGGGTTGGTTTTTTTTTTTTGGTAGCATTCACCACTGGGACTTGCCTCTGTGCTGGCATGTAAAAGCTGCTGAGCTCTCCTGTATTTCACAAGTGCTGTGCATGCAAAGCAGCCTGGCAGAGCTGAGAGAGGCAGCAGCACAGTTGCCTCCTTACCTTTCCAAAGGTCACGGCTGCTGGCCCAGAAGAGAGGCAGCAGCTCCAGGGCAAGGAGGCTTTCCTAACAGGCTCCCAGTTTCCCCCATACCATTGATCTCTGTAACTTAAATGGCATTAAACTGAGCACTGTTAGAAGATATTTCAACCCTAAAAAAAAAAAAAATTGTGCAAAAACTATTTGAGTGGCTGTTGAATGAGTTGCTTTTGGGTAAATTTTTTTCAGGGAGGCTGGTGCAAGAGGTATTGCTCACTGTGTAGACAAAGACCGCCCTTGGAGATGATCATTCCTTTCTCTAGGCCAGCTGAAAACTGCATTTGTCATAGATAGTATGTCCCTGCCAACTCCATACAGAGCACACAGCAGTTTGGAGGTGTGCTTAAGTAAGAATAATTCTCTGTGTGTTGCATTAGTGGTGCTCTGTGTGCTGAGGATTTAGCTGCAGTGCTTGGCAGGCCATATGCTGTGATGAAATTCCTACTGTGTTTTAAAAAGAAGTGTCCTGAGTAGGGCTGGCTTCTGTGTAGAAAGAGCATGAACTTTATTATGCAATGGAAATCTTTTCATGAGGTTTTGCTATGTGCAGGTGTGTCAGATTTGTTATTGTAAACACAGCAGGATAACTACCCCAGTAAGAGCTTAGATCCTCTTGCAAATAGACCTGACTATTGATACAAATGTTACCGTTTCCAGTTGTTCAAGATAACACTTAAATATTGGAACAAACCTTGGTGGTGGAGTCACAGGAAGAGAGTGCTATTTCTCCCTTAGACATTGGAACAAACCTTGGTGGAGTCACAGGAGGAGAGTTCTACTTCTCCCTCATTTGTTTTATTTTATTTCTTTTTAAGTGTATTCTGTGAGAGTTTTCTTAACAGAGAAGATTACTACGTGTCTGATAAGAAGCAGTGTTTTATGGTCTGCTGATACATTTTTGGCTGCTGAAGTCCATCTAAATTCAGCTTTGTGGAAAGTGAAAAATGTGCTAGAGGAAATGGGAAAACAGCACCTGAAGGCTGATCTGGCTTTCCTAAACAAATGAGACAGGACTTGGGTTTACATTTTGTGACCCGTTGTTTTCCCATTAGCCAGGATGGCCACGCTGCCTTGGGGCTCTCCTCCCTGTTGTTTTGTGCCCTGAGGTGCTCCCTGCTGTCCCCCTGGGGAGAGGACCTGCCCTGCCTTTGGCTCCCAGCCCGGCCTCGGAGCTGCTTCTGCCCTGTGATTTAGATGTGATCTGGGTAACCTTGTGCAAGTCATTCCCTCTGCCTCTGCTCCCCCTCTTCCCCATTTCCACATACCCACCCTCAAATACAGAACTGAGATCCCATGCTGTAAAACACTTAGAGCCCTGATGTGAGATGCCCAAGGGCAGCAACTGGACACTGCTGCTTGCTGTGTGTGCCCCATCACTGGCTTTAACTTTCAGGCCTCTTATTTTGCTTAGTTTGTTTTGATCTTTACAGGACATCAGAGTCTTTCTGCAAACTAACTTTTGAAGCAACTGAAACGTATCTTCAGGCTAAAACTTGAAGCCTGAGTGCTTCTTGGGTTATTGCTTCCCTTGCTTGACATATTGAGCTTTAGCAGCACTGGCCTTACCAGGTGTAAAAATTCCTGACACACAGGCCATTTGGGGGCTGTGGCCAGAGGGAAAGCCTGTTCCTGTTCTGTAGGCAGAGCACAGTGCTGTACCAGTGCTGTGTTAACTGTGGTGCTGAGCCTGAACCAACTCACCCTGGCACTTGTTGGGGCTCATTAGCTCAACTGTGTGAGCTGTGCTTGGGAGCTGCCTCCTCCTGACCTTACAGTGGGAGAAAAGTGAGCCCAGGTTTGATCAGACCTTCACCCAGAGCTCCTCAGACCCTCCCCCCCCTTAAAAGGCAGGGCTGGAAGGGATTCCCATGGGGAAGGGGTGGGAGTGGTGCCACTGGGCTTGGTGCCCAGGCTGAAGGGTGTTTGCAGAGCCAGCAGCGGGGCAGGCAGTGCATCCGCTCTGTCTGCATTGGAGCATCAGCTCCACGGGTGGGAGAATCTTCCCAGGAGATGTTTGTCCAGTGTCTGAGCACTGAATGATCCCTCTTGGTTAATCAGCAGGGTGGTGGCTGGTTTTGCAATGAGTTCCTTGTCTCCCATCTCTTCTCCTGTAAACCTCTCATACAACTCATTCTTAGTCATTTTTTTAGACTCATCCTTGGTGAGTTCTTGTAGGCATATGAGCAAACAGGACTTGAACAGAAAGGAGTCTGTGCATTTCTAGATAGCCTACTAAAATTTTTTATGGTATTGGCACTCACAAAGAAAGTGGTGATGCCCGAGGAAAGTCTTTACAAGTGCTCTTCAGAATCATTACTTCTTTAAGGTTTTACAAAGACAAAGCATGTGGACTGATTGCTTTGCAATCAGTTTCTATAAGGAATTCATAAATTTGACCTTTATTTGGCATTCCCTTTGTGTGCTGACTTCTCTGATGAGTCATTTTTGCCCATTTCCTTTGCCATACCTCTTGAGGTTGGAGTCTGTCTCTCTGGGCTTGTTTTTCAGCAGACTGATGTGTGCAAGATAAAGATGGGGAGAGCTGGGTTGTGCCGATGCTGCTGGCGTTCAGAGGGAGCGCTGCAGCACAGGAAGAGCAGCTCCATGGGCGAGACGAGTTCCAGGATGAATTTGCAGGGACACGTGCTGGAAGAAAACCATTTCCATGCTGCGTGTCTGGTGTCAAGAGAACAAAAATGCTCTGGTGCTGTTAGTCACCCTGCTGATCTCAATCTGTTTAATGGCACTGGTTTGTTTCAGTGTGCTGATATTCTGATGGGTGTTTTGCAGCTTATTTCAGAGAAGCTTCCAAAACACAGAGTTCCTGGGGCCTTTCTCTTAAGTGAGATGGCTTGGTAGCAGCTCAGATGTTGATAGATCACCTGGCCCAGATTGGTTCTGTTAGTGATTGGGAATGACTGGCTCGTGACCTCTTCCCTGTCCACCACACAGGTCAGAGCTGTTGGCAACCCTTGCCTCTGAACAGGGGTGCCCAGTGGTGCTCCTGGGGTGCCTCTTGCACTGGACACCTGGGGGGGGGGGGACCACAGTGTGACCACAGTGTGACCTGCTTCCTGGGGAAGGAAGGGAGGAGCAGACCTGAGCACACAGGCAGGTGCTGGCTGCCAGGGAGTGGTGCAGGACGGCCAGGTATTCCTGCATGCTGGGGTCTCAGGGTAGCCTTGCTGCCTTCAGTCTGCCCAGCATGGCTCAGCAAGGGTGTAGCAGTTCACTCAGCTTTTTAAAATGTTTTTCTTTTTTTTTTTTTTTTTCCCCTTTTTCCACTGGCCATACCAATCTGATTACACCTTCGAGGGATCATCTGCCCCTAAAGCTTAATTAAGGAGCTCGTCTGACTCGTCACTGACTCACCTGCCACTGTATGAGCTCATGTCTGACTTGTCCAAGGAAGATAGTGAAATATGTCAGGCTTCTCTGAAATATAGCAGATTTTTGTTTTATTGCACCCCTGACATTGCTGTTGGCTCCTGCAGAGGTGAGGAGAAAGATGACTGCCCCAACTTGGTTACTTTTATCTAAACTTAGTTGCTCACCTCTTTGTGCCTTGAAAAACCAGATGGGGTTTTGCTTGCACAGCTGTAGGTACGTTAGAGTTAATAAAAAAAATATTAAAAATTAAATAACCTTTGAGTTTTGGCTTCAGGCAAACTAGGTGAAATGATGTGTTTTGGAGATGAATGCTCTTGCAGGAGGCAAGATGTAGCTTGCAGGAGAACATCTGCAACCAATCCATTCTGTATGAGATGGGGCCAAGACTTGTTTGTATCTCAGTACCTGTTCAAACATGTTATACCATAGCAAAAAGAAGTTTTGAATGCACTGAGGAAGGGTGGGTAAGAAGGAAAAGAGACATCAAGCTGAATGTTTGCTTAATAGCCTTGATTTCTTCATTAAACTTTAAGCACTTTAATAATCTGATTAGCTGCTTTCAGAGCATGGTACAATTTTTCCTTTCTTTTTTTTTCTTTCTTAAAAGAGAAAAAAATTTCTCATCTTGGTGCTGTGAGATGAGCTTGCTTTGTAACCTGGAGCAAATCTGCTAACTGCTGCTTTTCTCTACTCACCCTGAGGACTGCTAACTGTTTGCTACTTTTCAGTAGTCAGCCTGAGGACTGCCGGTGGAAGGATGTTCTGTGATACATCTGATCAAAGACAGTGCAGAGATTCAGTTTCCAGGCTGGCTGCCTGGACCCCGGAGTGCAGCCAGCCATTCCCCTCCTCTCTGTCCTGTAGGAACTGAATGTGGCATGAACATCTTGCAGTGCATCTTGCACGGCTCATTTGCCTGCCTTTAATTGTACACTTGAAATGCCTTGTTCTGGAGGCCTGTGGCAGTGGAGAACAGTTACATGACTCAGGAGTGGTGAGGTTGGCAAACAGAGGCTCCCCTGCTGAGGTTCTCCTATCATTGCACTGATGGTTCTCATCATCATATTGAGCTCTGCATTGTTTTGGGTTTTTCTTTTTTGTAAGACAGCCCCAGAGATGTACATGCAGCTGTATTTCTGGTTTGCACGTGTAGCTAAATGTGGGTGTTGAAGGTGCAGGCTGTGTGTGACTGGGATTTGTTGTCAGTGGGATGTAGCAACTGTTACTCAGATCTTTTTGCTTGTATAATAGGCTGAATTTCTTGCTGAGGAGACAAGAGAACTGATTTGGGCTGAGTAAGGTGGGCAGTGTGAACACAGTGCCTCTAAAATCCTTTCAGAGAAAAGGGGCATGCATTCCAAGTGCTTTGTTTTAGGTAGAGATGGGGTTGTAATACTACCTGGGTAGTATTTTGCTAGTGCTTAAAACCAGCAGACTCTTGGGTTTTTTTCTCCCCTTTTCTCAAACCAAATCCTCCTGTGACTTCACCAAAAGTGCTTGTGTAAGCAGGGCAGCCCTGGTCATGTGCTGATCTTTGTCAAGACCTCAACACAGAGGCAAATTAAAGAGCTGCAAGATGCACAGATGCCTGTCCTCTGCCTTTGATGTCGACAGGGCTCTTGCAATGTGCATTGGCTTTTCAGAGGAAGGTTATTCTTACTCCCAAGTCTTCATGCCTTTGTCAAATCCCTAATGACTCTTGGTGCTGCTGTTCACATGTGTTCCCTGGCCAGCTACCAGGAAGGTCTCCTAGAGCTTGTCCACACTTGGCAGAGGAACACACAGAGGAGACATGGCCTTGGGCTCCATGCAGTGTTGTGTGGACATGCAGGCTGTGCCTAGAAAGAGATGTGCTGTGTCTGGGTAGTGCTGCAGTGGGCAGGGTCATTGGCTCTGGCACGTTGCAGCTGGAATGTGATGGTTTAGGGGCTGTGCAGAGATGGCTTGCTGTGCCTGAACTTCTTTCCCTGCATGTCACACACAGGATCAGCATGTGGCCAGCCAGCAATCCCTGTAGCTGCACCATGACCATGCCTTGAGCAGGAGCTCTGTTTGCTTTAGCTTTGCCCTGCAAGACTCATCCTGACCTGGAGAGACAGTCAGGGTTGTGTTCAGGTGCAGGTATTACCTCACTCCAACGTGCTCAGGGCTTCAGACAAGAAGAATTTAGGTAGCCCTCTTGTCCTTCCTGGAGTTTGCTCTTGCTGGGGCTGCATGAAGCACCTGGAATGTATTTCAAGCTGCCTAAATGGGTCTCTGTCCTGATGCTCTGGTGGCTTGTGCAGTCTTCCATTTCTTCCTCCAAAGCTGGGTTGCTGTGAAACTTTTGAGAAATACCAGGGCTCATCTCTAGAGAAATCCTCTTTGGGAGAGAGTTTTTAAAGTGATTGACTGTCTGGGGTTCTGCTTGCTTGCTTAGGAACTCCCATCCCAAAATCACTGAGAAAGATGGCTGAAGCCACTAATGACACTCTCTTAGCCAAGTATTGGCTTAACACTCCAGTTTTATCTCTGTCCTGTGCAAACATTGCCTTGTTCCCAGAAACCTCTGTTGGCTCTTTATCTGAATTGGATGATGTAATTATGCCTCCCAGCCCACTACTGCAATGGGAAAATGGGTCCCTCTTGTTTCTGCAAGGAATTTTCAAGGAGATTGCTCCTTGGAGAAGCACACATCAGTTTCTGTGGGAATGGGGTGTTAGGGGTGTGTGTTTTGTTTTGTGTTTTTCCCCTTGGCTACACGAGCAGCTAAAACCTGTAACCTACAGGAGTTGGAAGCTTCATGCAGAAAATTAGCTTAGGTTGGTGGAAGAGTTGAGATCGCATTTTTCTTGGCTAATTAAAGGATTAAAGGTGCAGAGATTTAGAGCGAACTGTCAGTGTGCTACAGAAGAGAGCCTTTGATGGTTGAATCCAACTTGAGATTAAACAAATTGCATTTAAATAAGAAATACATGGCAACAGTTACAGTCTATCTGGGGCTCTGTTCCTTGGTGTCCTTCAGGGTCAGGTAGATGGTGTGCTGTGGCTGTGGCTAGGGCTTCTCCCTCACCAGCTTCCTCCTTCCCAAGTACCCCCCCTCTGGGGTGTTTCAATCTATTGCCTCCACAC
Source organism: Aegithalos caudatus (assembly GCA_013389925.1). NCBI lineage: Eukaryota > Metazoa > Chordata > Aves > Passeriformes > Aegithalidae > Aegithalos > Aegithalos caudatus. Next base: position 482,502 of record WEIU01004879.1, on the reverse strand, counting down.
TTTGTAAAATTGGGGTTTTTTGGTTTGTTTTTTTTTGTTTGTTTTTTTTTTTTCCTTCTAACCCAGTGCTTTGTGCAAAGGAGCCTTGCACTCTACCTTACACAGTAATGAACTGCTGTCTGTCATAGCAGTAGCATGGTCACATCCTTGTGTGTTTTGTAGTATCTCTGATTCTGTTGAGGGTTTTTCTGCATCCTGGTGCTTTGATGTCTGTAGCTGGAGACCTAAATATTTACTCCTCTGTGAACCTTTTTCTGTTGTTCAGTTGAGAAGCTGGTGGATGGAAAGAGTTGATTGTTTATTGGTGTCTTCCTCTACGTAGTGGTTGGTAAAGTTCTAGAGGGGCAGTGAATTTGTGCAGGTTCCAAGTCCTTGATTTCTTTGATTCCAGTTGATTGTCTTCAAGGGGCTACACTTGCAAATGGCTTGCTAGTGCTAGTCCCAGCCCTTCTCCTGCCTTTTCATTTGGATAGCATCATGTTCAGAGCTGCTAAGGGCATGCTTTTAAGTGTTACCCTTGATAGTACTTGCAGTGGTGCAGGCTGTTGAAGTTCATGGTATGTAGCTCTATCAGAACAAAGCTTGCTTTCTGCTGGAGCAGGAATTCATCTGCACAGCATTGTGCAGGGCAACAGCCTGTTCTGCCCATGGAGACTTTGCACCTTTCTCTGATACACCAGGTATGAGCTGTAAGGAAAATGGGAGTGCCAGACAGTGTGAGTGAATAACTTCTAATGTTGCAACTCTGTCTTGTTTTTGTTCCATTTTGTTTTACTCCTTTTTAGTGAGGAAGAGGTTTGCCTTTTGTTACCTGCCACATATATAAGATCATAAGGGAGTTTTGTTTCCTTTTTTTTTTGTTGTTGTGACAATAGAGAAAATCACAAAATTGAAACTGGTAAAAAATCTGCTGGGATTCCATAAACACTCAAAAACATGGCATTACTTACTAATTGGGTGTGGTTACTTGGGAAATCTGACTTTAAAATTATGTTTCCCAGGGAACTATTCCTGTTCTCATTGTTATCCAGTAACAAAGACTGGTCTTTGGTTGGGAAAGCAGTCTTGCTTTGAATGGGCTAGATCTTCTCACAAAGCATCTGCTGTTGCTTGGGGTCTTCAGAGCCTGCAGTTTGCAAATGAAGCAGTGCAGAATAGTGAGGTCTGCAGGCACAAAGGGCTGTTTGGTGTTTTCCTTGGAAAGCCATCTTCAGGTTGTGGTTGCAATGATTTGCATCCAAGTCCACATTAATTCCTGTTATGTTTCCAGTTAGATCATGCAGATGACATTATTATCTTTGCTACCAAGTGAAATAAATCAATTGCTAGGTATTGAGAGGCTTGATGTAATCTATTTCCAATAATTTATACATCTGTTACTATGTCATGGAATATTTGGGTAGTCATTTCTTTTGAGTTTACCTAGCAGGCTTTTGTAGATCTGCCTGTGAAGTGTGTCCAGGTCCATGCAAGCTCGCTTTATACACTTGTGTTTCTTGCTGAAATTTCAAAGCAGCTTAAAAATCAGAGATCTGGACTATGCTGTGTTTAAGCCTTCTATTTCTTCTGTGACATGTTACTGCACAGTTCCCTTTGGCTTGCATGTCCACTGGGATGTGGTTTTACATTCTACTCTTTGGGGGCAGGAGATGTAAAACTGAAGATTTGTTATTTCTCTGAGGGATAAGAAGGTCTGCTGCTAACATTTTCTGAACTCATCATTGCAAGCCCTCCTCCCTTTCTAAATGCTGCTCTGTGGAACAGCTTTCTTCCCTTTGCTGCAGTTGTACAGCTCCAGGGAGTGTGAGACAAAATGAAGGACTACCCCAAACCTACTGTGGGCTTGTTGATCTTCCTAGCAGAGAAGATGCCACAGCACTGACCTCACTGGCTGGCTGGGGGTGAGGTGCTGTGTTTTTGAGTAGGGAATGTCCTGATGGCTGCAGCAGCAGCCCTGCTGTGTTCCTCAGCAAGGAACTTGATGAGTTGTTTCCCACGGTACGTAGGAAAATCAAGGTCTCAGTTCAGCAAGGCCCTTGAGTGAGTGCATAACCTCTAGCACGTGAATATTCCCACTGAAATCTCTTGGGTTCTGTTGGAGTCAGCAAGGCTGCTCCCAACCTTAAAGGTAGGCATCTGCTTAAACACCTTGCTGAATCATGCCTTGACTTTGAAAGCAGGCTCAGGTGAAACCACATGAGTTGACTCAAGGACTGTGCTTAGTTAGCTAGGTCACTGAGGATGGAAGGGGAAGGCTGAGAAGGAGGAGGGTCTGGGTGAAATACAGATCCCAGAACCCAGCAAATGCTGGTAATAGCTGTTTGACTGTGTTCTTGTCTGATTTTCTTGCCATTCATCCCCAAAGCTTAATTGTATGAATAAAGGGTTTAAAGGTTTGACTTAGTCACCATTCATCCTAAGTATTCTGGAGCTGCTGTCATGCTTTATTGATCTTACTTAGATCTGAATTACTGCATCTTGATGTTCTCAGTAAAGCTTTGACTTACTCAGTTAGGTGTCATTTTTGTCTTTCCTAATCCTTATGTTTTCACTGTGACTCAGAACTAGAGTGTGGCCTCGTTGGGTCAGTAATTCCAGAAAATAGAGGGATGTTTCCAGAAATGGTTTGGTTTAGTCTGGATTCTCTATTGTCTAGGAGAAGGAGAGGACACTTTTCTGGTGGTCTTCATACAGAGGAAGAACATTTGTCCCTGCTTGGTGTCTCTGTGTGAGTTTGTCACCTTGCTCACCATCCTGGCCAGAAAAGCTTTGCTGGCTTTTCACTTTAATTATCAATGAAATGCTCGGCAAGCAGGAGAACAATATTTGCATAGATGTAATTCTGGAAGTTGAGCGTAATGTGATCAGGAAATGGGACAGGCCCTGGCTGTTATCATGGAAGAGACTTGCTGGTACTTGCACTTAGTTTAAAGTGTAATAAGGTCTGACTCAGGATAGTTTCCTGGACGTTAACAGAGAAGACTCAATGCCATTTTGGCAAGGGTCTGGTACTATCCTTTCTACAGAGGAACAAAAGATATTTCTGGCAAATTCATAAATTTGTTCTGAAAGGACTTGTAACAATACGCTGAAGATTGAGAGGGAAATGGTCTGCCTTGGAGCAGAAAAGCAGGGGCGTGTGTGTGTGTGTTTTCAGGACTTTCTTTTTCTGAGATAGAAGCCAAGGAACAGGGTGCTTGCGTGCTGTGCCAGTGAAATCTCCCTGGGAAGACATGATGCTACTTGCAAGGTATGCACAAGACAAGACCAGAGGCGCCGCAGTGCTTGATTACTGTCAAGGACTCAGTTGGAACTTGCCTTTGCTCTTTGGCCTGCAGCATTTATGTAGAAATTGGGGACGCTGCTCCTTGCTTCCAAAGCTTTGCCTTGATGGGTCCTGCCCACATCTAGGCAAGGAGGAAGGAGCGGGGGGGCTCGGGGCCTATGAAGTAAACAGGAAAATTACTCACCTCAGTGATGCATTTCACTGGCACTGCCACTTTAAGAGCCTGTCAGATTTAATACTTTCTGTCTTCCCTTCCATCGCCTCCTATTGGTGTGATTAATAGTCCATTAGAAGGATGGAGTGGAGAGGTATCTGCACCTTCCCTCAGGTGGAATAAACAGGAGGGGAAGCAAAGGGAGTAGGAGAAAGGAGGATTGCCTTTGTCCATCTGAGCCATTTGGTCTTAGTTGAGAGTGCACATCCAGAAGAGCACTCATTTACTAACTTGGTTGGCGGCCCCTTGATTTATTTCAGTTCACAGCTGAGCCCCTTGGCCTGCCAGCTAGCTGCCAGCCATGCTCCATGGGGTGCCTTGGCCAGTTCCCCACTCCAGAAACACTCAGGGAGCAGTCCTGCACTTGGTCACAGCACAACAGCAGTAGCACTGTAGGAAGGCAAGGAAAAAAAATACAAATGATTTCTATGTGAAGTTCTTCAGGGTTTACTTGTCCTTTTTGTAGAGTCCGTTGAATCTGAAACCTATGTAAAGAAAGAACGAACAGGATAGAAAATGTATCTGGGCAAAGATGTTTGGTATGAGAGGTCACAAGACACTAAACCTGTTTTTAGCTTTGAATTGCTTGAACTTTCTTTCCTGTATCAGAATGAATGTGCAAAGACGGGTTTGCATCTCCTGTGAGCCTCTCCATGCCCCAGCTAGAAAGATGGGCCGGTATTTGACATAAATACTCTTACCCTTGCAACGTGCTGACCCTGTGGTATTTTACAAGTAGGCCAGTCCTCTGTCACGAGCCAGAATTTGGGTGGAAATCTGTCACCATCTAGTAAAGTGTCCTGCTTTCCAGGGTGTTGAATGGCTGGTGCAGTCTGTGGCAGAGTGCCTGATACTGACTGGGACTGACTCTGCCACTAATGTGCAGGCTTAGGTTTTGCTGATTGAAAGGACTGTATTGCCAGACCAACTTTATGTTGTTTTTGGGTTTATTTTTTTTAAATGTGTTCTCTTGTCCAGCTTGGCTTCTGTCTGGTGTAACAGCTACTGTACAAGTGACTCATTCACTTTCCTCTGAGTTAGTAATGAAATCCCCTTATTTGCAGATGAAGTAATTAAAAGGAGTTTTGTACTAACATCTTATATTGGGCATTTCCTTGCACCCTGCTTCTTCTCCTGATCTTTAGCTGGTGTGGAGCATCCTGAACCTGTGGCTGTATCACAAATTGCAAAGGACCCAAAGCCTCTCTATGGGGCTGCAAGATCTGACTTCCTTGTCTGGGACTTCTGCTGCTGACTCATGTTTTTGAAACCTGGCTAGAATTGGTGGGAGCAGACTAATTTTGGAGAGCTTTAGGATTTTTGCTTTGCTATTTTACTTTGTCTTAAATGAGCAACCTTTATGTATTGCTGTGCCTCTTCCCTCCTGGTTGAGTTCATCACCCTTTGGCTTTCAGCAGCGGACAAAAGTGATGGGGAAGTGCACTAAAAATTGGTGTCTGATTACTCCAGACAATGTTCCTCTAGCTGAGTAGAGGTTTTGGAGTTTGGTAGGATGGAGCATGCTGCAGCCTGCAAACTTTAAACAAGTGAGATCTGGGAGGCTAATAGGAAACACACTGCAGCTTTCCTCTTTGGCTGAGCCTGGGACAGATAGATGACTGTATGAAAGTTGAATCCCCCACACCAAGCTAGGAGGAGGTTTGAAATGGCCAACCTGGACTTCACTTACCGTGGTCCCTGAGCAGAACAGGTTCTGGTGCTCAGTATCAGAAGCCAAGGCACATGAGTCAAGAGCAGTGTGTGGTGGGGTGGGTTTGCTGGTGGGAGCCTGAATATGTTCTTTTCAGTTCACTTCTGGAGTCCTTTATAACAGAAGTCAGGCATCCATTAAAATACAGGTTGAATCAGATCGTAAATTCAGGTTTGATTCACAAATTCCCTTACACAGTGGCATGCTGACTTGAGCAGGTGATGGTTAACAGTGCTGCCAAATGTTAAGCATATGCTGAAGATCTTTTTGCTAAATCAAGTCCTGGAGGTTTTTGCCTGCAGCCCTGGAGTATACATTCTGATGTAATGAGTAGAATTGCCTGGAAGGACTATTGCTTGTTTTGTCACTGTTGCAGTGTTCAGCTGCTCTTGACGCTTGAGGTCATACAATCAACTTAGTTTCATGTAAGCAAACGTGTGGTCATATGTGTACTGTCCACTCACTTGCATTACCTGCAAGCAGGTGTGTGTATTTTATAGAGATGCAGATATATTTGTAACTCCAGTGTAGTGTTTAGTTAGCAGTTGGTTACCCTCTTGCTAGGAGGATGTGAAGTAGCCACGTGTCTTTGAGAGTAGCAGGGCTGTGGAAGGAGGGAAGAAAGGCAGTGGAGTTACTCACAAAGCTGCTTTGGCAGTTACTGTAATGATTAAAAATTTTGCTGTTGAATTTTGTTGGCTTACTAATTAATGCTTAAATTAATAAATTTATTAATATAAATTAAATACAAATAATTATTTAAGAAATTATGAATTAATTTATTAATTTAAGAAATTAATGCTAAAAAATTTTGAAGTGGATGTTTTCCAGATACAGTTTTAAGTAATTATTTAGACTAATGTTGATCACCACTCACCACCCTGCTGAAATTTAACACATCATAGCCTGTAGGGGAGTTGGGGTAGAATGAGACTGAACCTCCTATTGGGTGTTTCTTAATATTATATTTTCTGTGGTACGCAAATAGATTGCTTATTAGTTGTGCATTCATAGCGCAGAAGTCACTGGCAGATGTAGATATTGAGGAAGATGTTGTTCAGCATCAGATCAGCTTGCCTTTTAGCAGATTTGCTCTCATTTCATACTTCTACCTTAAAAAAATTCTGTTGCAAAGCAATCTATTGGAAATGTAAATTACTAGACATTGTTAGCATCTGAAACTTGTTTGCTACTGCAAAAGTTTCAGTTTAGAAACTGCCAGAGAAACTGGATACAATACACAGGGAGTATGTGAGCTGGCTGCACAAGCTAAGACCATTTGACTGCCGGAGTCTTACGATTTTGGTTTTTAAATAAATTAATTTCAAAAATATTTAAATAATTTCCGGGCAAAGGAAGAGAACTTAACTCATAAAACCAAAGAGTTAAGCCTTCCTTTATACCCATCACTTTGTATCAAAAAAATGTGTAAAGCTTGCCTCCATAGTTTTCCATTTGAGGTTTTTTCCTCTTGATAACAGGATACTTTTCAGTTGTTTATTGTTGTTGTTTGTTTTTAAAATGGTTTTCAAGCTGAACCTCAAGAGGTCTTCATTTGTTGATGAAGTAAATCTGTAGATATGAAACTGAAATGTAAAAGCCCACATATGTAAAGTTTTCACACTTGCAATAGTTTCATAGTGCAAAAGCAGTATGGGAAATTATCGGTGTTATTTCTGTTTTTATCGTGGCTTTGCTGACAGTGTCAAGTAGAGAGGATACATCCTCATGGAGATAGTTTTGAATTAAAACCCCTGGGGAGCCTCGAGTGCGATGCTGAATATTGTCACATGAAGGAATTAACTTTATTATCCTAAAGATGTGAGAATCTAGCTGATGCTCTCGTTTGGGTATTTTTGGGCATTTCGGGGGGTCTCCTACACCATGGCCACGTGTGCACGTCCCCTTTCCATCGCTCCCTCCGAGCCGGGGTGTGCGGGCGCCGGGGCGGGAGTGCTGCTCACCGGGCAGGAGCTCCTGCGGGCAGGCGGGACGCGGAGCTGTCATTCTGCCAAGGCGAGAGGGCGGCTGTGCCTCTGCCAGCGGGGCAGAGCCGCTGTTCCCCCCGTGTTCCCTGCGGTGGCACAGCGGTGGCACAGCGCCG
>WEIU01004879.1:443895-474685 GCA_013389925.1 Aegithalos caudatus | reverse complement strand
CTGTCCCCCCGCCGTGTCCCGCTGTCCCCGCACCCGTGGGTCGCGTCCCGCCTCGGCGCGGGCGGCCGGGGGACGCGGGGCCCACCTGCCTGATGTCAACATCCCGGCGGGCGAGGCCGGCAGGAATGTGCCGCTCCCCGCCCGGCGCAGGTAATTAATCCCCGCGACTGACAGGTGGCAACAGGCGGCCTTTGGCTGCGGCTCCCGGGGAAAAGCGCTCGGAGGAAGGATTTTAATAACTCGTGAGCGCCTGGCGAGGCGGTGGGGACGGAGAGGGGGCAGAAGAGCCCCGGGGGAAAATGAAGTTTAAGTCTTTGTAAAGGCGGACATCCTTGGGTGATTCACTGCCCTTCCTCAACAGTGTGACGTGGTTTTTCCTTTGCCCCGGGGTGGAGAAATTTGGTAAATGCCTGCGAAGCACTGTTGGGGCTGCATCAGCATCCCTCCCGTTCCCGTGCTGTCGGGCATCGCACGATGGCTTCCCTTGCAGATGGGGATGCTCACAGGTGTGTCTGTCTCTCCTGTGCCCTGGGCTCTGAGGCTGGGGCTTGTTGCCACACCTGGTGGGTCTGTATCTCTGGAGTGCTGGCTGTGCCCGTGGTTTGAATGCCAGCTATGCCCACTAGCAGCAAGCTATCCACTTTTCTCTGGAGCCTGGGGTGGCAGAGGACTTCAAACTGATGCTGCAACAAGTCAGCTCGCAGGCCATGGGGTTAAGGTTATGCTGAGCTGAAGGTTAAATCTGTAAGATATCTGTGTGTGCAGCACTCCTGATACAGCTTCTCTTCACTCACTGTCCTCTGGGTACAAGTTGGTTCCTAACAGTGTGTGTGCATGTGCATACATCTGTTTCTGATGTCCCCCCACATGCTCCTGGCAGTTTTTTGTAAATGAAAAGTTGAAGCATGGTCTAGCTTAACAAAAAATGTTTAAGGTGCTTGTGTAAATTTCGTTCTTAGTTGGTAGCTTCCTTTCTTCCCACTGCCTTTTGTTTTCCTAAATAATTTAAAAATACTGAAGTTTTTTTCTATTTCTTTGTAACTCTCCTTGTTTTCACAAGTTTCCTGTGACTACTTTGGTGCAGGTAGCCATTGCATATCCACTCTTCTGACCTGTTCTTTTTTTTTCATTCTTAGGGAGTTAATTTAGTTGGGGAGAAAGCGTAGCTGATTGACAGCTTTGAAAACATCAAGTAAAATGAGTCTAGTTAACTGAGTTGAACTAAAACATGACTACTTGAAAGAAGCTTGCAAAAGATTTGAAAGACCTGTTGATCTGAGCAGGAGGGGCTCAGGGAGCTGTAATGCCTTAAGCCAACCTCTGGGATCACCTTCAAGCTGACATCCATCAGCATTTGTAGAGCTGACTGAACCCCACTCCTTTTAAAGATTTAGGAGCCATAATCCCTCTGCTGGATCAGATGGTAAAACAGATATTAGAGGTAGATTTCGAAAGTAGTGTTTGGGGGATTTCACTGCTTCAGTTTTGTAGAGGAATTGAATACTTGGTAAAAAGCCATTGTGGCTTTTGCACTGAGCACTTACTTTCAGGAGACTACAGTCCTTTCTAAGAGAACTTCTCCATTTGAGAGTCAAGAAGTGTTTTGTTTTTGCCTTTCAACCCTTTGTTGACACACCTTCAGTAGAAGGGGCTTACTGAGAAATCAGACAGGTGTTTCCTGATGCTGGTGTGTGTATTGTGATACTGAATTACCAGCCAGGGTGCCAAGAGTGGGTAATACAGTCTGTCTGCACAGGCAGGTGGGGAGAGCAGAGCTGCAGGCACTGGAATGTTTCCGTCTTTCCTTTTAAAATATACTATCAAGCAAAAATCTAAATTCTTGATGGGCAGCACTTGGACTCCAAAGTAAAGTCCTAGCCAAAGCTCTTTCCTCTTCCTCTTGAGCAGATAACACATTTGCAGGCGCAACTCTTTTGTTTTAAATGGCTTTCAGGTCTGTACTCTGGTGGAAGTGGTGTTGCACTCCCCAGGCTGTTGGCACAACCTTTGTTCCTACTGCTGGATAGTGGTTGTTGTCATCTTGTTAACTGGTAGACTTGCTTGTTTGGTCAAACTAATTTTTTATATTTGTACTCCTAATGAATTCAGTTTTCCCTCCTCAAGTGTGTTGATTAATAGCCATGCTTTGGATTTCTGTGAATTGTTCCTGATCTTACTCCTCATGCAGCGAGTGTCAGTTCACAGCAAAATGGTGAGCAGGGGGACTGTCACCTCCTGCAGGGTGGGGTGCTTTGGGACCACTGAGGAGCAGCAAGAGGATTGATCCTTGCTTGCAGGCACTGTCTGAGTGCACAAACTGCTCCTGCCTCGGGTTTTCTTCCTGAAGCGCCTTTGCTTTGAAATCTATATACAATATCCTGTCTTGCTCTGTGGATACAGCGATTATCACTGATCCAGGACGAGTCACCATGACCTAGTTGTTGGCATCTATTTATGCCAGTAAATGGCTGTGCATCAGGTTACTCCTGGTTGCAGCAAAGTTGGCGGGGTGGGAAACTCGAGCCCCTCTCTGTCTGACAGCAGGTACCCCGTGGACAGATTTACACCGGTGTTAAATGACTGTCCCTTCAGTGATTACACGCTCGCAGGCGGCTGTGCCTGGGGTAGATGTGAAATCATGGCTCTACGCCATGTCCCCGAGCCCTGTGCAGTGCCTGTGAGGCTGGAACTCCTCTTGCAATCAGGTGACAGAAAGGCAGCTCAGCCCCCTGGTGCCTCTTTTGACTCTGCCGGGCACTGCCACTAAATCTTCCCATGTCCTGACTGTGCTCTGATGCAGAGGTGGGCTCCTGGTTACCCTCCTTTCCTGACATGCCAAGTTCAAGTTGGCCAGAACCTGCAGCTCTTGAGTCTGCCCTGTGTTCTTTGTTGGAAAGGCTTGTTCATCATAACCCATTAGCTCTTGGCTCTTTGCTTTCTGTCAGTTTTAGGGTGTGTGTCCAATGCCTTCCTTGCTGGTTGTAGCCAAAGGGGTCCAACAGCTGGGGTGCCAAAGGGTGAATGAAGAGCAGATCCTTTCTCTGCTTGCAGAGGGGCTGTGCTGTTTGATCATGAGCTTCAGTATTCATGTTGGTTTTGGATACATCTCATTCCTTCCAAAAGCAGAGATTTTTGTTTTCCCCCTTTCTTTTAACCCCAGCTTTCTGTGTTTGAAAATACTATGCATAAAATTACAGTCAGCACCACAAGTCCTGATCGGTGACTGAAGGTGTGCATCTCCTTCCATTTGTTCAGTTCTCCGGATGTCTGCAGACACTGGACACGTTGCCTCCTGGCATGTGCCATGCCCTCTGTGCACCACCACTCTTCAATATTTATGCTTGAATTTCAGCCCATCACCTTTGGGTGCCCAATTTCTTTATACTTCAATGATGTTAAGGCATCCAAGTGATTAGCTGGCTTTTTGAGATTTTTGAGGCTTTCTGTCCTTGAAACCTTCATAGTGCTGTGTGCAAACTGACGTCTTGAAGGAAACAATGCTTTACAGGTTTTCTTCCCTTTTAAATATAAGTGATTATTTTTCTACCTCTTGAGATGAAAAGACAACGTGGTGAGCTCACTCCTACCTTCGGTAAGGAATTGCTTTCCTCTTAAAAAACAATAAGGAATTTCAGCTTTAAAAGATGTACGATACAAATCACCATCTAGATCTGTTTCGCAACTTTTTTTTTTGTAATTATTTGGCATGTTCCCCGTTTCCGCAGGCTGGGTAAATCCTTTGTGGGTTTAATCTCTAGCCTGCAGGCACATAAAATGCATTGCACAATTTGGCCTTTGCATTTTAAAGAAATCTTTTTTTGTATCTTAAATACCTGTAGCATCTTCCCTGCCACATGGCAGGATGGTGTTGAGTGAGGAGGGAAGGGACTGGCTCGGCTTATGTTTAATCCCTCTCTTCTACCCAGTGTCTCTCATAAGTTTGGCTTTTCCTATGTTAGTGGTGTGTACACTCTGAAATGCAAATAATCCCTGACTATCACTAGCTAATCCTTTTGCTGCTGCATCATTTGCCACCCACCCGTGCATGCTCTGGCTCTCCCTGTCCCAGTGGGGTCCGTGGCCACAGGGTGCTCTTGACCAAAATGAACCTGTCACTGCTGTGTTTGAACAGCTGCCAGCAGGGCTCTGTTGGCCTGTGGCTGCTAGAGACCTTTTCTTCTGAGGAAACAACCACCTTGGGGCTTTCACTTTTCTTTGTCTGCAAGAACTGAGGGCACAGAGATGGGGAAATGCCAGCAATTCCTGTGGGTTAGAGTTACAGGGAGAGCTCTGTACTCATGAATGTTTGAATACCAGGAGAAAACTGAATGCCTCTGGACTGGGGTACTGAAAAGACCTGATGTATTTTGGAACAGCCTTGTACAGCAGGGGGGACTGGAGAGTCTCCTTCATGTGAGATATCCAGGAAAATGGGTTTAGGTTGTACAGTACTGAATCACTTGGGATTTCCCTTGCCATCCTCCCTGCTAAACCTTTATTTTGGTGAGGGGTTTTGAAAAGAAGCCACCAACTTCAGCCGTGATGTTTTGCTGAGTAAAACTTTCCAGATGTGAATGCACTCCAAGAAAATGCTGCCTTTGGAAAAAAAATCCTTTTTTTTTTTTACCTCATTTTTGGATGTAATGCAAAGATGACCGAAATGTTAGATTTGTTATAACTCCCAAATTGATCAGGGTCTTGTTTTCAAGTACTGTTCAGTTCCAAGGTTCATGTTTTTATTTAATCCCTCTGCAAGAGTAGGAGGGCTTCTTAGAAAACAGGATGAAACACTTTTATGTCTGTGGTTTTGAGTGCTTCCAGGATTACAGGATGCTGTGAAAAGAATACCATCTGTTTTGTTAGGTGGGTAATGAGTGTCCCTTGCAAGAGGGAGTGTGTGCCCAAGAGAAATAAAGACTTTATTTGTTCGAGTAAATGAAGTGCTCTTTATCTGAAGATTTTTGCCTTTGGGAAAGCTAGGATGTAGATTTATGCTCTGCTATTTTACAGCAGGTAAAGGTCTAGGGGTTTTGTCACTTTTCTGGAAGCATGGCTGTTGTGCAAATGCAGTTGTGCAGTGGGTGGTGCTTTCAGTTCCATGAGCGAGGCCATCTCCGTGTTCCTGATGTGCCTTTTTCCCTAGCTGAACTTCTGACTCTCTCGTGGTCTGTTCCCCATCCAGTATTCCACCGAACTGAAAAAGCTGTACTGCCAGATCGCCAAGACATGTCCCATCCAGATCAAAGTGATGACCCCACCACCTCAGGGCGCTGTCATCAGGGCCATGCCAGTCTACAAGAAAGCCGAACACGTCACCGAAGTGGTCAAACGCTGCCCGAACCACGAGCTGAGCCGGGAGTTCAACGAGGGTAAGGAGGACAGTGCTGTGCTGGCAGTCCCTCTGCAGAGCTGCTTGGCTGATGAGTGGCCACTGAGGGATGTGACAGCAGCTTCAGAGCAAACCTTCTGGAAACAAGACCTCCCTGTGACACTTAGTGCAGCTTTTATTTCCCCTGCTTGGCAGGAAGGATCATACGATGCTTTAGCTCTCCCTGTGCAAGCTCGTCCTTGGGAAGAAAGCACTGAAATAAACCTCATGTCTGTCCCCATGGCAGGCAGTGCCCCTCTGGCAGCCTTTCTCTGCTCTGCTTTTGCTCCTGCAATGAGAAGCAGCTGTTCCTGTGCTCAGGAATGAGCTTCCATGTCGCTGGGACAGGGATCCAGTAACAGGATGCAATATCATCTCCAGTCCTTAATCCACGCCTTAAAGACGGAGGGGCTGTTTATCCCTGGCAGGGTAATGCTAAGTGCCAGCATCAGCTGTAGGCAATGTTCTTCTGCATCTAACACTCTCAGTTCAGTATTAATGTTTTAATCTTTTACTTGCTTCTCCTCATGTTAGTGAAGTAGCAGCTGTTTTTAAAATGTCCTTTGGTTTTCTGCAAGCTCACGGGCTGGGTTCCATTTTGCCTTGGCTGCTTAAGTTCACATAAGTTCAGATGAGCATCTGTTTTACTCTGCATAAATTATTTATCTCCTACTGTAAAAAACCTGGTTGGTGTCAGTTAGCAGGATGACTTAGAGGCCTGGATCCCATTGCTGGTTATAGTGCAGCCAGATAGACCATCCCCAGAAATATGCAAGGACTTGGGAGTGTGAAATCAGAGTGGAGTGAGACAGTTCTTCAAAACAGTTTCTTATTTGAAAAAAATGTTCTTCTGACAGGACTGGATTTATTGTGATTTGACACCATTTAATAATGGAGCTTTAAGAAAGGAAAAAAAACCAACCTATAAATTCTTATTCTGAAATACTTATATCTGTAGAAATAAGCTGTATTGTGTAAGAAATGAACAGTTAAAACAAATTATTGAGATGAACCCATAGCAGGCTCCTCTCCTCAGAATTTAGTTGGATATTGTAGAAACACTGAAGAAAATTTGTAGGAAGGAAGCTTTTAATTATTGGAAAATGGCCTAGGAACCAAGAAGATCATGTTCCCTTCTGCTGCTGCTATAAGCAAGCATGATTTTTCAAGCTGACCATTAATTAAATGCGTAATTCTCTTGCGCCTTGAATCTTTTTTTTAAGGATCAAGACTGATGGAAGGGAGCAGAAGAGTGCTAGAAATTGATAGGAAAAAGAATAGGAATTGAGACTCGATGGAATTTGCTTTGTTACATACATTAGAGGAGGAAAACAAAGGCTTTCAGCTGTTACGAAAATCCAGCAGGAGTTACCTGCTGGAAGAACTGCTGCGAGCTACCATTCAATTCACATTTCAGCTCACTTAGTCTGGGATCTTGGGAAGCCCTTGTTGAGGTTTAGTCATAGGTGTTCAAGGTGAGCTTGAGAAAAGCCTGTGTGTGTTGCCTTTGGTGTCTGGCAGCAGGGATCTTGGGAAGGGATGCTTCAAGGGCTGGAAGGCACCTGTGTGTGCTCTGATGGCCCTCTGTGCATCTCCCTTGATGGCAGATCTTGCCACCCTGTGCATGACCTCACTTCACTGAACAGTCTCTTGTTTTTTCCCTCTTTGCCCTCACAGGGCAGATTGCACCTCCCAGCCACTTGATCAGAGTGGAAGGGAACAGCCATGCCCAGTATGTAGAAGACCCCATCACCGGGAGGCAGAGTGTGCTGGTCCCCTATGAGCCACCCCAGGTATGTTGTGAGCTCCAGCTGATGGCATCCTGGCATGCAAGGGGTGGGGGTTGTAACCCTGGTCAAAGGAGTTGGGATCTTGGGCTTTCCCTATCCTGGTCACAATGAATTCCTTCTTCTTTTCTATCAGAAATGAGCTGCGAAACACCCTCCTTATCCCTTGAGAGTAGGGGTTCTTCATTTCTTTCAAGGAAGCTTTGTAGTGGGGGCATATTTCATGCTGGTCCAATTGCAGCCCAGCTTGGGAAATACAAGAGGAGAGCTTGGAAAAAGCAGAGCTTTCCATCCAACGTCTCTTCTGCTCATGTCCTTTGTCTCACCCAGGTCGGTACTGAGTTCACTACAGTCCTCTACAACTTCATGTGCAACAGCAGCTGCGTTGGAGGCATGAACCGCCGCCCCATCCTTATCATTGTGACCCTGGAAACCAGAGAGTAAGTTGTGCATCATGAGTGTAACCCTGCTGGCTCTTCTCCCACTTAGGGCAGCATTCCATGGCCACAGGAACAGCTTAGTTCAAGGGGCTGTAGGATATCTTTTAGATCTTTGCAGGTGGGAGTTGCCCAGCACCCCAGAAATCCAGACCGGGCAGCGGAAGGTGCACAGTGTGGTGTGGAGTTGAGGGGAGCTGCTGGCCTGTATCCAGGATGCCAGCTGATGTTTCTCCTCCCCTTCCTTCCCAGTGGGCAGGTGTTGGGCCGCCGATGTTTCGAAGCCCGTATCTGTGCTTGCCCGGGCAGAGACCGCAAGGCAGACGAGGACAGCATCCGCAAGCAGCAAGTGTCTGACAGCACAAAGAATGGTGATGGTACGAAGCGCCGTAAGTAGCTGGCAGAGCTGGGCACATGGCACTGGGGCTGTCTCTGGGTGCTCGTGCCACAGGGACAGAGTGGTGCTGTGCAGGGGCTTGGAGGCAGTAGGGCATTAGATCTGTGCTCTCTCAGGGTGTGACTCAGCCTAAAAGTTGAGCTGGTGTTCACAAAGCAGTGTTTGACAGTCCGGGTTTGTGGGCTCCCTTGCAGCGTTGCTGGTGTTAGATTAGCCCTGCCAGCGGTGGGTGGAGGGGGTGTTTATTTGCCACCTTCCAACTGTATGTCTGGAACTCTAACCTTTTGAACCTTTACTGCTTGTTTGGGGTCATGCTGTTACTCTTTGCTTCATCTAGCCAGGGTTCTGCGCTGTGGCAGGTGTCTTCCAGCCACAGGGATCTAGACTGAGGCTGCACACAAACCCTGTTGTGCAGAGATGCCCTGGCAAGCAGCCCCTCTGTGCTCTGAAGAGAGCCAAGTCCTCATTGGACATGCAGGATGTGGAAATCCACCTTTGGATTCCCCTGTACTCAGTGAAGGCAGGGGCATGAACAGCAGGGCACAGGTTATGACGGGAGACAAGACTGGAGTGGGGATTTGTGTTTCTCAGTGAGTTCTGCTTCCTGCCAATGGTCTCACCTTCATGGATCACTGATTCACCAACAGCTTGTGAGCCCTGTAATACCAAAACTCTCTGTCGCTTTCCTGTAAAGGGCCAGTGCTTGTTCTAAGTGTGGTTTGCCAGGGTTTTGTTGTGTATCCAGCACTCCTTGCCTGATGCGTTTCCCCAAGTGACATGGCCCGCCAGCATCTGCAGTGGTGTCTGTCTGATGGAGCCAGGGGCTGCAGGGACAGTTCTGGAGTGGCTCAGGCAGAAATCCCTTCAGAGCACTACAGATCTGAGCTGGTCATGCACTTCATATCTCTTTTGTATCTCTCCTTCTGCCTTTTTCTTCTTTCTATGCTCCTCCCATCCCTCTTCCCCCCTTTATTTTTTTTAATGGGATGCCTTTGGGGTTTCTCTTCCAGCTTTTCGACAAGGAACTCATGGCATACAGATGACATCTATCAAAAAAAGACGTTCCCCAGATGATGAGCTCTTGTACTTGCCAGTGAGTTCTCTCTTTTTATTTACCCTATGTTTAGTATCTTTGATGGTGACTCGAGGTTCACCTAGACTTCTGAGAGAACTGAGGATGGGGCTGGGTGTGAAAGAATAACTTTTATTTTCTTTAATCCCACGAGTTACTAATTTTGAATACATGCTTTAAATAAAAAAATACTAAAAATCCTACTGTGCTAAGAATGGCTTATGCAAGGCATATGAGAATATCCCAAGGGGTCTCTCTGTCCTGGTGGAAACAGTGTTTTTGATATCTAACTACGTTTCCTCCTCTGTCATTTCTGGGTCTGTGGCACGTGACCTTTCTCTAGAAAACTGGGTGTTGTCTTACTGATAGGTGGATGCTTCTGTGGCTTTTATATGTATTGCAATTGTAATGCAGTGATAGAAGTGAAATAGACTCTATTAAGTGCAGACTTAGAAAGGGCAAGAAATACCTCTAATTGGCCATTTAGCTCCTTCCCATGAGCCATGTTTAGTTGGATAAATCACAAATCATGGTGTGCTTCGAGGAGAAGGGAGAGCCAAACCCAGCTCCTCAATTAATGTACTGTCTTTTCTGAGGGCATGTAAGATTCAGAACCACATCTGAGGCAAGTAAACACATTTTCTGTCTAAATAGGTTGGATCACAATGTTGCTTTTGGCTGGCATAGATTCACACTGAGCCATATGACAACCCCAGCATGTTCATCAGCCTGCAGTGTGAGATTATCACTCCTCAACATTACTTGCTGCACCTCTAGAACAAGGCTTATCAGTTTTATTGTGTGAGCACAGTGTATAAACAGGGTATTTGCATCCTGCTCTGGTTGTTTACTTGACATTACCTAAAACTTTCTAAGGTGACTATCAATGAGGTTTCTTTCCCTGCCAACCCCCTTTCCTTTTCCTGTGGTCCAGGTGAGGGGACGGGAGACGTATGAAATGCTCCTGAAGATCAAGGAGTCCCTGGAGCTGATGCAGTACCTTCCCCAGCACACGATTGAGACCTACCGGCAGCAGCAGCAGCAGCAGCACCAGCACTTGCTCCAGAAGCAGTGAGTACCAGTGTGCTTGCAGTGCCAGTGCAGTGGGGAGAGAGGAGAGAGACACAGAAAGCTTCTGCACGGTTGTTCACAGGGACACCGTGCTCAGTTGAGGGCTGAGCAATGGGGCAGAGCAGTCCTCCATCCCCGGGTGCTTGTCCTGACTGCTTGCAAGGTCACTCTCTAGTCTTTCATCCCACATATTTCAACTTTTGGCCTTAGAGGGTGAATGAGGATGGGTTCAGTGCCTCAGATTCCACCCAGAGCCCACAGCACAGTGAGGCAGAGCCATTGGCAGCCTGTGATCAGAAACCTGCTGCTTGTGCACATCCCAGCTGGGGAGCACAGGCTGGGTGAACTGCTCTCCTATTGCTCCCTGGTAATGGCAGCAAACATGGAACCATCTCCAATGGCTTCTCCAGAGTATCCACCTGACCATCTTGCTAAGAGTATGTAGAGCTGGGACAGTGAGCACAAGCTCAGCTGTGCTTGGACCCCACTGCAGTGTATCTCTCGTGCACTGGAGGGCTGGTGTCTCAGTGGTACAGCAATACTTCAGGTTGCTCAGCTGTAAAACAGGCAGCTGAAAGGTGAGAGCAAAGTTGAAACACAAAAAATAGTGGGCACTTCAAAGAAAGGTTCTATACACACTTTTAAAGTATTGTCAAATACTGCACTTTGCCAGATGACTCTTGGCATTGCTCATGAGAAGTTTTCCATCCTTTCTGAGCCCAGCTGATGGAGCTGCACTGGGTTCGCTCTGTAAGTGTGAGGAGGATGGGGAGAAGGAAGGCTCAACAGGGTCAGGGCTCCCAGAGCTTTGCAGTCAGAGGCTTGGGCAGAGAACGACTTCCCAGAGGACTGTAAGCAGTGTCATTCCTGGGCATTGCTTCACCTGCTGTCTCGGGTGACAGCAAACAGCCCCGGGCTGCAGGTGGCTGCCAGCGGTAGTGCTTCGGATCCCGCGCGTTCCTGCGGGGAAGCTCTCCCGTCAGGAGGCTGTGGGTATAACTCATTCCTCTGCAGAGGTTAGCATGGGGCCAAGGCACCACATGAGTCCCACTTGAGCCTGTAGGGATTTATTTCAGTGCCTTGGCCTTGTCTCAGGACTTCTGCAACACCGCAGCTTTCTGCCAGATCTCTGCGTGTGTTCACATTTCGATCTGTGTGTTTTTAGTGTCAGCTGGAGTCTTGTGGAGGTGTGAAAAAAGCCTGCTGCCAAAACGTCTGGAGCATCCAGGGGCTCTGGGCTCTTTTGGGGCACTTAAAAATCCCATTATTATTATTCACTTTTATCAGTTATCTGGGCTGTTTGTATATACTATAGCTTGTATTTACTAGCTCCTAGGCATTGTGGCCTTTGTGTGCTCTGCTGCTTTGTCTTCAAAGCTTCACCTTGAACCACAGCCATTTCAGCTGAGAAATGGTTTTGTAAGCAGAAATGGACAGCAGCAGATGACAGCTTTCCCTTGGTGCTGACAGTTGGCTTTGCCATAATTACTTTTTTCATTCTTTCTGTATCAGTAGGATGGGTTCCTCGCAAATGAGGTTGGTATTCGTGTTACCTTTAAGACCAGCATGTAGGAGTCCAGTCATTTAATTTAATGAAACGTCTTTTGGCATGTCTCCTGGCACTTGTCCAGATATATACTCATTTTTCTCAGTTGCTGAGTGTGCTCAGATGCAGGGGAGACAGATTAAGAGCTTTTAAGGGTGTCAGGAGTATTCAGTGTTTGTCCAGAGCTGCTGCAGTTGTCTCTGCCAACAGCCTGCCATTAAGCAGGGTCCTCTGTGCTGAAGTGCATACTCAGGCAACAGTTTCTTAGGTACACTTTGGGTTTTGGTGCTTTTTCCTCAATAATCCATGGTATGACTTAATATCTGAAGGATTGTGTTCAGGGCAAAGGGGTGCTTAGGCTGAAAAGACTCTAAGATGCAATTGCACCCCAAAGAAGGAGCTTCAGGTCTCACTGTGAGAATGGGGGAGCGGCTGCTCTGTAGGGAATGGTTTGGATAAGAGCAGCCTTGCATGTGAGCAGGTTGCTGGGAGATGTCTTGCCACTGCTTCCTTGTCAGGCTGGCCAAACTCAGGAGCACAGGGACTCCTTTTGGAATCTGTTCTGATCTTCCACTTCGTGTGCAGGGACGTACTTTAAAATTTTGGTCCCGGTTCACCTTTACTTCAAGGCACATGTGAAAAGTGGGAGCTGGGAAAGTGTGTGTGGTGTGACCAAGGTGGAATGTGCTGGAAGCTGTAGGTTCCACCAGGGCTCTGTGGGAATGGAATGTTTGAAAATTGCCTTTTGCTCTTCCTTCTCAAAATGGAGCAGCATCCACATGTGCTACAGAGTCACACCTTGATGGAGGAGCTGCTGGATTCTTCAGTTTACTTTTCAGGGCAGTGGTTAACATAGAAAAGCTATCTAGGTATGTGGAAAGAGGTTTCCCTGTCACTCCTACAACTGTATAATGGCTCTTGTGCACATACAGACCAGCATTGCATTTGACAGGCCAGCAGATGCAGCTGTCTGACTGTTCTGGAACAGAAAGGACAAATCTGGTGACAATTAGAATTCTTGTGTGTTCCACTAGATGACCAAAATACTGCAATGCTCCACATTGTGCCAGACCACAATATTTCTCTGTCTCATCTCCTCTCTCTGCTTGCTCCTTTGTGCATGCCTTTCTCCTATTTACTGTTATGCCAAATACCTTCATGATCATAGGTGGGAAGCTTTTTTCATTTGGTTTCTATTCTTCCTTTTTCCTGGGGCCCATACTTGAACTGCAGCACACACATTTATTTAGAAAAGTTCATAGTCTGCTACCATTTGTGTAAAACAGATTTGCCAGATGATTACTGCTGTGAGAGATACCAGAGGTGGCTCATGCTTTGGGGAGGGAATGCTTCCTCGTTACCCTGCTGTGAAATACATTTACCAGCAATATTTCCAGGGAGCTACCAGCACCATCTTTAAGGGTTTCACTAGAAAACACTTTCATGTAGTGGGTTTCACTCTGCTGAGCACTGTTTTCAGAACTATCTGTATTTCAGTTTCCTGCAGCAGAGAATCACAGAATATATCAAGTTGGAAGGCACCCATAAAGTTCAAAAAGAACACCAAGCCCAACCCCTGTGATCGAAGGGTTTTCACAGTCTTCCAATGGCTACCAAGAAGAGAGCTCTTAAATCCAAGTGGAATCTTGTACCCAGCAAACATTTCTTTGCTATCAGCAGGGCTGCAGCTATGAGCCCACTGGCTGTCTTTCAGTCTAGTGAGCAGCACAACTCCTTACCCAAATGAGAAGGGATTACCCTCATTAGTGAGCTGTCACAGAACTGAGCTATCCAGTGCCTGGAGTGCTCCAGCTGAGCTGCAAGAATCCCAGTGCTTGCTGTTGTGGGAAGGGGGCTGGTGGGGAAGGTATTCTCTGTACCTTTACCACATTAATCTTGCTTTTGGTGTGAAAGCTAACAGTGGATTTTTGCATGGTTTGGTTTGGTTTTGTAGAGCTGTGCTTGCACGTGAACTCCAGGCACCTGGATAGTGTTCTCACTACAGAGTGGCCAAAGTGAAAGGAAACAAGTAGAAGTGCTGTGTGGGCTCTGAGGATGCAGAGCCCTGTGCCTTGGCTGCTGGCCCCAGGGACCCTCAGCTTTTCAGAGGGGGGTAGTTGAGCTGTAATTACTATGGCAAATAGGCACTGTTCTCCCTCTCTAGCACCAGCTTCTGGTTTTGAAGTGATTGTAGTTAGAAGTGGACTCAGTGGAAGCTGCTACTCCTTTTCCTCTTTGGTTGAATGCTTTTGTTCCTCCTTTATTTGTCAGTGGAAACATTATCAGGGCCTGATTTGTACCCATGAGACTAGGACAGAATCAGATTTCCCTATCAACTGGTTGTTTTCCCTTCCTTGCCAAGCACTCACTTGTGCCTGGGGCTTTCCAGCTTCCTAAATCTCCCTGTTACATACCCTCACTGTAGGTGCTAAGACATCTGCTTTTTCCCTCTTTGAAAGCCCATACTGTGATCATGAAGGTGGAAAATGACTGTTTCTCTCTTGGTGGCTGGCAAAGGGTCCTGTACATTCATCTTTTCTTTTCTCTGGTTCCTTCTTTACAGTCTCCTTTCGGCCTGCTTCAGGAGTGAACTCACGGACTCAAGGAGAGACCCTCCCAAACAGACCGATGCCATCCTAAAACATTCCAGCCCCCCAAACCCATCAGTATATCCATAAACCCAGCTGGCAGGGTCACTTTGCCCGGCTGGCAGGACTAGGAACAGTGGGGCAAATACACAGCCTGATAGCAGCAGAGTGAATAGTGAGAGTAAACTTCTGAAGGGACTCAAACTTTGCAAAAACAACAGACACTCTACAGACCTCTTAGCTGTATCCCATAGCACTGCGAGGTCGGGAACCACGGTGTCGTCTGTTCTTGGTGTAACTTTTTTTTCCCTGTTTTTGTAATGTGTTGATACTCTTTTCTTCTTACTTCTGTATTTGTGAAACTGGGCAGGGTTTCTCTGAGCAGGTCTCAATTTTAAAATGCCTTTTGTCTTGTTTAAGTTAAAAAATGTGTCCGTGGACTGGGGGGACGGAGGCAGAGGATGTGTGTTTAAATGGTCTGTGATAGTCAGTTTGGCCTGTTTCAGTGCTGGTCATGCACTAATAGTGTAAGTAGCTGATGTATTTGTACTGCTGGACAGGGAGAGGTAATAATTATATGAACTGGCACTGCTAAAGAAATCTTCTTTTTTTCTGTAGAAATGCCTTTGACTTTGGCATCATGAGTTGTTTCCACTTACTTCCAACCTTAAAGGGTCTGATGTAAAGTACATCAAAATTGTAAGGAAGGCTGTATGACTTTGACTTTGCACCAGCACTGCTGACATTGTTCCAGCTTTACTGAACTTAGTTCCTCTCAACTCTGTGGGCTCAATCCAATTGGTGGCTGAACTGCATAAGCTGAATGTGTGGTAGAGTTGTAACCATATCCATGTGCCCAGTGTCCCTGTCCCTTTGCAGCTCAGGGTGTAAAGGGTAGAGTGTCCAAAAATCCCTAATGCCCTACCTGTGAAAAGGGGTTGGAGCTTGCCCCTTTCCTTACAGATGTTCAGAAGTTATTAGGTGGTGCCTTAACATTTTCATCAACCCTACTATCTTGCCCTTTCTCTCCAAGCCTCATAGTTCAAAGGAAAGAAATGCCATCACATGTTGCAGTTGACTCAGCCAAGTGGCCTCAGGCTGTGTCCACCTTCCCCATTGATCCTGCAGCCAGAGGGTCTCTGTGTCCATGAAGTGCATCTTCAGCAATTCCTGCACAGAAGACTCTTCCTCAGCAAGGACTTGTAAATTCTCACACTGCTTTTATCAAACTGTCTCTGAAAGCTATTCACACTGGGCTTGGCTAGGAGGGGTTTGTGTCAAGCCAGGCTGTCACAAAAGAGGAACAATTAGCAGGTAAATTACATGCCATGGAGTTAAGCTGGCCACGTTGAGCATGACACTGGGTGTGGGTACTCCAGTGAGGGAGGAGGGATTTGAGGGTGGACATTTTGCCCACTGAGAGGTGCTCAAACATCTTTACATGAAGAGCAGTCCCTGATGCTGGGAGAGAAGGATTTTTCAATCCAGACTCTGAGGAACCCTCCAGTGTTCACAGCAGCAAACATAGAAATGTGAGGAATGTACTGAAGGCACACCAGGAACAGTGGCTGGGGAGCAGAGAGTGGTTACAAATGCAGTGATCAGCAGCTCCTGAGAAACTCAGGAGGCTGTATAAATCCTGCTGGGGACCTGTGTGCCCTGCAGTGCAGCCTGCTGGATTTATTTGGGGCAGATGCACACTCAGCTCTGACAAAAGTTGAGGTTAGGCAATGTGAAGAGAAGGTGCCTCCCAAACACAGAGCAGGCCTCCTGGCCACCCACTGAGGAAAAAAAAAGCCTGATGCAGTCAGGGAAGATGCTTATCTCTGACCATCACATCATCTGCTTCCAGGCAGCAGAGCAGGGATCTGAGCAGGTGATGACTCGTACTGACATCTCCTTTGGGAGCCATATCCCATCTCTGGCTATCTCCAGTGTCTTAGCAAGACTCTCTACCATTGCAGTGTGGAGGAGGAGGGCTGATGGAAAAGAGCCCCCAAAACTGGGGTGAAGTATATAAATAACAGCTAATTCAACACTAGCAGTGCCTGTTTCTCACAGTTGCAGCTCTACCATTGTTCCTTGTATAAAGCTAATCAAAATCAAGTGCCTTGTTACCTTGCCTGGAAATTCCAGGAAGTTCTTTGAGATCACAAAGCAGATCACTGTTGTTCTGTGCCTTTTTATTTGGGAAAAAAACAGCAGTGTGATTCCTTTCCCTGTGAGAGGTGGGAACCTGAACTGTAAATGCAGCCATAGTATTACGTTTGGCACTGTTTTGTGTTCTTCCAGTGAAGGTTTATTCCTGGATTTTTGCATTGTCTCCTTCTGGATGGCAATATGGAAGTACTGTGAGAGGGAAAGACTGGTCTGTATCTAGAGCACTACTCCTGGGCCTGTCCACCAGCAAGTTTGAGGAGGCAGCCCACCAGAAGATAGAAGGCATCCACAGCCTGCACTGGAAGATTCCAGTAATCATTTGGTGTGGCCTCTAGGAAATGCCTTGTGCTGTAATGGGCAGTACAACATCTCAGACTTCCACTAAACAAGAATGTAAATTACTTGGGTCCTGCTGTTTTCTGGAAAGCCTTTCTGATTTCTCCCATTTGGCTATTACGAGGATGATGATTGTGATGCTGATCTTAGTGGTGACTTGATTTGCTTTCCAGCTACCAGGTGGTTATATTAGAAGGTGCTATTCTGTTTTTCTTTTATCAAATACCTGGAGCTGAAAGCAATTTGAGTTGCTTTGTAGTCTGTGCTCTGCAGATAAAATGAAAACTTTTTCCCAGCTCTTTTCCTTACTTCTTTGCCATCTCTGTCTCTTCAGGAATGTAAGCCTTTTCCTTTTAAGGAATAACCAAGTGGACTAATTGGGCCTTATCAGGTAGTCAGGTTATATCAGTCTGTGTCAACTACTTGATATAAATCCGCTCCCTGTATTACAGCTCCATTCCCTGGAGAGCAGATTGCATCCACAGCCTTCCTTGAGAAATTCCCATGCCTGAAATCTAAGGGGAGTCATTATTGCCACCCCTGTCCCTGTGCTGTAGTTCCTGTTTGCCCAGTAACTACTGGAGCTCCTCCTTTCCATGCTCCCAGTGAGGTTCCAAGCCTTCAAACCACTGGAGTGATTGAAAAGAAGCACTGTTGTGTACTTTAGAGTAGCAGCAGTTCGGGATGTGGGGAGCAAGGGCATCCCTCTGCTTTTTAGTGCCCTGCTGCTTCATGGGCCTTCAAAGCAGGTGAATGAAACTGAGCATCATCTGTGTCACTTCTGTGCCTTTATTAGACCACATCAGTGACACCCCAGTGTCATGCAGCCCTGAGGGAAACCTTGCTTTAAAAACCATTGTCCGTGAGCACATTGGCCTGGTGTGAACCTGGGATGTGATCCTTGGTATGGCTTCTGAAAGGGAGGGCGGACACAGAACAACTCTGTTCCTCCTTGTTTCTCTGCACTGACTGCCTCTGGGTCTGCAGGGACAGCAACCTGTAGGCACAGGGGCTTGGGGGAAATCTTGAGCTCTGAGCCTGAACTGCCCAATTGCATTTAATGAACCTTTGATGTCACTTAAGGATGCTTACGTGGCTGTGTGCTCCTGTAGTCCTCGAGGACTCTGATCTGCTCAATCAGGTAGTTGGTCTGTCCCAGCAGTTTTCTGCCTCTGGTGAAGGGCTGGTATCCAGTGAGCTGGGAAAATGTAGAGTTATATGAGGTAGCCTGTGAACTGAACTTTGTTCATACATGGGACAAGGAAGTTCCTTCCTGACCTCTTGAGATGATCAGTGTATGCCTTGAAGCATGAGAGACTGATTGCCCTCATATGAGCTTGCATAACTACAGATGTTATTTGCTAAATAATTACATAGCCTCTTGAAGAGAGAAAACTCAGTTGCAGAATGTGACTCAGTGCCTTTTGTATCAGACTGTTCCAAGAAGTATAATAGTCTCTTAATTGAAGTCCTTATACCTTGATATTAAAATGCATTTCATTGGCATCGATATCAAAGAAATGTTAATGCTCTGACTTCTAATCTTTCTTGAGACTTAATAAGAACAATTTTAATGAAAATCACTGTGCATGACATTCTTATATCTGTTTTTAAAAATCGAGGAAAAAAAGCAATATATTTTAAATGGCTCCTCAAACACCATGTAGTCCTTGTGCTTAATACCAAAAACATTTTCTTGTGTTTCTAAGGCTCTTGCTATATTGATGTGTGACATTAATTTTCAATAAAATTTTGCATCTTGGTTTATCTTGCGACTTCTCTTTGGCTAGATGGCTTTCTCTAGGCCTTTTAAACATCTGCTCATGTGATGGAATAGCTTAGTTGAAACTAGTGTGGCTACAAAGAAAAATGGTTTTGTTTTCTGTTTTATCCCCTTGAACTTGATTGTGTTAATCTTGACTCTTACAAGTATGAATGAGATAAGAGTGGAGTCCTTAAGCTATATGTTAAAGTATGCATTTGTTTTCTAAAGTTTTGTGTTGGCTTGTGCTTGATTGTTTTTTGTTTTTCTTTTACTCCTGAAGTATTTTGTAGTCTCCTAATTAGGCCTGCTGAGATCACTACTGGTGGTGGAGAGGGCAAAGATAGGCACACTGCTGACCTCAAACAGTGCAACTCAGTGTTTTTGGGAAGCCTTTGTTGATTTGATTTGGAATTTTGCTGTGTTCATTGACCTCCTCACTTGCAGATCATGCAGATTTTGCCATTAGAGACTCTTCAGGTGCGTATGAATTTCAGCTGAAGCTCAGTTAAGATAAGAACACATGAAGTAGAAATACTCATTGGTCCTTAATCCAGAAACCTTTTAGGCTAAGGGCCGTGTCAACTTGAATTTCATAGCTGGCCTCAACTTTCATAATTGGGGAATTGAAATCTCAGATCTGAATCATTCCCTTCACTCTGAAAAGTTGGGTCTGAAATTCATGGCTTGGTTTCACTTCCCCTTGGGAGTTGCTGCCATTGTTAATATTAATTTGTGAAGCTTCTTGTGCTTTCCACTTCCTTGAGTCTGTGAAGTTTGCTGGATCTTGTCCTGCATCTTCACTGCCAAAGGACAGTTCACACCCTTCTGTACCTCCTGTAATTGTGTAATTAGGTAACATTTCTTCAGGGCCTTAGATACTCTAGCCTGTTAGCATAGATGTTTTCTCCACCCAAAACTGCAAGTCTTGAAAGTGCAGGAAGCTGGAGACAATGTAATTGTATGGAACTTGACCTTGAGTGCTGAAGGTTTTAATAAATTGTCTAGGAATAAGCCTTTTCTTTCCTTTTACACTTTGCTTATTTGGAGTAATAATTATTCTATTTGCATAGAAGAAAAGCTAGTTCCCAGGAATTGGTGTAACCAGTTATATCCAGATGGGAACAAGTTTGCCAGTGGGAAATAAGATGGGAATGTGCCCTTGGACACTCAACATTGGGTCAGTGTGATATGTGACAAGCTGGGTTCTGCAGGGTGACCACGGCTTGAGGATCCTTGTGCCTGGGAAAGCATTTCCCAAACCTTTTCCCAGTCCTACAAATGCCCCTGGTGTCAGAGAGAGAAAAACCTGCTCCCTTGTGGCATGGCGGTGCTGTGCCAATTGTGCTGTTGGACAGGCTTTAATGATAATTTTCTGCATATCCCACATAAGACCCCACTCCAGATGGGATGCCACAGCTGTAACCCGATCTGGGAGCTGGGCTGCCACTCAGAACCAGCCCAGTCTTGGCACTCTGGATCACTTACATGGCAGGATTGCAGCTGGGACCCTCGGGGCTGGGCAGCAGGGAGCTCTGGCAAGCCTCTCTGGCCCACTCCATGGATATGCTGGGTGGACTTGAGGGAGGCTAGTGCTGTTGTCAGGTGGTAGCAGGAACCTGATCCTCTTTGCAAGCAGCCTGCAGAGTTTGGATACCAGGTTCGCCCTAACACCAGCAAAAGCTGCCTGTCGGCATCCCAGGCAGCTCTGACCATCTCAGTAGTGGTCCCTGGAATGGAATCTGTCTTGAGCAAGGAGCCTCTGACTGTTACATATGCACCTGAGAATGGCCTGATTATATGAATAACTAGGAATTTTGGAAAAAAAACAAGGCGATAAGCATGAGCCTGTCTGAAAACTGTTTCTGCAGTCAGGTTTCAATGGCATTTAGGATGGTTTGAGATGGTTTCCTCAGTTCTTGTTCCTATAAAAAAAGTCTTTGACCGCAAGGAGAGTTTAACTTAAAAATACTCTTCAAATCTTGGCAGATGTTTGCTGGCTTTTGGTATATTCTTTTCAACTGAAAAATGTGCTTAGACACTTCTCCTTAAATAAAAAGTTTCAACCAAAAGTTAAGCTTTCCCTTTTTTGGTACTTCACTTTTTTTTAAGTGCCGAGAATCTCTGGGAAATCTCTTATTTCCTGCTGACTCATTCTCCAGTGATCCTTATCTGTGGTGCTCCTATGGTGTTCAGTGATTTCACTGGCCAGGTAGCCCCTGGGGTGCACACTCTAAACAAGCAGCTGCTGTGATCCCTGTCCTAACATCTCCTTGGTTTGCAGGACCTCCATGCAGTCACAGTCCTCCTATGGCTCCAACTCTCCACCACTCAGCAAAATGAACAGCATGAACAAGCTGCCCTCGGTCAGCCAGCTCATCAACCCCCAGCAGCGCAATGCCCTGACCCCAACCACCATCCCCGACAGCATGGGAACCAACAGTAAGAAACTCTCATTCCTTCTTCTCCTCCTGTTCCCTGCGTGCTTCCTGCTAGTCTGGACAAGGAGACTTGGCATCTCCACGTGGCTAGCGTTAAGCTGGAGAGCCTGGAGTCATTTGCTGTAAACCTGTGGAGCCAAATAAATATTGCTCACTGGTGTGCCATGGGGCAAGGCTTCAGCATCCTGCTCAGAGCCTCACAGGGTGAACAGAGCTGCTTCGTGCTGCAGATCTCCTGGCTGCACTGTCCTCTGGCTCTCAAAACTTGTTTCTTCTTCCTTTCCCAGCAGAGGAGATGCAAACGTTGGCAACATTTTTTCCCCTCAGTTTAATTAAGACAGTTCTTAATTTCAAAGGAAACATCTCACAGTTCTGTTCCTCCTGGCTGCTGCTGTGTGCTCAGCAGCCCTGTAAATCCAGGATGACAGACATGGTTGTGGGGGCTGAGTTTTGTTGGGGCTTTTTTGGTTTGTGTTTTGTTTTTTAATTTATTTCAAAACAGCTGGACTCTTGCCCACACCTGTTGCTGAGCCCCTTCTGGTGCTCTTGCTGTCTCTGAAAACAAAGCTGTTTGGCTGCTGTATTGGGTTACTCTGCTGGCTCTGTCCTGCTCCTCTCCTGTGGCAGGGCAGGCCAGGGTTTCTATCCAGGCTGTCTGGGCGGGAAGGTGACGTGAGGGTGGCATTTCTCCTCTGAGGGGAGAGCTCCGGAAGGACTCTCTGTCATCCGGTCCTTGCCCCTGCCTGAACCTTCTCATGAGCTCTCCCTGTGCAGGTTTTACAGGGTGTTTCAGGCTGCTTCAGCTGTGGGTGCTGTCCTTGGGTGCTGTGCTGGGGGCCAAGCCGGGGTCTGGGCATGCCTGGGTAACAATGTGCTCCTCCTTCTTCTCTCCTCCAGTTCCCATGATGGGCACCCACATGGCCATGACCGGTGACATGAATGGCCTCAGTCCCACGCAGGCGCTGCCTCCTCCCCTCTCCATGCCTTCAACGTCCCACTGCACCCCCCCTCCTCCATACCCCTCAGACTGCAGCATCGTCAGGTGAGCGGGAGCAGGCTGCCTGGCACGCTGCCCACGCCAGGGGAGCAGAGCCCTGGGGGCAGGAGCCTGGAGGATCCTGGAGTGCCGGATCCCACCGGGCCCTCGGCGGTCCCGAGGCTCAAATCCCCACCTCTGAGCAGCTGAGAGAAACAGGGACGTTAGGACTGCAAGAAAGCTGAGGGATGCAGCATCTGTTGGACTGATGGAGTTTGAGGGTGCCAGGCTGTCTTGCAAACGTTTCTTGGTTTTTCTTTTTCCCCCTCTGGCCACTTGACAAGCCATGGCTGGGGTCAGAAGCCCCTCTGCCCTTTGTGAGGTCAAACCAGTTGAAAGATGCTGCCTGTAAATGAGGAATCCTTTACACTTAGGGAAGAATGTGCTGATTGGCAGTGCATGATGTGTTTGAGCCCTAGACCCTGTGCCTTGCTGAAGCCCTCTGTGCATGCACCAGGCTGCCGTGGGCTCAGCCACCTTCTGGGTGGTGTGACCTGGCAGGAGGGGTCTGTGTGAGCCCTCCTGCCTCAAGACCCAGGCTTGAATAAGGCAAGATGCTGCCATGAGGGCTGTCTGCTGGTGCTGAGCTGAAGGACTCCCTCATTTGTTTGATGTGGCAGTGATGTGGCTTGCTGGCCTGGGATGTCTTGGACAAGGTCAAGCCAAGGGTGAAAGCTTTGTTTCCTATTGCTGCAGATTGGCTGAGTGTTTGGTTTTTCTGTGGTTTGGGCTGTTGCAGCCAGGGTGATCCTATTTTCTCTCTCCTTCCTTCCTTCCTCCTCTGCAGCTTCTTAGCGAGGTTGGGCTGCTCATCCTGTGTGGATTATTTCACGACCCAGGGGCTGACCACCATCTATCAGATTGAGCATTACTCCATGGATGTAAGTAACTCCTCACCATTTCCTTTGTTTGCACTCTTGGCCCTGCTTTAGGAACAGGTCAGAAATCCAGACTCAGTATACTTTTATTTTTACCTGATTAGTTTGATTTAAGGCTGTTGCACATAGAGAAGAGATGTTGTGAGGTGAAGAGAGGCTGGACTTGGGGCCAGCACTGTAACTGCCTTTCCTGGCACAGAGGGAGTGTCTCCCCTCCTGCAGCTCTGTCTGTCTGAGCCCCCGAAGTGGCCCCAGCCCATGCGCCTGTTAATTCTGCAAGGCTGGGTTTCAGTTTACACCTCACTCCCTGCAGACAAGGAGGCTCTCCAGAAGTGGTCTGCATTTTTCCCTTCCTGCTTCTGTTTTCTGGCCTTACCTTAATCATCTCTTCCCTTGCCATTGGCATCTCATCCCTGTTTGTTGTTTTCCCTTTTTTACTCTTGCATGGCTTTTGCTGCAGGGTTGCTGCTTCCTCTCTGGGGCCATTGCTCTCTTCTGAGCTGGCTGTCCCGGTTGTTTTTTCCCTGAGACTTTGGGAGGCTGTGGTGCTTTTGCTCCCTAGCATGGGCTGCCTTCCTCCTGCTGCTGCTCTGATTAGAAAAGCTGACCCAAATTAACTGAAGTTGGGTGCTCATTTTTTCAGAAGCAGAGTTTAGATAATGCAACCCTCACATTTTGCACCAGAAATTACGGGGCCTCAAAGTACAAGTTTTCTAAGGCACTGTGTCTGTTATTAAATTTGGTTATATTAAAGTAATTAAGACAGTTACTGTAGAGTCACACCTGGAGCTCTGAGTACTGGAGCTCAGGCTTGGATTCTAAAACCCTTTTGCAGGCTTTGAAATAAACAAGGAAATTTTCAAAGCCATTGACCTTCAGCAGCCCAGCATCCCCCACCACTGACAGCCAGCAGATCTCCCTGAGGTTGCCTTGGAGGCCTTGCAGTCCAGTTAAGCTTCTAGCTTTAGGTCACCAAGTTTTATGCATGAACAAGTGTTTTGTGCATCTTAAAAATAGACTTTGTGCCTTCAAAACAGGCCATTGCTGCCTCGTGGCCACACATGCCTGTTCCAGAGTGAACCACCACTTCCAGGAGGAGTGGTTTGTCTCCTGCTGTCTATCAGGGCCACCTGGGTTTTAGCAGCTTCGGTGGTTCCTGGTGGCCCAGAGACTGTGTTCACTCCTGGAGCCCAGCCTGCCCCGGGATTCCCATGCTAAGCCCCTCACCTTGCCTTGCAGGATCTGGTGAGCCTCAAGATCCCGGAGCAGTTCCGCCACGCCATCTGGAAGGGCATCCTGGACCACCGGCAGCTCCATGACTTCTCCTCCCCTCCCCACCTGCTGCGCACCCCCAGCGGCGCCTCCACGGTGAGCGTGGGCTCCAGCGAGACGCGCGGGGAGCGCGTCATCGACGCCGTGCGCTTCACGCTGCGCCAGACCATCTCCTTCCCGCCCCGCGACGAGTGGAACGACTTCAACTTCGACATGGACGCCCGGCGCAACAAACAGCAACGCATCAAAGAGGAGGGGGAGTGAGCCAGAGCCACGGGCCCCCCTCCACCCCGCCCCGGCCACCAACTGCTCAGCCCTTGGTTCGCCTTCCTTCTGCTCCGTACCGCAGGAGCGCGGAGGGAACCTTCTTGCTCACTCCTGCTAGGTCATGCCCTGGCCGCCGTCTGGGTCGTGCTCCTGGACTGCAGCCTGCACCACAGCTCTTGCAAGGGGAAGAGCTGAGCAAAGCGGGGGGGAAGGTGGGTGGTATTTCCTTGACAACCGTTGACCTTCTTAAGAAGGCCAACTTGTTTTGAGTTTTCCTTTGGGGAGAGGGCTTCTTTTCTTGACTTTTGAATCTTCACACACCTTGTGGCTGCCCTGACCTGCAAACATGTTTCACTCACCCGGCGATCCCACTTGGAAAAGCAGGAAGGTTAAAATTCTAAAAAAAACCAAAAAAAACCCAAAAAAAAAAAACCACACAAAAAAACCCCGTGGGAAAAAAAAAAAAGGCAAACAAATGTACCCCAACAGCAAAACCAAATGCAAAAAACCCCCAAAGCAACCCAACCCTGAACTGACAGTTTATCTGAAAAATAAATGGGAATCAGTCTGCTGAACGTTGCACTTAAACAGCCTCTTCCCATGGAGCTGAGTGCTCTGTTCATGTGTAATAATCTCCAGCGGAGACAGCACATGCACTTTGCTGGGCAGGCCAGCGCTCACAGCACCTGTATCCTACTTTTTCCTCTTCCCTCACCTTCTCTGGAAAAACCAAGCCTGCTGTCTTCTTGTTTTGGATATACATTCATGTGTATGTCCTGGTTTGCTCCTTTCAGGCTTGGAAGTGTAAATAAAGCTACTGGTCACTCTTGAATTCTGCCCCCACCCAACCTTTAACCGTGCTGTAATACTACTGACATTTAAGCTATAGAATTAGGCTTTGCCACACATGCAGCCTGGCTAGTTTAGCATAAGGATTTGCCCTCCAGTTAAATGGAGGAGTGAGAGCTGCACATCGGTTTGTAGGGCTTCAGCTATCCTAAACTCAGACAACCTTTTGTTTAGACCATGCTAGATTACTGTACTTGGGAGGAAACCAGACTTGTCTTTAGGTGTATCTCTAATGGGTTGGAACCTCTTGTGTTTGTTGCTGTAGGTTAAGTGACAAGCAACTAGAACTGGATACTAGAAAAATAACCACAAGCTGCCTTAAAACAAGGATCATTTCCTGGTACTGTGGGTGTCCTTACTTCAATAAGCCATGTTTACATGAGAAATTGATTTTTCTCTGTTCTTTTTCTTTACTGGTTCTACCACAGTTGTGCTCTGAGGCATTTCCTCTGACTGCCAGTGGTCCTGTGGACAAATAACAGAACAATGTGTGTTTTCACATTTTTGTTAGCCAAGGTACTGAGACTCTAAGTATACAACTTAAGCTGAGGAGCAAGGCTCAGCACAGCTGCTTTCAAGTTGGCTTGCTCTTTTTAACAGTAAGCCTGACTTTTTGTTTGTTTGTTTTTTTTGGCTGGGGAAAGATGAAAAAAGCAGCTTAAATTACTTGTTACCCTACCTTGCTACAGCTGAATATTCCTGTCTCAATGCAGTGGCTGTTGGTGGGCCCTGCTCTGTGTCACGTATTTCATTTAAGTCCAATGGTTAGCATCCTCTGCTGTGCCAGATGTCTGATCTGTGCCTTATGCCAGGACTGTGTTGCATTCAAAGGCTGCCTTTTGGTAGCTGTGCAAGCCTGTTTTGGTTAGCTGTAAATGATAATGCCAGATCGTTACACTGTCAATTCTGTATATAAATATGTTTTTGTATGTGTAATTTTTTGTTTTCCTACCACATAACATGACAATTTTTATTTCCTCTTGGGCTACAAGGTCTAACAGTGCAAGAATAAAATGTTGTTGTTTGTTTTTTTTTGGTTTTTTAATTTTTTTTTTTTTTTGCAGAAGGCTGATAGTTACAAATCGGGTAACAAATGACGAATCGCTGGATGAATATATTTGTATTTTTCATACTGAGATTACTGTGTTACTTTGCAGTTGGGGGGAGCAAGCGCCTACTGAAAGCCTGTGGATTCATTTTATTTTGTAACACTTCAAAGAGCAGTGTCCTAGATTTCAAAGTATTTAACGTGCTCAGTGTGAGAACTTACTATATCTCTTTTTTTTTCCTATATTGTACAAAAGAAGCGAGTCATTCTGCTCTTGACTTGATGCAATGATTAATTCAGCAGGGCAATGTTAGTGTGGGGAAAATGTTAGTGCAGATACTTTACAAATCCCTGGAGGTGAACTAGGCTGCGTCCTTTCTCACCTCTGAGGTTTTGCATCTCCATTGTTTAGTCCTTCTGAGCTGCTTCAGTATTGTGTACATACATTGATGCAAAAGACACTGTCATTTTTAGGATCTAGGGAGCTTCTGACTATAAAGGTTAATGCAGTTATTGCTGTGCCCGGAGTTGGTACAAGAACTTCAGTATCTGCTTTTCAACTCAGAAGCCAGATGGAGCTTTTCTGCTGCATCACTAATGATTAAAATATATGCTGTGAAAACCTTTCTACTGTATTGCCACTATGGAGCATAACTGGGATCTTCAAGAGAGTCTGAACTGCTGTAGCTTTTGCCCTCCCCTGTAGAGCTGTGATTTTGTTTTGATGCATCAAAGTGTTATGGCTTAACTGAGCTGAGAATCTGCCAGTGCTTGTAGCAATGACAGTGTTGCCTGCACCAAGACCTCGATGTGTTTTGGAACACCTTGTTGTTGAAGTGAATGAAAATAAAAGCCAAAACTGAAAATGATGCTGAATTCCCAAGCAACTTCCTTTCTTCCCTGTGCGCCTTCTTGGAAATGTCCTCCTCTGAGCAGCTGGGACTTGGTGTCACCTTTGCTCGTGAGTGCAGTTTTCTTGTCCCCACAGAACCTGTCTTGAGGGTGTGGTCCAAGGTGCCATCACACATCCTTCTGCTGCCTTTCTGACAGATGTAGCAGGACAGGTCCGTGAGCCTCTTGCTGAACTGTGAAGTCATCAGCCTTTGGCATGGCTCTTTTTTGCCCTTTCATCAGATTTCTTAGTTTGTTTCTAGCAGGGCACCAGTTAGTGCCCCACATTCCATGTCCTGCAGGAGGGAGGGAGTGTGTGTGCTTGGAGCAGGCAGGGTCAGTTGCTGCCCTTTGATGTCCACACTTGGGAAATAGCCTTACACCAAAGGTGGTGTGCATCACCCCATTCATCCTAGCAAAGCCATTTCCTTCTCCTTTGCATCTCAGTTTTTCTTCCAAGGATTTGGAAGTAAGAGATGTCTCAGAGCCAGTGGTGTGGCTGTCCTGAAGGGGATGGGAGTGGTCTCCATCAGCTGGGCCCTTCATTCTGTCCATGGACCACCCCATTAACAGCCCAGCTTCGTCAGTGGTTTCTGATGGGGGCCCCATGGCTGTGTCTTAGAGTTTTTATGGGTTATGGTTGGGGGAGGATGCTTAGGAATGGGGAGAGTAGAAAGAAAACCCCACAAAGGTCTTAAAAGAAGAGGCTGCCCCAACCTCCCTTAGGAGCTGGTTTAATTGGGGTAGGGAATGGCTGCCTGATTTCTTTGGAATTGATTGCTGTTGCTTTTCCCTTTTCCCAAATGTTTACAGAAGTAGCTGACTCCAGATACCAATATCCGGAGGTAACAGCACTCTGGGCACCGGGGGTTGCCTGAATGTGGTATTAAAAATTAGTCTATTGTTCTCAAAAGAGAGAAGTGCTACTAGAACAGCTGTGAGAATTTGCTGTTTCAGCTGATAAATCCTGCCCCTCTAGATGAGTGAATTGGATCACATAAAATAAAATTACATTTTCCGTTGAACAGGTAGGCTTCAAATACGGTTGTAATTTCTGATTCCTGTGATCCACTGCTGCAGTGTGGAACCTTTACATTGCTTAGGTTACAGCAAGGGTTTCAGTGCTGAGAAATCCCAAGCTGCTGCTCTCCCTTTTGCCCTCCACTCATACCAGTTGGAATTTTGTCTTTGGATATTGGGATGCTTCATAGACAAGCACGAGGTTTTCAGGGCAGGGATCCATTACGAGCTTCCAGCTGTGTTTTGCAAGCCTGGGTGACCTCTGGAGACGTGCATGCCCTTCTCTGCTGTAAGTCTTAAGTGTGCTGAAGCTAGCAGTCCTCTGGAATGAAACTTCTCAGATACAACAAAGCTTGGCAAGTGTCTGAGTGGAGCCTGTGGAGGGTGTCTTGTTCATGTTCTTCCTGTCCTGTGGGCCTTAGCAAACCCCCTTCCTGATGGCAGAGCAGCTGCTTGTGCCATGGGGGAAGGATTGCAGGACCTGGCTTCCCACTCTGCCTCTTCCCAAGTTGGTTCTCCATGGGAAAACCATGTGGGTAGCCCAGCCCTGCTCCAAGTCAGAGCTTGGGCTGCTTGCCCTTCTGATTTACTGAGCTGTGGAATGTGTTCCTCCTGTCATTTGCTGGGTGGGGGTCAGTGGGGAGCCCTGCAGGGATGCCCTGCCTGGCCCCCGTGGGCTGTGCCTGTGCTGAGCCTGTGCCAGGGAGGTTTGGCAAACAGCCCTCTGTGCCTGCCAGCCTCCAGCTGGTGGTTTTTGGGTCCTGGGTTGTTTTGCCTCTCTGTGACCCATGGCAGAATTGTCTTCCTGAGCACATAGCAAAAGGTGGTGGCTGGAGTTTTGCAGCCTTATTGTTGATATTTGGAGACACTGGCCATGAAAGTCAAATCAACAGGAAGGAAGCTAATCTTTATGCTCTGTTAGCAAGGACTGGCTGTGGCTTTCTCCCAGCTTGCTTCCCTAAGATGAAGGAGCCAAAATTTTATTCAGAGGTGTGTGGTAGTTGTCCTTTGCTAAGATTTTCTATCCTGATCTGGGCCCCATTAACTGATACATGCCCAAGCTCTCGAAATGTTTATGGATTCCTTCCCACATGATCTTAACATCAGCACTGTGAAACCAGGTGGTTTTAGATTGGCATGTAAGTGCACTGCAGCAGCAGTTAGTGTTAGTAGGTGCCTTTAATTCAGTGAGAAGTCAGAGCCCCTCTGCACCCCATTTGTCTGCCTGTGGATGTTGCAGGGCTGCCCATCACAGCCCTGCCCTGCTGCTGGGTGAGTGTTGTTAGGGACTTCCTTGGCTCAAATTGGTCAAAGTCGTTTTTTGGGAGGGTGTTTGGGGGACTAACTGGTTTTGTTAAAATGTTTTGACTTCCTTGCAAACACTCCTAGTATTGTATGTTTTATTCTTAGGAACATCAGCTCTGCCTTCATGAGATAAGGCAGGTGCCTGGGGCCACAGGTGAGCAAATGTAAGGTTTTGTGGGATTTGGGGGATTTGGGGGTAGGAGATGCAGGAATTGGGCAGGACAAAGGACCTGCAGCTACAGGTCCAGGGCATGGATGAGCACTGAGAGACATTACTGGGGTGGTATTCAGTGTCTGTGTACCTGTAGCATTGAAGCCAAGGCCTGAAGGGTCCCTAATACACCTGAGGACATTGATTGTGCCTTGCTGACTACAGTCACAGCAGTGCCATGTCCCACCTGCTCCCACAGCAATATCCCTAAGAGACCCATGGACAACTGGATTTCAGTTTGAGTGCTCCAAGGTTGTTTGGTGAGGGTCTCTGTCCACCACTCAGCTGATTTTCTCCCTGTTGCAGTGCACTGTCCTGTGCCTTTGGTAATGTGGGCACAGCAGCCAGTGGATTTTTGGCTGTGCCACTTCCCTGGATGATGGGGATACGTGCTCCAACAGGAGGTGTGTGCCTGCTGGCATGCTCAGCAATTGCTCATCAGCAGCTGGGCTGATACCAACCATTACAGCATGCAAGGGAGATGCTTCCATTGAGTCTCCCAACAGCCTAGGGTAGGAGATTAGGCTCTCTTCATCATCAGTGGCAAGAAAGTCCCTGGGGAGCCATTCAGAGCATATGAGATTCCCACTCTGAATCATCATTGCCCTGGAAGATGCAGGCTCATTATTGCCTGCATCAAGGCCAAGGGAAGACTAAGCTTGTTTGTTAATATTTAGCAGGGTAGCTCTGTCTGTACAATCAGCTTCGCTGAGTTCTGAGAGCTTGTGGGGGTACTGCGAGGGCACAGCCGTGTGCAGCAAAGAAACTCCTGCGGGCTGAAGGGGAACAATGAAACAAATCAGCAAGCCCGGGGGAGAGATGGAGCTTTTCCTCTTCTGTTCAGCAGCCAGCAGTCTCAAAATGAGTACCTCGGAGCATTCGGGGTGGGGGAAAAAAAATTGAGACAAGGTGCGATATGGCTGCACAGAAGCCTGGACTCTCCCGTGTCCATCGTCTCCCGCCACATGGGTTTCCCTTGGGAGGGGATTTGCAGAGCAAAAAAAAAAATCACAAAAATCACACACAGACACACACACACAGACACACA
>WEIU01004879.1:398927-443361 GCA_013389925.1 Aegithalos caudatus | reverse complement strand
CAGGGGTTACAGACCCGCTCTGCTCACCCCCGCACCACACGTGCCAGGGCGGCAGCAGCAACTCCTGTTTGTTTATTTCACATGGGCGGAATAAGCAAGCGACTTCTTGGTGTTCCAAAACAAATCTTCCTGCGGCCGCCTCTTGGGAAAGCTGCTGCTCTCCCGCCTTTTGCGGTGCACGCAGGGGATCCCCCAGTGTAGTGCCCATCCCAGCCCACAGCATCACAAATGAGGAACTGAGAAGATGAAGATCAAAACCCATCACCTGCCAAAACGGGAGAGAAGACTGACCCAGGCAGCCCTTGGGTGCAAGAAGCCTGAAGCTGTGCCCTCCGTTGGTGAACCTCTGCCCAGAGATGCCTTCAGAGCCGGAGCCTACCCACCCCAGGAGGCACACTGGAGGCAGCAGCCGTGCATGGGTGCCCCGTGCTGCAACACCCCCCAGCCAAAGGCAGCGTGCACCCAGCCCCGGGCTCCCAGCGCCGTGCGTGCCCTGCCCCAGGGCAGGAGCGGTGCTCCACCTTCCCTTCACGCACACACAGAACCCCGGCTGCAGAAATCTTCCCTGCCACAGCGATAAAATCGCTTCTCCCAGCTGCGAAAATACCACCGGGTGTTTTGCGGAGCGCACCCGCCGCAGCCAGGAGCTCCCCCAGCAGCAGCAGCGCCCAGGGCAGGCAGCTCCGCCGGGCTGGGTGGGGAGCCCGGCACCCCCTGTGCACCTGTGCGGCTCCAGGTGCTGCTGCCCGGCCTCTCCCGGGGGCTGATGGCCCGCAGGCTCAGTCTGATGGCGTGTCTTTCCAAGCTCACCCTGGCACATGTGGGTCCTGCTCTGGGGAGGCCGAATGTGAGAAGAGCCCCCAGCGCTGGGCAGGCACCTGGTGCAGCTCGGGGCTGTGCCATGGAGAAGGTGTGCAGCTCCCAGGGAGAAGCTGGGCAGCTGGAGAGGGTGGCACCCACCTTGGCTGGCAGGTGGAGAGCAGAGCTGTGCTGGAAGTCACGGGCAGTGCTTGTGTGGGGCCACCTCTCTGCTGTCACCCCCACTGCTCACCCCTGCCTCCATCTCCAGGTCCCAGTTTTCCTGGCTGGGGTCACCACAATCTTCAGGGAGCCTGGAAAGAGGTACCCATCTGCACCCCAAGGTGTGGGAGGGCTGCTCATCTCTCAGGTGTGGACAGGAGTTTTTCAGGCACTTCTGTTCAGGTGTTCAGCATTCGGCCCAACCATCTCCAGACTTTACCTACACTTCCCTTTGCCCCACCAGCAGCACCAACATGAAGCTGGGCAGAAGAAGGTTTGAAGGTGAAGATGTTGTGGTGGCCCCTTGGAAGGGATTTTCAGCTGTGTCTCAGCACTGTCCTAGAACAATGAACTCTAGCAAGGTGTTTCCCAGTTTTTTAGGAGAATTTCTGATGTCCTCCAGTTTTTCCTTAGATTCCTAAGTGAAACCCCAGGAAATCTGCTGGCTTCTTCCTGTTTTCTTCCTGAGGTTGTTTTCATTTGTTGGCTGGTTCTTTTTTATTTTTGTTTTGTTTTCCCAAACCTCTTTGTGAGCCTCTGATTAATTCAGCTTCTGATTCCTTGGCAGTCGCCTCTGGAGACAACGCTGAAGATTTCCACACATGTGATCCATCTTCTTCTTGGCTGCATAGCCCTCAGTGCTGGAATTGGGTAAGAAATGTTACAACAGACCCTAGTACACTGTAGCAGGGATGTTAGGAAATAAAATATTGCACAGTGCTGCGTGAAAAACTCTTTGATTAATTAAAGGTGTGGGAAGCTACACAATTGCATCAAATTATCCACGCGCCGTGGCAAAATGCGAGATAAAGGAATTGATTTCTTATTCCAAGGACACGGTCAAGCAGCCCTTGCTGAGCCTGCAGAGAGCTGCCTGCCTGAAGGTGAACAGGAGTATTTCCATGGAGATGTTTTCCACAGAAACAGGAGGTAATGGATTGCTTTCCCCATGCTGTGCCTAGAAGGTGCCGCAATGCCCGTGTGTAAGAGACCTGGCCCCGGAGCAGTGCCCAGTGCCCTCCCCTCAGGGCAGTATTTGGCCTCTCAAGGCTGATGCTGAGCAAATACCCAGCCCTGAGCACTGGCCTGGGGGGGCCAATCCCCTCCTTCTGGCCTGAGCCTCAAACCCACAACATCCTTTGAAAATCCTGAGCAGGGCTTCCCTTAGCTGGAGGAGCAGCCTGTGGTGGTTTCTGCCTGCCATGAGGGTGATTTGCTCTCCTTAGGGTAAAGTTTTATTCCAGCTTTAAGTGACTGGGTAGCAATTCAGTTGCTTCTATTATCTTTTATATTCTAGTTTTCCTGCTGCTTAATTAGTGATTGAACAGGAGGGAGTCAGTTGTTTAGAAGCTATCAGCAGGCAGGACTGTGCTGTGCATTGGAGGATTTAGGGCTCACAGTAAAAACCCATGCACCAAAACCGCACACAAACTTGATTTTGCACAACTCTAATAGCTTGCCCCAAAGAAGAGATGGCTGAACGTGTTCCACCTGGCCCAGAACCTTATCATTTCACCCAAGGGTAAAATATTAGCCAGTAACCATTAAGCCAAGTACGTTACAGACAGGTCATGGGCAGCAGCTGTCTCAGATGATTTCAGCCTTGCCTTGGAGGTGAGGAAATTGGACATGACTGAAAGCCCTGCCAGGATTGCCATCAGCCACATGAAGATGGGCAGGTGAGGAGGTGCAGGCATCCTGGATCCTAAACAGAGTGACCAGCTGCTGTCTGAAGGGGCCCCAGGAATCAGAGAGGAATGAAATTGGATTTTGTTTGTTTGTTTGCTGTTGTTTTTGTAGTAATACCTCCCATGGGCAGGAAGCAGAACAGAGATGCTAAGGTGTTTCACAGGAGATGAAGCCCATCCAGAGAATCTAGATGGAAGGAAATTGTAGTTCTTGAGACTCACATCTCCATTTAAAGTGAGGTGATGCTGGGCCCAAGGAGCACACAGATTTACTTGCTTTGGTCAGGGCATCTGTAATAGCTTAGACAAGGTTCTCATCTAGTTGAGACAAGCAAATCAAACCCAGTGAGGCTGCAGAAAAGGATGCCCAAGACAGACATCTACACTAATACAGGCAGATTTCCTAAGCCTGGTTTTCTTCCCATTCATGCTGCTGTAGCTGGCTCTGAGCATTTCCACTGCAAGTGAGAGAAGAGCAGTGCTAACTGGGGTGACCATGACAGGGAGAGAAAAGGTCAAGGGGATGCACACAGAGCTGCCCTGTGTTCCCAGGCAGCACTCTGCCCTTTTCCCCCTCCTAGATTAGAACAGGATGATCCCTTTGATGCATTTATCCTTGTTTATACCGAGGGTGCTTGGAGGCAGAGCTGTCTTCAGACTACCATGGCCTGGTGCATGGTGACTATGGCTTGCAGTGCTACTGAAGGGGGGACAACAAAAAGTCCTCTTGGGTTTTCTCCAGAAGCTGCAGGTATTTAGAAGGAATTAGCAGGAGCCATGTCATTTCTTGGGAAGGGTGGAAGTGCTGGAAGTGAGATGAAGTTTGAAGGCAGCAGGGGAGAACCCAAGGCAGTGCCTGGGGCGTGCAGCACGTGGATCTCCCCAGTACTGTGCAGTGCTTACAGTGGGACCAAACTGGGATTGCAGCTCTTCCCCACAGCCTGGAGCAGGGCTGCCCAGCAGGAGTTTCTGACCTGGAAATTTCCTTTTGCTGCTAGGCCCATCACAAGAGCAGGAGTGGTTTGTTATCTTCTGTCTGGCGGCGCCAGCAGTTGAGCAAGAGGAGTGGGAGGCTGGCTGCAGGTTCCTGTATCCGTGCCATCAGGATCCATCCCACCTCATCCCGCTGGGCGGGGGACTCAGGCTTGGTAGCATTCCTGGCATGGCGCATCTCCCCTTTTGTTTCAGTGTAATTAATGTGAAAAGGGAGAAAGGATGTGGCATCTTCCACCTCCAGGGGAACTGCAGGCTCGTTCGCAGGGCGCGGGTCGTGGCTGCAGGGGCAGCAGCACGGCGAGCAGGGAGGGAGTGCACGGTGCCAGCTGAGCAGGGCGGGGTGTGTGCTCATCGGGCAGGATTTCTCACTCCCTGCAGCGCCTGGCTTTGGTGCTGGCACCTTTACTTTCCCCGCGGCCTCTCAGGAGGCTCCAGAAGGGTGGGCAAGCCCAAGCTGCCAGCAAAGCCTGGTGGCAGCACCGTGGGCAGGGTGGACCTGGCAGGTTGCTGGGCACAGAAGAGCACAGCGCATCCTTTGCTTGTGGCTGATTTTTTGGAAGATGCACATGAACATCTGTCTCTTCACAGCCATGAGCGAGATGGAAAATCCCTCCTGGGCTGCTCTGCTTTCAGAGAGGCTGTGAAGGTTCTGTGAGTCACCTGGGGAAGCACAGGGTGCAGCCAGGCTCCAGAGAAAGTCCAGATGCACTGCATCCCATCCGAGAGTCACTCTCTGGGACACATTTTGATGTGGGGATGGGTATTGAGAGTGTTTGCTCAGAGCATCTCAGGGTGTCAACCACACATGGCTCAGGGCTTTCCCTGGGCACTTCAGTGACAAACCCCTTCCCTGCAGCAGTGAAAATGAGTGCAGCCATCACCCCACTGCTGCTGAGGAGTTCACAGCCTGCCCCATCCTCCCCCAGTGCCGACTTCATTCTTCCTTTGATCCGCTGGCCAGAGGGAGGAAGGAGGGGCTCACACGACAGCTTTTCCAGTGTGCTTGGTGGGGGGAAAATGCAGTGGGAGGTGGCTGAGGGCTTTCCCCACCTAGGCAGGGAGGCCATCCACCCACACCCAGCTCTTCTGCTTGAAGGAGCCAGGCTGTGCCCTGATGCTTTAGGCAGGTAACTGTCACAGAGTAGACAGATGTGAAACTACTCAGCTTCTTCTGCCTCACCCAGGGCCAGAAGGGCTTTTTTAAAAACAAAAATAAAGGGGAAAATACAGTCTCCACCCTTCCACCCATTTTGGTTGGCAAATCAAATAAAACAATCTCAGAGCTGGCACCACAGTAACAGTGAATGCCAGCTCCCAACCTCTCACATGAGGTGTCGAAATGAAAGGAGATGAACAAACAACCCCCAGGTGCCTGGGGGCTGCAAACTGGTTTTAAGATGCTGGTGAGTTGTTGGTTTTTTGTTTTTTTTGGTTTTTTTTTCTCTGTGGTGGTGGGAGCAGCCCCCCACAATCACCACATGACTGGGAAACTGCCCCCTATAGAAACCTGGTCACCCCTGGGCTATGGGCACATGTGGGTTTGGCTCAATGGAAAGGGCTGAGTGAGAAATGCATGTCACCACAGATGGTTTCCATGGACAGCATGAGGCAGTGCAGACAGTGCCAACATGGTGAGGGGGGCATCAGGCTCAGCCATCAGC
Organism: Aegithalos caudatus; assembly: GCA_013389925.1. NCBI lineage: Eukaryota > Metazoa > Chordata > Aves > Passeriformes > Aegithalidae > Aegithalos > Aegithalos caudatus. Next base: position 437,996 of record WEIU01004879.1, on the reverse strand, counting down.
TCAGATATGCCCAGTGGTGGCAGGGAGCTCTGCAAGGATAAGCTGGGTGCCAAGGTGCCCCACAGCAGCTGGAGCTTCTGCCTGGATGGATACACTTGGCCCCTGTGTGTTTGGATGCTGTAACTAATACAAGTTTCTAACTCATACAGCTGTGGGGGATTTCAGTGGCTTTAGACAAAATTCCCATGCTAAGGGCTATGTACACTCAGAGCTGGCTCTGGTTTGCCATGAACAGACCTTCTCACGGGTGCTATGAAGATTTGTTCAAAATTTGTCAGGGGATCCACGTTCTCCTCTCTGTGGGGGGGACTCATAATACAGCTTCTTCTCCACTTTTGCTACAGTGCAGTTACAGAACCCTGAGCAGCTGGGAGATGCTCTGCAGTCACACTTCTTCACAGCTTCTGCCACAATGCACTCAAAGCAACCACTCTCATTTCTTGCACTGGGGCTGCGCAAGGTGCATTGGTGACCAAGTGGTGCCCTCATATGTCACCAGTGAGGTGGGGACAAGCTTCTAACCTGGTGTTTCCAGCTGTCATCGGGTGCAGAAGCACTGCAAGGAGGGGATGTGACACTGGGCTGTGCTGGGCTATCAGCACACCCCTGGCACTGCCAGGATCAGGCTGGCCAGTCCCACACAACGTTTCACCCCAAGCTTAGGACTGCTAAAAATATCCCTGTGTGATGGCAGGGTGCTTTTTCCTGGTGGTTTTCCCCTCGTGGCTCAGCTGTTGGGCTCGCAGGCAAGGCTGGGCAGGAGGTGCTTATCAGCTCACCCCATCGAGGGTGCCCTGCCATCTCTGCTGCTAATCTCATTACAAACAAAGGAGGAGTAGAAGCTAAACTGAGCTCATATTAATTCCCCCTGCCCTGCCCAGCTCAGCTTCAGGAAATACCTACTAGAATTGCCATTCTCATTATCCAAACCATCCCATTAGCTGACCTGCCCCTTTGCCAAGCGTGTCCCTCGCCAGCCTGCTCTGTTTGCCCCCACGGTGCCTGCTCCCAGCACAGCTCCCACCAGGGCACACACTGCAGGCTCCTGCACTGCCACCACAGCCCCACATGCTGCTGCCTGGCTGGGCCCTCTGCCCTGAAGTTCAGGGGTGCTTTCAACCACAAACAAGGTGAGGATGGCCAGACAGCTCTGAGTCACCTGTTTTGCTTTCTCTCCTCTAGTGTGCTGCACTTATTTTTGGTGGGGTTGGATGCTGGCCAGGGGGTTGGGACGTGATGACATTTATGATTTTTTTTTCTGCATAACAAAAGTTTTGCTAAATGAGAAGGAAACAAACTCAGTGCCAGCTTTCACCATGTGTTTAAAACAAGATAAAAGCAATTCTGGGCTGGCCATGGTATCCTCTAGACCTGTGGAGACAGCAGTTTCCACTGGGGGGAAGGGTCAGCTGGCCCACACTCACTACACTGTGCACCCAGAGGTTGCTGGGGAGATGTGTTGCTCTCAGTAACATCTACTGGACCTGTCCATGTGCAGCCCCAGGCCCAAAGTGCAGGCAGGGCTGTGCTTGGGGTGATCAGCAGTGCAGGATCTGGCTGTGCATGGCTGCACTCCCTTGGTTCTGGTGCTGTTGCTGATCCCAAGGCTCTCATCCATCAGGGTGCTGGTGTGGAAATGGAGCGGGGGGAGGAGAAGCACACACGTGTGGGGCCGTGCACACATGGGGAAGAGCACAAGAGTGTCTTGGAACCTGGCCAGGGTCATACCCCAATGCACAGACAAGCAGGAACACTCCCCCCAGGAAAAGGTGGCTCTTACAGTGGGGTGTGGACATAAGGAGCAGTTGTGGAAACAAGACAAACATACTTCTTTCCTCTTTTAATAAAGTTCTTCCCCAAAGCAGGACTAGCCCATTTTTATCTCACTGCTAGCTGTTTTGTTCTTTTTTCCCCCAGGCTGGGCAAGGGTGTGGACAGGAGGAAACAACCTCTTGTTTTTTTTAATGACAATTTTTCATGGGAAGATGTTCAGCTGCCTGTGAGTATTCATGTTGGCTCTGCCCAGGTGTAAGCAGGACAGATGAGCAGGGCTCAGTACAAACTCCATCTCCTTGCTTTGTCCACTCTTTTCTGGCCAAGCTGCTGCAACTCCTGGGCACTCAGCAGCTGACAAACCAGGGCAGGCTCTGCTCCCACCCACGGCCACAGCTCCTTCCCCTGCACAGGGACTGCCAACCCTGGTAGGGATGGTGCTCCCCAAATTCTGCATCACAAGGCCAGAGAGCCAGCAGTGGGCTGCAGATACAGCAGGAGGGATGCAGCTGGGATGGGATGGAGTGGCAGCAGCAGAGGGTTTTCAGCCAGGTTGGCTGCTGGCAGAGCTTGTCAGTGGAGTAATCAGAGCTGCTGTATTTTGGAGGGGTCAGTCTAGAGCCTGGGAAATAGAGGACATACAAAATCCAAATACACCATACTTTATAAGTTTACCATGGCCCAGCCTGGAAATAAAGGGGATTAGTCATCATCCAGTGGAGTTGTTGGAGTCTGAGTGTCCACATGGCCCTAAGCCTACACAAGAACATTGGCAGGGATCAGTTGCTTAATATTAATGCCTCAGAAAGTCTCTCAGGCTAATGCCTACAAAATATCCAAGTTCCTTTAGACTGTAGCCACTGGACATAAAGAGCTTTAGCTATTGCAGCCTTGATTATAGTTTCAGGAATTTGTAATTATCCACAAGTCCTGTTTTCAGGTGAGCTTTCAGGGGTAAGATTTTGGCTGGAGAGAAGCTTTCAGCAGCCACCTGGAGTAAGGGCCCTGGAGTAAGGGCCCTTACATCAAAATCTAGAATTAAAATTAATTTCTTAGTCCAAGCCACCTTGGTGGCAACTCATCCCACTTGGATAGGACAGATGCAAAAACCTACACTGCATTTTGGTGCATATCCCTAAGAGTTCTGTGACTTGCTCCTGTGAGGCTACAGAGTGCCAATACACTTGGCACCCACCTCTGCTGTTGCAGCAGAAAAACAAATCCACTTCTAAGCTAGACTTTGCCAGAGCAGAGAGCTGGAAAAACAAACAAACAGGGAAAGTGCCTTTGACTCACTACATTCCCGTTTCCTGGCTTCAGCCTGGCCCAGGCTGCCAGCAGGTCTCCCTGGCAGAGCAGCACAGGGAAAGGCATGGCCCAGGCAGCCCAGAGTCTCCTCCCTTCTTGGGGGATGTTTGCAGCGTGTCCTGAAATGATGCAGCCCCTGAGGCTGCTCCATGGCTCTGCAGCAGAGCTGTTTCCCCCGAGGTGGCCGTGGCCCTGCACACCCAGCAGTGCACAGGGGCTGCCACTCCCTCACCCAGTGCCTGGAGCATGCCCATGGTGTGGGAATTACTGCACAGCTGGATACAGAGCAAGGCAGAGGGACAGACAGCCAAAAGTACACACACACAGAGTCCATGCTGCTCCAGCATGGAGAGGGGCTGTGCTCTAAGGCCTAAGGCAGGAAAGCCCAAAGCCACAGGTACCATCAGGAAGCAGATCCCAAATTCCTCGGTCTCTCCTTCTAATATTTGGCTGAAAAAAGACAAAAACAAGCCCAGATGTGTTTTGTTTATTTTCCCTGCATTTAGGCACAGCTCTGGCAAACCACCACAGCAACAAACAAACCCTAACCCTAACCTTGCAGGAGAAGCAGCTGGTGGGATCCCTGGGAGGCTGGGCTGCAGCAAGGGGCAGCTCTGCAGGATGCACTTGGCAGTGTTTTTGGGGGATGGCAGCACAGACCCACAGGGAAGGTGCAGCCTTCAGAGTCAAGCCTTGGATGCAGCAGTGTGGTGCACGAGGAGAACAGGGATCAGCTCTCCAAAGTGAACAGCTGCCCTCCTCTTGTCCCCAGCTTTCCCTCTGGCTGCTTTGAAAAGGGGGATGAAGTTAAGTATTTACTTAAAATAAGAAGAGGCACTTGAGCAGAGAAGACCCTTGGGAGGCAGAGACCTGTGGGCAGTTCTTTGGGGAGCCAACTTAATGAATCTTTTCAATCTATGAAGAAAGGAGATAACAACAAAGGAATAAGCAATGCTGCTGGCTTAAAAATGCCCAGAGCCTTTTCTTCTGCAGATGCAGCATTGGAGGGCGTGCAGCAAATGACTCTTCCAGCATTTTCTGGGTAGTAATTGTTCCCTCTTCACAGTCTGGGCATTTCATTTTCCGTATGCAGAGTTCCCCTCTATCTTGCCCAGGACCAGCTTTGGAGGAAGTCTCTCCAGAAGGACAGTCCTTGTCTACAGTTTTTGCAGCCAGTCACTGGATGGGAAGAGGTGGCTTCTGAGCCTGGGAGGTTTGAGTAGTACAAGCTACAGGAGCAAAGAGAAAAGACAACTCTCCTGTGCAGACTTTAAGTGCTGGGAATGCCAAAACAGGCAGAGGGGAGCAGTATTTAATTTTTTTTAAAATTAAAAGTATTGATGAAAGCCAGTGCAGCAGGGAGCTGAGCAAAGCAGCTCAAGGATGTGAACTCCAGCAAATGTCCCTGCAGTGTTTTCTGGATAGACTGCAGCCTTGCAGTAATTTTAACAGTGAAGATTGCTAAAACTTGACTTTTAGGAACTGCATTCCAGCAGCAGAAGCAGCTGTTGGGTCAAAATAAAAGGTGTCTTTATGTCTGGGACAGCAATTCTGTGACTCAGTGCTTGTTCTGACTGAGAGAGGGGCTGCTCTGATCCCACACACAGGACTAAATTTAATGGTTGGGGAGGAGCCATTTCCTGGCTTAGCAGCTGTTACTTGACTAATTGCTTTCACTGCAACATCCTCAGGTTGGTCAGAACTACACTGAGCAAACAGATCCTACCACACCATGAATGAACATCTGCTGCTTCTGCACTGCCAGGATGGGAGGATGCAGCCAGGACATCCAGAGTACAGAACTGCATTGTGACCATCCAACACCACGGCACTGTAACTTCCTAAGCTGCTTCCCCAACAGGGACCTGGAAATTATGACTACAAACTTTGGGTTCCACCAGCAGCAGACTGGGCTGACAGCTCAAAGGATGGAGTGAGAAGCAGCATCCTTCATGTTCCCAGGCCATCAGCAAGAGAAGGGACTGAACATGAGTGACAGACCCCATTTCCCCAGAGTCAGCTGCAGATCACAGCCCTTCCTGCCTGTGCACAGCTCATGCCCCTGCTCAGCAGCTGATTTCCAGAAGCTCTGCTCAGAATTAATGCCCAACACCAGCTTTGCATGGCTACAGAGGTATTTCCATTTTGCTAGGACTTGGGTTTTCCTTTGTTTTTTCTCCTAAAAGGCATATATCAAATGGTGAGGGACAGTCATACCTCATTTTTGTGCTCCAGTTTCCCCAACAGGAAGCAGAAGCAGGAATACTGATGCATTAGAGGACACCTGAGAATTTCTCCAGCAGATGCTAAAGAGAAGCAGCTATTTTTGGTTGAGAAAGAAAAAAAGTACAGGTTCTCCAAGGGGGTAGAGTGGTCCTGAGTGAGTCCTGAGAAGTGCTAGAGAAAAACAGAGAATTCTGGAAGCAGAGTCAGCCCCACCAGGAGATGCTGGCACAGGGATGAGGGCTCCAGCAAAAGCTGTGCTAAACACAGAGGAGGCACTCCTGAAACGCCACAATCATATTAACCTGTTAATTTATACAGCATCTCTGTACAAAAATAGAAGGGTTCTAATAAGATTAACAATATTAAATAAATATTTAATAGAAAAAGTCTTTGGCCTAGTTCATAGCTCATCCTTTGGGTTGATGTTCATTTCACTGGGTCCTAGATGCTCCTGGTCCAACATTGCAATCACTTCATCTGCCTGGATTCGTTCCTGCAAGAGAGAAAGGGGAGAAATGGTAACAGCAGAGCCTCAGTGCCTGCTCCTGCTAATTCAGTGATGCTCAGGCTGCAGGGAGGACACACAGCAAGGATTTTACCCCAGCAGAGTAGGTGAGAGGATGGGGGGGAGCCTGGGACATGAGCTGGGGATTTGCTGGGCAAAATCATTCAAATCCCTTTCCACCTCTCAATACCTGATTCCCTTCTGTAGTTCCCTTATCACACTCCACTAGCAGCCACTGCCACAGCACACCCTCCTCCTGCCCCCTCTGCTTGTTGTTGATTTCTAGCTCCCTGGGCAGGCTGATCTCCTACCATACAGACCAAGCCTGGAGGAATTTCTGCTGGTGCAAAAAAACTGAGACACATTGAAGTACATGTCTGAAAATAAGCTTTTCCCCAAACCTCACAGCCCACCTCCATCACAAGGCAAAGGACTGAGGGTTTTGCATTCTCCCTGCATTTAGTTTTGCTCGGTCTTTTTACAGACCAGAATTGCTACCAAAAGGAGGCAGGGGCTGGTAGAGCAGCCTTTTCAAACAGAATGTGGAGGGTGCCTGGTGAAAGGCATCACAGCCCAGGTTTTCCAAGGCATCTTGGGTGCCCAGAGCCATGGACTTCAAGTTGCCAAAATGCCTGTGAGAGGACTTAGCAGCAGGACTCAGCCCAGCACTCTGAGCTGCAGATGGCTCTGCAGGAGTTCCCCATCCATCAGGCTGTTGCCACTAGGTGTCAGGAATGGCCAGCCCAGCCTGAACAGAGCCCTTCCATGCCCCTCTCAGCACCCTAGCCCAGCACTGCACCTCACAGGCCAAAGGCAATGGGTGTCCAGGACCAGGAATGGCAGGAAAAACCTGTCCTGGGGCCACCAGCTCGTGTCATGGGAGTGCTGCTGTGGGGGGTGTAAAGGGAGGATAACAGATGTACTGGGACTGGAGAAAATGAGATGTTCCTGGTTCCTGTGGGATGCTGGGTGTGCCCCACCTCCCCTGAGATGACAATGGAGGGACTCACCAGCTCTCTGTACAGGGGGTCCAAGGTGAACCAGAGAGCCACAGCACAGCGCTGGCCCCTGGTGACCGCCTTCACCCCGTGGGGGTTCTCGCCGCCCGACGAGAAGCTGATCATCCTGCCACACTTGGGCTTGATGGAGGCCTGCAGGGAACAGCACAGCCAGGCTGCAGGGAACAGCACAGCCAGGCTGCAGGGAACAGCCAGGCCTGCAGGGAACAGCACAGCCAGGCTGCAGGGAACAGCACAGCCAGGCTGCAGGGAACAGCACAGCCAGGCTGCACACACTGCCTGTGGCTGGGCTCACCGAGCTCCAAGCCTTGGCACCTCACTGGGCATCCTTCTGCATCACCCCAGGGCCTGGTGAGCTGCTCTGGGGGACAGGTACAGCTCTGGGCAGGGCTGGAAAAATGTGTGGGGTAAATAGGGAGGTGTGAAGCTGTGCAGACATCGTGCAGAAAGGACACAATGGCATGGATCCTCTGCAAAGCCTACAGGTGACCACCTAGAGCAGAATGGGCCATAGCATGACTCCAGTGAGGTCCAGGGTAAGCCTGGTATGAGTGTGAAACACCTCTTTCTTTCTTTCCTCTCTTGGCAGAGCCCACAAGAGCCCTGCAGGACCCTGGGAGCAGCAGTGCCAACCAAATCAACCCTCAAGCACTTAAGCAGACATAATCTACCCTCCAGCTTCTCCAGAGACCCCAGCATGGTTCCCAGGCCTCTGTCCAACCACAGAGTGGGTGCCCAGCTTCCTTAATGGCCCCAAACAGAGTGAGGGCTCATGCCTGAGCCACAGCCCTCTCAGGGTCTGAGACACCTCTGTCCACCACTGTGACCCACTCTGGAACATGACACCTGGATCAGACAGTGCATCTGTATGGAGACATCAGTTTGTGTTTGACCACAAGACAGGGTGGCAGCTCAGCAGTCCTCCAGGCAGGGACCAGCCATCCCTCTGCCTGCACTGGGGGTGAGGAGAATGCCTAACCTGCAGGTTTCCTGCTTGCCACAGCCTCGAGGGAGGGAGCAGATGGTCTGTGCACCTCTGCAGCAGGATTTTGTATGGGCTGTTTGCAAGGTAGGAGCCACAGGCTGCCCGGGAAAGCCCAGAGCCCTGAGCATGGGCTGCTGAGGAACAGCTCTTGGCCCACAGCACCAACTCACTGTCACAGTTTTGGCGTCCATCTCGGTGAAAATGAACTCTCCACCTTCAAAATCTGCATTCATGTACAGGAGGGCACTGGGGAAGGAAGTGGGAAACTCCAGTTAGGGGAACACTGGGGAGGTCTCAAGGCTGACCCCCACCTCCTGGACAGATCCCACACTGCTCCACTAAGACATGGGAAGGGGACAGCCAGAGGGAGGGCAGTCCCTAGGGAAGGGATCTTCCTTTCCTTCCTACCTGTAATCCCGAAAGGTGTAGGCAGGAGGTTCCTTCCAGCACTCATTGGCCTCGGGGTCCAAGAGGCAATTGTCAGCATGGATGGGATGGCTCAGATCATTCCTTCGCTCCTGCTGGCCTAGGCAGGACCATGTGGAGGAAGGGGGAAGGAGAAGGGATGGATGAGATGGAAATGCTGTGCACTGTGGGGTCTCATCATGGGGTGGGAGCCTACCCCGACCCCACTCCAGGTGGTGTTCACAGGTGAGGAGAGGAAAGGAACGGCTGGGGAGAAAAGGCAACATCTGAGGACTCAGATTTACACAGCTCTGCCTGTTCCTGACTGCAGGGAAGTGAGATGGAGAGCTGGGGCTGGGATGGAAAGGAGAAGGGACAGACAAGAGGAGGCAAGAGAAAAGGGAGAAGAAAATAGGAAGAGTTGCAGATATGAAAACCAAGAGACATAGCAAAAATAATTTTTTTGGGGACAGCAGTGCCCACTTTTTGCTCCTGTGGGATGCTGACTTTGCCCAACCCTTGGCCACCAATTAAGCATTAAGCAAACCAGAGCTACTCTGAGCTGGGGACCCCCACTCCCAAAGCCCCATGGAGGCTGAGCAGCTCCCACCCTCCCTGCTCCCCTGGCAGCCCCGGCTCCTCACCGGAGAGCGCGGTGCGGCACACCAGGTGTGTGTAGGAGAAGTAGAGCGTGGAGTTGAGCAGGAAGTAGGACTGGACGATCCTGCGAGCCTTCTCACTGATGTCGTAGAACAGCCGGGCACTCTTCAGTGGGACACGGCCCTCGTAGCCATACTGGGCAAGGAGAAGGCAAGGAGAGGTCAGTGCCATGGGCACACTGGCAGGGAGGGCACGGGAGAGCAGCAGGAGGAGGAGGGAGCTGTACCTTGAGGGCTTTGAGGACAGTGGCTCCTTCAAATCTCTCATTCGGGGTGTGGGGGGAGGTTTTGCCTCTGTAACCATCTCCAGCCAACATGATGCCCTGGGAGACAAGAATACAGATGAGGGGTGAACTGGTTTGTCAGGAGAGAGGGATGTGCAATGGAAGTACATGGCACCCTCTTCTCCAAACCCCCAGGGCTGCATTCACTGGGCCAGGTGAGTTGAGGTGGAAAGGAGCTGCAGCTTTCTGTGAACACAGATCCCCACAGAACTGGGGGGATGTTCAGGCACCCTCAGTCCCATCCCAAGCTTGGTTAATGGTGAATGAGAAGGCTCAACCAGACTTGTGGATGAGCATCCTCTGGGGTTGTTACAACATGGGGAAAGAGCTCTCTCTGCAAAGGCTCTGTCTTGCAGCGTCACAACAGCCCAGGATGGAGCAGCAGCTCCCAGCTGCAGTTATGGGTGTGCCCTGGGGACAAGCATCCACCTGCTCTCCACAGGCCTCCTGCCATCAGCTGCCACACTCAGCAAGGCATGAAGCCAGGAGCTCTGCAGAGGCTGCTCTCACACTCATCTGTCACACTCAGCCCAGGGCCACTGCCCACTCACGCTGGCCACCCTGTGCAGCTCCCGGCACTGCTCCTCCGAGATGACATTATCCAGCAGCACCCTCTGTGTGCCATTCAGCTGCTCAGAGTTGTACACAAACTTCACATCGCTGTACAGAAGGGGGCCCCCTGAGGAGAGACACAGAACCATCCTGCTGAACATGCCCTGGCCTGGCTGACACCTTGTACGGTGGCTGGAGGTCAGCTGAAGTCACCCAGGTGTGCTGACAGGCAAAGGGCTCCACAGCAGAGAGCAGAGTTTGGCTTCCCACCAGTAACAGAAGAAACAGAAGTAATGGGAACACAAGGAGATGAAATCAATTTACTGCAGGAGCATCAGCATTTTCTACCTTCTCAACAGCTGCCTTGCAAATGCAGGGACCACAGCCTGGAAACACCAAACCCCAGTGGGACACAGGGAGACAGGGACAGTCTCTAACTTGGCTCTCCAGCCCAGCTGTCAACAGCAGTGTAGGATCCCATTGCATCTGTGCTGTGTGGATGCTGCTGGCCTGGCATGCAAAGCACTCTCTGCAACTGTCACCAGTGTTTTTTGTCTTCTATACACAGAGAAAACCTCACATGGTGCTGAGCTTGCAGCAAGCATTGCTCTCCTCCAAGAAGGAGGGCAGGGAGTGGGTGAGCCAGAGGATTCTCAGGATAATCCTCCTCCACTGAGGCAGAGGAGCTGCCATGGCTGTCCCTGCCACCCCTCACATCCAGCCTCTGAGCTGCCTCCCTCTGCCTGCAAGCTTTTTACAAGAGGTTTCAATCCATCCCCACCAAATGGACTTTTGGGAGTGAAGGAATTCACAGAAAGGAGGAAGGGGAGAAGGGTAGAAGTACAGAAGAGTACAAAATTAAAACAGACTTTTCTCTTTCAGCCTTTTCTTTTTCCAAGTAAGAAGAGAAAAAAAAAAAAAAAAAAAAAAAAGACAACAGAGAAAGGCAGCAGCTGGATGAACAAAATTCCCAGTTTCTTTTTGAATGGTTTCATTTTTCTTTGTAAACAACAACATTCTGCAAGTAAACCAGAATAAGAGCATAGAAAGAAATAAAAACAGAAAGAAGGACTCTGAAATTACTTGGTTATAAACAGCAAACAGGCCAACAAATATAATTCAACCAGCTCTTGGCTTAAACAAGACCTTTGGTATCTTCTGTGGTATTTGCCTATTTTATGTACAGCTAAAGAAGGGACAACAGCACTCTGAACACAACACTGAGCAGCTGGACACAACTTGGGCTGGGGAAAGCTGTGAAATTCCCCAAAAAGTGCTACCACCCATTGCATTATAGGGAGGTTTAATTGCCTGCTGCTGTGGAGCTGGCTCACTAGAGACACAAGACACTTCCTGGCTTAAGACCCTGTTGTTTTGCAGCAAGGACTCTGCTTTGGTGCTTGGCTGCAATATTGTTTTTCAAAATTGTTAAGGGGAAAAATCCTGTCTTTAGTAGAAAATGTTATGGTATTTTCAGTGGTTGCTGAAAATGTGCTGAAATCAGTTGAAACGTCTGCTGACAGGCTTATAAACAAGTGATTTCATGTGATCTAAGACACAAAATCATAACCCAGTCTGCAAAGAGAAGTGGTTGCTAATATGGTGTTATTCAGAACACTTAGGAAAGTATCAGGACAGGATGTTTCCACCACCCATCCATCTGCAGCCTGGCCAACAGGGAACATGGTGATCTTAAAAGCACCTGGAGGAAAGATACTACTGTCTGTTGGTTGGCTTTTCCCATGGTGAGGAAGACCCAGCCTCCCAGCTCCACATCTCAGGGCTCTGTACTGAGTAGCTCAGCAAGTGGGAAAAACAAGTCCAAGGGCAGAGCAGTGTCCTGGGATCCACAGACCCAGAAATGCTGTGGCAGCATTGAAGACTTCTCTGTCTCTTAAACGAAACTTGAACGCCCTTAAATAGGAGTGACCCTCATTGCTCAGTGGGCAGTCTTTGCAGTCTGTAATCTCTAGAAATAGGAAAAACATCCCTTGATTTTGCTGAAACATCTTCATCAGCCTTACCCTCCTTCAGCTCTCGATCTGGCTTTGGCATGGGTTTCTTTGTCAGGGACAGCCGGGGCCCATCCTCTGGTTCACTGCTGATACTTGATGGGACACTGAGGAGCAAAAGAGAAGAGGAACATCAGGACTCTGGCCACAAGTTCTGGGACTCGCACCCTTGCACCTTTTGGAAACTAGTACACAAAACCACCAAGCAAATCAGTACTTTGTACAAATGTCACAACCATACAAGTTGAAGCCCTTACCCTGTCCTATGGCAAACATTGTTTTTCTGGTAATGGGAGCAAACAGTTTCCACCAACTAAGCACAGACACCAACAAATTTGACCAGCACCACTTGCCTCATCAATCAAGTTCCCTCTAGAATATTGATGGATTTGAGGCACTCAGCTAAAGTAAGGTCTTTGTGTGGGAATGCTTGCAATGGCAAGGGGCAAAGGGCCCTAACTCAACCATGATGGTGTGCTGGGTGTATGGGCAATACCCCTGAGTGGCAGGCTGGTACCCCACCATGAGCACATCCCCTTGATCCCAGAGTGGGGAATGGTGAAGCTGCAGCTCAGCTGGGGTGCCTGTGGCTCACCTGTGCTCATCCTGGCGGGGGCCATACCTGTTCCAGTAGTTCTGTGGGAAAAGAGAGGACAAACTTCTTCATTTAGTACTCCAGCCAAAGCCAGGGCATTGCCTGCTCTGCCTGACTCCCAGGGACATCAGCCAGCCTCTCTGGATACATCCCACATAACTTTGGGCAATGACCTGAGGTCACCAGATTGAAAATGTGAACCCAAACTGGCAGAGTGTGACGAGTCCCTGGGAAGCCCAGCTTGCCCAGGCATCTCTGTCCCACCCCATCCCCATGGCAGTGGCTGAGACTCAGACCCCATGGCAAGGGACCTGGACGAGGCTGCACCCGCCTCTCCTTCACCCCAGGAATGCCTCCTTTGCTTTGCCATCACTCTTTTCCTATAGGGCACAAACCAGGCCAAGACCCAGCTCCCGAGTCAGCCACAGAGGACAGGATTTACGGGAGAGGGGCAGGGGGGAGCTGGTCCCAGAGCTGTGAATCCCAAAGGCAAGGCCAGAGCCCGGGCAGGCGTTACCGGCTCCGTGTAGGCGTATCCCAGGCCGGCCGCCGCCACCTGCAACAGGTGAGACTCCAGCTTGTGGCGCCGCAGCAGCGTTCGGGCTTCCTGGGAAGAGAAGGAAAACAGGAGAAGTTGCACACAGCCAGCCCAGCTCTTGCAAGACAAAGGCAATGCACCTCTGCTTCAGAGGGGTTTGGTTTTCCTGCACTGCTGCAGGATGATGTGGGGGGAGCGATGCTTGGAGCGACCCCAGGCACAAGGCTGAGACACTCAGCACACGACAGGAGGTGTTCAGCAACTCACTGAGGAAGCCTGAATCCCTAAAACACATGTCCATAGCTGGCAGAAACTCCTGAGCACCTTGGGGAGACTCAAAATATCTGGGCAAAAGGCTGGCCAGAAAAACCCCAGCTGCAGAATGGGGGCAAGATCAGGCTGGTGGGGCAGGGACCCTGGCTGGGCTGTGACTCAGTTCCACACATGGAGCCCATGGCCTGGCCCTGGGATGCACTCACAGTGCTTGGATGGGGGTCACAAAGCATAGCCAGCTGGAAATTGTCCATCAGAGAGCTTTCTTTTGAATGAAAAATCTACAAACAAAACTGGTATTTCTCCTAGAAAACTATTGTGCAAAGCAAAAATCAATTTTTTTTTTAACAGAAAACTTCTAAACACTGTAAACAATTAAATGTTTTTGTCAACTTCAGGGTTTTTTTCCTGGATTCATTTTGTGAGGGAAAACAGCAATTTTTCTTGTTTTCCTTTTTATCATTTTGCTTTTATTTTTTTTTGTACTTTACCAAATTCACTTTGATTTGCCTGGAAGTCAAGGAATTCCCAAAGGAAAAACCAGTTCCTGCCAACACCCTACTTATGGTGCAAGGGGACTGAGCAGGGCTGGGATGGGAGGAACTTCTGTATGGTGAGGAAGGCAGCCCCAGGGCCACAGATAAAGGCTGACCAGACTGGAGAGGAAGCCTGTCCTGCTGGGTGATGGAACACACTGTTTGGTTACTTGACCTCAGCTTAACCCTGTGATAGCAGAGCTACTCCCTGCAGAACAGGCTACTCCAAGCTAAGAGACTTGAGAGTAATGCTGAGATCCCAGCCTCCCCTGGGAAAATATTTCTCAGCCCTCTCTGAGGAGATGCTGCCCTTTGCTCGGTGTTTCACTGCGCTCCTCCTCTGCCTGTCCTCCAGAGCACTGGGCAAGGGGAGGCTTTACACTGCTGGTCACTGCCCTCCCTGCCCAGGCTTTACTAGGCTGAAGTCCCCATTTAAGGCAGATCCTGTCCACCAGCTTCTCCCCCACAGCAGTGACTCTGAACACGCTGAAAATCACCTCCTCAGCATCACCAGCGAGCCCAGCACTTCCACTTCTCTTTTCAAAGTATTCCCACTGGGGGAAAGCTGCCAAGATGCTTTTATTTCCAGTAGATTTTGTTAAAGCCTGCCACTAAGACCTCTCACTCACTCACCTTTCTGGGTTTGATGGTGGCTGGATCCACTGTACCTTCCAAGAGACCCTTGTAATAACTTGCATTCTCCAGGACATCTTCATCATCCGGGTGGAAGAGCAGGTAGGACTTGGCACACTCCAGGGCTTTTACGTAGTCACCAACTGGGGGGAACACAACAGTGGTCAGGGGGGCACAGGGGCCTCACACAGAGCCCTGGAGGGGATTCTGCAGGGAGGGAAGCACAGCCTGAGCTCCCCATCAGCTGAAGCAGCATCCCAGCACTTCACAGGGCTCTTTTGATACCACTTTTTCTTAACAACTCCACTTCTCCAGCAAGGAAACTGAGGCACAGAGACAAGGCTTTTCTGCCTTCATGCACAGACCAGATGGTATCCAAATTGGATCCAGCAGGATGTGGATACTGTCCAGCATCAAACTGCTTCTCACCTGTGCAGCATCTCTCAGGGCCCAGGGGGTTTTACCTGCCACATTAAACCTCTAACTGGGCAGAGGAATAAAGAAGCCTGTACACCATACACAAATGACTCCTGCTTTCTTTCTGTTGTGTTGATGAATGAAAAATCGTTATGTTTGAACAGAAATTTTGACCCTCACCTAGTCTGTCCTTTTCAGCAAAGAGTTATTAGCAAAAGCCTAAGAGCAGATTTCTGCAGATTTTCATTTTCTTTTACATAACAGAATATAATAAAATAGCACACAGAACCACACAACTGGCATTATTTTTTAGCACTGCCAACCCCTGACATTTTGCCATGCTGCCAACTCCTGCAACTTTATTGTGAACCTTAAAATATTTGGTAATCGGCAAAGATTGGCATCTTGGGATAAGTCAATATATATCTGTTATATATTAATTTAGAAAATGTATCAGTTCATTCCTGAAAATGTGAAACATATAAATCCCAAGGATTTTAAAATCAAAAGGGAAATGAAAGGGCCCTAAAAAAGCATGATTTATTTAGAGAATAGTAATATTTAAACTAAAGGTTGGGCTTTTAAAACCTGAGTGATGATCTAAATCACCTTCATAAAACCACTTCATTTTATTTCAGTCAGCCTGACTTTTGAAGAGACAATTTCCAATGTCCTTTGTTTCTCTTCCAGACCATGCCTCTGCATCACTGTAGTGTGGACAGCGGGGGAAAACATCCTTACTCCCACATGGAACGACTGGAACTTGCACAAGCATGAAGAGAAGCCAGCAGGTGCCATGAGGAGCAGTACAAGAGCCTTTACCTCTGTAGTAGGCAAACTGCAGGTAGTCGTAGTGCAGGGGAAGGAAGTTTTCGATGGGCGAGATGCGGCCCGAGCGCGTGGCGAGCTCCCGGACACAGTCGTGTTTGCAGGCCAGGACCTGCATGTAGTGATCTGCCAGGAAAACAGGGAGAAGGTGTCTGAGCTGAGAAGGATGGTGATGGTGCCGAGACAGGGGCAGATGGAGGTTCAAACTCCTGAGCTGAAGGATGTGCAACTCACAGTGCTTTGTTCTAGCAGGTGAGTGTGCACCGAGGGAAAGAGCTCAGGCTCCTCCCCAAAGCCAACCTGACAGAGTTGCAGTTACATTTTTGCCCCCCCTAAGAAATGCCTTCCTCCTTCTGTAACTGTAGAGGGAGCTTGAGCATCTCTTTTGTGTGGCAGGAGCTGCTGCTTCTGCCCAGGGAAGCGGAGCGCAGGGACTGCAGGTGGCAGGGAGCACTTCAACCCCGAGAGACACAAAGCAAGCAGAGATGTGGAGACATGCCAGACATGTGTGCTGCCACATCAAATACAGCCTCCCTTCCTTCAGCTCATCTTTAATCCCCTCCTTTCCTGCAGCAAGAAAGCTCCTGAGGGCACAGGGAGGTTTAGCTAAGAGGGGCTGGTACAGATTCGCAGCTTGGCCAAGCAAGGCCAGTCTGAGGTGCAAATCTGAAGGTGCAAATCTGGGCAGCAGAAATCCCTGTTTGCTGCTTCCCAGAGATGAGGTATCTCCCAGGGAATCACAAGCACATGGTAAACATCTGCCCTTAACAAAGTTTCTTAATTGGTGGGAGTTCCCAGTATAGGCATTGTACCAGCTGTACAATTTAAAAGCCAACACTGACATCTGATTCCATTTTAGAGCTTTTGCTGCAATGCACTTATGAATCTACTTTGCTTGCTCTGTCTCTGCACACTATTAAAAACCTTAAGAAACAAACACAGGCTTGAAAATAACCGTGTGCTCAGATACCAAAGCATTTCTTAGAGCTGCCATAAAAACTGCCTGAGGAATTTGCAATGAAATCAAGTGGAAACTCAGAACAGTGCCTATTTGCTCCTGACAGGTAGTCTGAGTAGTTATCTGACTTACCATATACATCTAGGGTATTACATTAAGAAAAGCAAGAAGGGAAAGGACATAAATCATATTGTTGTAATTCCAACCTGTTTAAGCATCCTGGATCTGAAATAATCAATCCATCACTGAAAAACGCTGCTTTCTCTTGGTACCGTCAGAGTGCCCTAGAAATAAGCCTTAGAGACTGGAATCAATTCACTGAAATGTATCTGTCCCTCAGGGGAAAAGGTGAGAGTGTTTCAACCCCAAGCAGCAGCACAGCCAATCAGTTTGGGATTGAAAAAAGAAATGAGTTTTGAAGAAACCTAAACTCTCTTTTCTTGGTTTATTACGTGCTCCCACTCCCTACTGAAACATCTGGGCCTGAGTGCCTTGAACCAGGGGTGAACTTTGGATGATGCTGTCCTGGAAGGAACCACCTAGTTTCCTACAGAAAAGCAGTTGCATCACAGATCTTATTTCCCTCCCTCAACTCCCTGTTCCTTTGAGTCCCTGAGTGGTCCTGGGGTTTGGGGTTGTTATGGCCAGGACACCTGGCCAAGCCACAGCACTTGCAGGGACATGTGGCTGTTGTCCCTCCCAGGTGACATCCTCTGAGCCCACCACACCATGACCCTGTGTGTGCTGGGGATGGGCCAGCACAGAAACACCTCAGCTCCCTGGGGCTGCACTCAACTTGCACACACAGGAACACTTTGTCCTGTTTGAAGAGCAGCAGCTTCCACTGAGAAGGATGCTGGGTTTGCTCTGCCCTGCAGGCTGCTCTCATGATGTGTGTCCTGGTCAGGGCTCTAAAAGCAGGCCTGATCAGCTGACAGCCACCCTGGTACCAAGTCAGCCCTTCCAACACTTCTATTTCCTGCATGGGTAAACAAACCCCACCAGGACAGCTTCCCATCCGGTATGCTGCTGCTTACTCCTCTTGGTTGTTTCAATTAGATTTCCTGTCTCGACACAAACAGAATTATGCAAACCCAAAAAGCAGTCTGCATCTGAGGGAAGTATCTTCCACACAAGAAGCAAGATTTCAGGGCTTGATGCAACTCCAAGACCATAAGCAGATAAATAAGATTTCTGTCACCAAACAAACCTTAATTTGTTGCTCTTCCTTCCATTACGACTAATTAAATGTAATCTCATTTCTACTGAGAATGAACTGTTTTAATCCTCTCTGGCTCAGAGCCACACATGCAAATCTAAAGATTACACAGCAGCATTCAATTCTCTCCAGAGATTTCAGTCAAGATCATAATTAGGTGGGCCTCCACTAATGACAAATCCATCCTTTTGGATGGGGAGAAAATCCATGTTACGAGACTTTTTGGCAACTTTCCTGGCCACCTGGAGCATGGCCAAGAGAACTCTGCTGCTCTCTTCATATGCTCTCAGGAACAGAAAACATAAACAAAGGCCAGCAATGTCTAGATTCCAGGGAGGTGTGCAAGACTGTGTACAGGGGAAACGGAAGCAGTTTGTGATAAAGCACCTAAACTTCCAGCTCTAACGGAAAGCTGCAAAGGCTCCACACATCTGGAAATGCAATTCTTCTAAGCCAGCTTCTATTCAGGACCAAAACGAGATGTTTTAGTTCACTGTCCTCTGAGTTTGCACTTCCAGGTGCCTCCTGCAGCATTACTCACCAGCAGCAGAGATGGAAGGGAAGATACTTCAACAAATCCAGCCAAAGACCCAAACTCAATAATTAAAAACATTTCAGGGCCGAGGGTGAGAACTCTAAAAATGCATAAAGATCTCACCTGCAATAGCTTCGTAGAGACCAGCCTTGTAATCCAGGTGCTCGTGCTCCTCAAACCTCTGTGGTCCCTCACACATGATCTGGCAATCCTCATCCTCAGAGTAGTATCCTTTCAAGGCACGCTCCAGGAATTCAATGGCCAGCTCGTACTCCTCCTTGTCATAGTGCCTCACTCCAGCACTGTAGTCCTCCTGCAAAGCAGGCAGGCAGAACACAATCCATGAGCAGGCTACGCTGCCTGGAGCACAGCATCCGCCCTTGCCACCTGCAGATGCTTCTCAGAAGAAGGTACAAGGGGACAGGGGCAGGGCAATCTCCCCAGATACCTATCAGGTATAACCACTTGTACCAAACCATGCTTAAGCCATCCATGGACTTTGGGGCCAGTGGAAGCTAATAAACCTGCCTAAATGCTCTTCTGAATTCCTCCATACTTAGGGAACCCTCAGTGCCACTCCTAGATTATCCATTATATTAAGAAAAATCCTTTATTTTTGTTTTACCTCTGCACCAAACAACAACACTGAATGCCAAGGGAACAGATTAGTCCTGACCTAGGAAGATCTTTTTAGAATGGCCCCTAATCAACACCTCCATTAATTACACCCAACGGCCACTCCTGCTCCTGCTCCCTTGAGTCTTGTGAAACTGGGAAGTTGGGGGTGGCCCTGGCATTTGCTTTGTGGAGGTGGAAACAGCTGATACTCTCTTCCCTGCCACTCTGCATCCTTACCACCACAGCCACTCATGCATGTACCCTGCCAGGTGGGAGAACTCAGGTCAAAAGAAACACACAAGGGCTGAGATCTCTCATGGAGGCTTCCATCAGAACTGTCTGCTGGTGTGTGTTCACAGCCATGGATGACCCTAGAGTTCTCTGAACAGAGGGACCAAGCTGGGGATGTAGCTATCTAACTAAGAGCAGAGAAGGCAGGAGCAGGCTTGCCTTAAGTGAAAATGCTGAAAGGGAGAGTTTGTTTTGCTGTATTGGTAAGAATTTCCCCATTCATGGGTTCATCTCTCTTGGCCTCCTCATCTCTCCTCTCCAGACCTGCTGATACTCCATCTGGGCACCTCTTCAGCTCAAACTCACCATGTGCTGCCTGGCCTCCAGGTCTATCAAGCTGACCTTCCCTGATGTGGTCTTGTAGTTCTCAAGGTCCTGCTGTATCTCCATGTGCTCAGGGTTTGCCATGAAGAAGGTGTGAGCTGCATTTGCTGCCTCCTCCAGCTTGTTCAGCTGTAACAAGGTGAGAAAGAGCAAGTGAGATTGGTGATGTAGGAAGGTGAACACAGCAGTTTATTCTGTATCCTTTGACATCCTTTTGACACCATTGGATTGGGAAATGATGGGATAACTAAGGAAAATCTGAATGCAGAGGCTAAAGAAAAAAGCTGAATTGAGAGAAAAGCCCCATATAAGTGAAATGGAAAGAGTTGGGAGTCCCTGGGAGCCAGACAAGTCACTGCAACATGGTTTGTTGGTGATGGATCCAGCCTGCTTTCCAGCAGCACATCCTCTTAACTCAGCTACTCCAACTCCCTGCACAGTCCCAGGTGGAAAGATGTTCTCCTGAGATATGAGAGAGGAGGGGAAAGCAGCTGCAAAGACTGCTCTTTCTACAAGCCTTGAAGGCTGAGCTATGTCCAGGCTAGGGCTTCTGCTTGGAGATGGGGACTGAGAACCATTTATCAAGCTCAGCTGTGTATAGTTGCAAAAGACCAGACTCTGCTGATGGTGGCAGAGGTATAAAGAGAAGTTTATTTTGATATACCAAGTTATTTTGGGTCTAGAGATTCAGAACTGAGACCAGACATCAGTTTCACCCTGGAGAAAGCTTCATAAACAAACAGAACTGTTAGTGCTAAACTCATCCATGGCAACTGCTGGGAGCATCAGGAGCAGATGTTCAGGTGAAACCTCTGCACCAGTTAGCAAGAGAGAAGTAACCAAAATGCTTGTTTCTGAAAGAAAGCCAATACCACTGAGTACCAGCAAGCTGCAGTCAGGTCCCTGGGATACATCAGCACTCTGACCCAAACCTGTCAGCCAGGGCCAGGCTAATGCTGGCCCTGGCTAGGCTGTGTCCAAGTGTTCTCCTTAACAGCAAAACCCACCCCAAGCCCTGTGCCACTGCTGCAAGGCTGCTCCTGAAGCACCTCCATGTGATGTGGTACAGCAGCTCACCTGCACAGCACCCAGCAGACAAAGGATTGTTTTAGAATGAGAATAGAAGAATTCTGCCAGCAGAATGAGAACAGAGACCTGCAGGGAAGCACGATGTGCACGTCCTGTCACCCTGCAGCAGGGCACAGCCAGCCCCAGAAGCACACAGGAATATCCCCAAAAGGAAGGTGAAAGACACAGCATCCCAGCCAGCTCCCCAGGTCTGCACACCAAAGCACAGCTGTGCTGCAGTGCCCACAGAAACGCAAAAAATTTGCCTTGTGTAAACTTCAGAAGTTTTTAGGGATTATCTCTGTACTGACAACATGTGCAGGGAAGCCAGATTTTACTGCAAAAACAACATCTATTCCAGTCTTTCATTTGGAGTTTTCCAAAAGACACCACTCTCCATAATAATCCCTTGGCTTTCCAGCAGGCATGAAAAATGACTATAAGAAATTTTTAACTGGGACAGCACATAAAAAAACAAAACTCCTTCAGAGCAGAAGTTGTTGGTTTTTTGGTTGTTTTTTTTCTTAAAAGAGACATTCCTATTCAGAAACATACATTCCATTTTGAAATAGATCATTTCAACATAGTCCCACTCCGGAAAAGTTCATTGCAGCTGGACACCATCAGATGTGGGATAAAGGACTGACCAGAGCATCTCACAAAAGGGAATTTTCAGGTCCTGCTGAGTGTCAGTGGGAATGCCACTGCAGCTGGTAATTAGAGACAATCAGGATGGAACAAGAGGTTTGCTGGAGATGTGAGCTGCTGATCTGATCCAGAGGACTGCTAAGAAGCCACTAATGGAGGTTCCTGGGGGAATTGGATTTTTCCACACTACAGATTTCTATTCACAAAGAGCACCCTGCCTGTGCAGATTTAAAAGGGACTAAAGACCTCTCAGAAGGAGAAGTGGTCCCTCAAGACACAACCTGCAATAGTCTGCTGTGGGATTTTCCCCTTAGTTTTAGATCCTTTTTTAGGAAGGTGTCAAAAACTGTCCCAGGATGGGCTTAGTTCTTCTGGATATTATCCACCCCTGTGGATGAGCCTGATTTCTAGACAACAGAAAATCCCTTTCAAACAAGGCTTACATTGAGTCTAGTCCTGCTGGCTCTACACAGCAGAGATGACCTTTGGAGTTTACTAAGCGGACTTGAAGCAGAACATTTCAACTCAACACTTCTCAATTTATCATGTTCCACATTTGCCTTAGAAACATTCAAGGAACAAAAAAAAAGCCAACAGCTGCTAAGTTTGGGGGAGCTTTTAAGTGGATCAGTGTATATAAAAGCAAAATTCCTAACTGGTAAGACACGTTCAGAGTCTAGCTCTGACATTAGTTATGAAACACTCTGGGGAAACTTTTGCCAAAACACTCTGAATTCACAAGGACCAGGATATTTTGGTGCTTAAAGGTCTGGGCTGGGACTCAGGACACCTGGACTCAGTTCCTGGCCCTGTCACAATCTCACTGTGCAGCCATCAGAAAAAAAAAATGTTTTCTTTGTGCCTGATTTTCCATTCTTTTTAAGTAATAACAATAAAATAAACGCATTTCTCCCACAGAGTAGTAATTTTGTTTATTTGGATGGCAAGCAGCTTGGGGGCAATAAGCATGTGCAAGCAAGTAACAGGAGGAGATTTTGATCTTTGCACAACAACTGCTGAATGAAAATCATCAAGGAAAAAATGACAAATGTGGACTCACAACCTCAGTATGTGCTCTAAGGTCTGCTTGCTCACCGCACTGGAATGAGATCACTGGACCATTGCTGCAGCTTTGCACCAAACCCTGTGTATTTCAGCCAGAGAAGACACAGGAAATCAGAGCATCAGCACTGAGAGAGCACTGGGAACATCCTGCCCTGTCCATTTTGACCTTAACTTGTAACATTTAGAGCAAAGAAGGGGAAAACATAACACCTAAGTGCAGCACCTTCTGATGCTGGAAGATGTTTATTTTCCTCAGTGAGATTTCAGGAGTGGTTCATTTCACAGAAAAATAGGAAAAGAAATTTTTAACCAGGAGAACCTCAGATGAAAGAATTTCAGCAAATTGCAAACATTCAGTTTCACTCCCATCTGGCCTGGACTTCAGTGGGATTGTGGCTTCCAGCCTGCAGAGGTGGCTTGGACTAGGAAGGCTGCGGAAGCATTGTGCAGGAACAAACACAGCCTGGAGAAAGGACCTTGAGTAAACATCTTGATCATCACTACACAACTGAACCCAATTCTAACTGATAATCATTGAGAAAATCCTTTATGGAGCCTTCATGGTTTGCATGGTGACCCATAATGCTAAACAGACCTTTACTATTCATTGTCATTCTGCTACCTGTCAAGATGTTTGAGCCAGCAAACGCCATGCTGGGCAACCTGATTTGTACCTGTGATGCCACAGCATGAACCTGCTGGGCTTAAGAAACAACCTCTCACTGAAACATATCCAACTTGCTGCTTGATTTTACCTCCACTTTGGCTGCTGAGTTCCCTAAAGAGAAACACAGAGGATTCACCTCATCACTAACAGCCTCCCCTGACACCTCAGCCTGGCTCAGCCCCATGTGTGGGTACATGTTCTGAATTCACATTTATCTTCACTGCTTGCAGACAAATGAACTCTGACCAAAGCCCCCCTCGTGCCAGATGCTCAGCAAGCTGGCACAAGCTGCTGTCCCCTTCCCTAGGGAAAAGGCCTCACAGCAGCACCATGACCCAAAACTTGCAGTCCTTTAAGTTTGCTCTCTGGAGCTTGGCAGTGGGGATAAGGAAGTGGAACAGGCAGGGTGCCAGGTCTGTGAGACAAGCACTGCACAGCTTTACAGTCAGCTCATGCAGCCAGGGCTGCCCTCCCACCACCACTCTGCCTGTGCTGAACACTGACACACTGCACCTTATGTGGGGAAGCAGCTGTAGCCAGAGCATCTACAGGTAGCTACTCCCAGCTCACATTGAGCTTTTCATGGCAAAAACAAGGATATAAGAGGTACAAAAGTAGAGATAATGTATTCAAAGCAATGCAGATTCTGACTGCCTGAGATGAGAGGTCACAGGTAGGATATAGCCAAGACCTCTGACTATTTTTCATAATGAGTTTCCATTGCATTGAACTTAATATCACATATTGGCAGCTGTCATGCATTCTGTGCCAGACTGTCCTAATCCAGCCTGCTTCTACATTAAGGTTTCCTCATCACATAAAATATAGTGTCAACTAAAATTTATTTTTTTGAGGGGAACAGAAGTAAGGTTTACGTACTGGAAAATATGTCAGATCCCTCAGCATTGCTTGCCATGCCAGGACTGGACCTACCTGCACATAACCTCAGCTAATTGCAGAGCATAAGAACTTGGCATGGAGCATATGATGAAAAATTTCAAACCATTCATCTAACCTAGACACCAAAGTCTCCAACCTCGCAGACAATCCCTGGCTTGCTGAACAGATAATGTTTTTCTAAACTTTTCCATAGCTCCACTGCTGCTGTGTTGTACTGAAGGCTTAGTGCACTGGGGTCTACAGGGGAAGGAGGCTCTGGAGCCTGCAAGCACAACAAGGGAAATAAAAGGCTCAGTGTCATGAAGGATTAATCTCGTTGTGTCTGTGCAGGGCTTACTGCCCAGGCGGGCAGGAGCAAGGAGCAGTGAGATGGCTATAAATAGCATGTGACCTTGTCTCAACTGTTTCATTATTGCAAATAAGAAGGAAGAAATTCTCCAGAGAGGTTAATCAGGAAATTTTTCCTCTGCTGATGGGTCACACATTTGCAGAGTGATGCTTGAGCTGTTTGCAGCCCAGTATGGCACCAACTGGCCCCACAGAACCACCACAATCAGAGAACAAGGCAAGCACACAGCAGGAAAGGACCTTAATTAAGTGCAGGGAACAGGGACCAAGAGCCAAAGGTGTGAGGCCATCCCTAAGTTCAGTACCACACCATCCCCTGCTCTCCAAACCTTGTAGCACTTTATTGTCTTACAACTCAAGATAAACAGGGCTGCCTCCTATCCCTGCTACGGCTGTGATGATAATTGCTGTGGGAGTAATAACGATGCATTCTTGGAGATTCCACATGTATTTTTTCAGAGTTTTTTTCATTTTCAAAATGAAGACAACCTCCAGCCTGCTTTGGACAGTTCCTCTTAGACCACCCCAGTTTGTGTGCTGCTGCCTACCAATCACTCTGGTAGACCCAAATCCAAAAAAGAACAAATTTACAGAATTGGCATTCTCTCATGAGAAAGGAAATTTAGAAACAGCTTGGGGTTTTCTGGTATTCCAACAAACAATTTTCAGGGCACAAACATATAGGTGCGTGGTCAAATGAACCACTAGATGATGAATTAAGTCCCCAGAAGGTGGGAGATACCTGGACATCTAAAATTAAATACCACTTCAATATTCTTCATGGAAAAAATTATTTCAATTCATCAAGATGGAAATCATATTTCTTTACAAATCTCCCACTTGAGCCATGCTGGCATTATTTTATGTGTGCATCAGTCCATGCTGAGCAGACTGACTGGATAACCCTGTCTGAAAGGGCCATTTGGCATTGAGAAAGCAAATTAGATTGACCCTTACATCCTCCCTTCCTTCCCTCTCTGACATGCTCTTCTTGAACTGTTCCCAGGCATGTAAGAATGAAGATTTCCACACGTTCCTGGCTGTGCATTACATGCTTCAGTGCACACTTGTGTAACAAATCCTGAACAAGGAACAAGGCATTAACTCACAGCAAAACCACTTCTCAGCAGGAAGGACCCTTCCCATATAAATCTCCAACACACTGAAGCATTGCAGGAATCATCTGCAGAGCAAGCAGTGGGAAATGTGTTTGTGTTTACTGAACCTTTGATGTGACTGATTGTGAAATACACTCTCAGCCACATTTTGTCCTGTGTGGACACTCAGTTCTGCCTAACAAACCCTGAGAGCAGCTAAGTTGTGTGTGAAACAGCATTTTCAATGAGGAAAAGGTGGGATGTATTCAGCCCTCAGGAATGTGTGCAGATGGTTACCCATGAAGCTCCTACATCCCAGAGTTTTCCTTGGCCAGGCAATTAACCAGTGCCCTTGGAGATGACTAGCATGGGAGAAACAACACACACACACACTAATGGCAACAAGCAGTGCTTGATACTAAAACGTGGACAGTATGAATCCAGCCAGGCTTTCCACAGCAGAATTTTTTGTTGCATTCCTTCCTCCTGTTGTTATAACATCCCTGTGGCAGCCTGAGTTGTTGCTCACCTGGAAAAATATCAAAGATTAGCCCAGGCATTGTAAGCTAGTGAAATGGAGCAGCTGGGAACAAGCAGGATGTGACTATCCCCTCCCCAGGGACCACCAGCACTCCTGTAAGGCCCCTGCCTGCTAGATAAATAAAGAGCTTTCATCTGATAAAATGACTGATGACTGAGAGGCAGGCAGTCCCCAGAGTCATGGAAGTATTTGGGAGAAGAAAGGTGAATTTTACTGAACAGCCTGGCAAGGAATGAGGGAGGCCTCTGCTATCAAGGGAGGAGGCTCTTGTGCTTTTAGGGGAAAACAGAACAAACCAAACTTGGCAGGCAGTTAAAAGCTTTGCAGTTTAGATGTGAATTTTCACCAGCATCCTGCCTCCCTGGACATTGCAGCTAATGAAGCTGCACTGACTGATAACTGGGTCACACTCCTAACCCAGCTGTCTCCACACTGGTATCTCTATGGAAGTAATTACTAAAACACTGAAGAAAAACACAACAGAAAAATCTGAGACAAGCAGAAAAATTCTTACAGCCGAAACTTTCCTCCCTTTCTATGGTTTAGCAATGGCTCAGCACCTCTTAGAAGAGTCAGACATGATGAGCTGTTGAATGCCCTTTGGGAGCCAAAGTTTCCTGTGCAGATGGCAGATGCTTGTCTGCTGCTACTTAACAACATCCAAACAGCTACGTGTGTCCCTAGAACACGCCCTTCTCAGGAGACACACGGTTTTCCACCACCATCCCAGAGCCAGGAAGCCACAGTGACCTGGTGATAAATGATACTTGGTTTCTGCAGCCCTTTTATGCTGTAAATGGAATTTTGTCAACAGGTTTAAGGCCTGTGCCAGCCTGAGGACTGGCTCCCTACCTTTCCCTTGGGCAATAGAAAGGTCTCCTGAAGAAGGTGCTGACTCAGACAGTGACCATGGTCAGTTTGTGGTATTAGCACCACAGCTTTAGTTTGAAAAGCAGAGTGCAGAGCCTTGAGGGTGGGCTGCAAACAGGACTGTGCTATCTGAGCAAGAGGTTATCTCTCCCTGCCCTGATCTGTCATGGGGCAGCAAAGGGAGAATCAAACAAACCATACATTTCAACAAGAAAACAGACTCACAGCATATCTATGCATCATCCCCTCACCCAAAATCCCTGACAGTCTTCAAGGAAATGGTTTTAATTCACATTTTCTTCAATACCTTTTCCAGGGTTCGAGTCATAAACTAGCAAATAATGTCTGACAGCTGCTTAATTCATAGAAACCATCATGATGGTGATGGACATTAGGGCACTGCAGGTCTGATTAAATAAACCATCAGATTCCAAGTCAAGCATTTTGCAAAGTCTGTAGAAGACTCCAGATTGGGGATGAGCTTTGCTCACCACAAGGGGAACTGACTGACACCAAGGGGAAGCAAACTCAGCTTATGCCTTAGGTGGATTTGAAGAAAACTGCCATATTTGAAAAGAAATTTCTGTGCTGATTCACCACTACTGGCCCAGCAGGAGGGCACTGCACCAGAAACAAAGTTTGCAGAGAAAGGGAGAGAGAGTACAAGGAAGAAGTGAAAATATATCCATAGGTCTGCAATTCCATCTTGGTTGGTCTGAAAAGCAAAGGAGAGGTCCTGCCAGGAACACTACCTGTATGGGCTGCCAAATTCAGTCCAAAGGTTCAAGCATCCCAGGAATCCTCCCCCAGCAGCTGCCAGGGGTGGACACTTGTGGGCAAGGCCTAAGGAGGGTACACAGTGGCCCTCACACACAGGGCATTGTCAGCAGTGTCCAGCAGCTTCAGGCTTCCTGAACCAGGATCTGGCTCCAGACCACTGTGCTTAAAAGCCCCTGATGGACCTGTCCTCCTGGGAGTTGTGTAATCCTTTCTGGAACTCATTTATACAGGCTGTAATAAATAAGGGATTTGGGAGATTTTAAGACATCAGTATATTATTTTCACCATGTGATTGAGAAAGACCTACCACGAAACTATGTCAGAGTTTTCAGAAAACGTGGAACTGCAAAGTACACATTGACTCATCTGGAAGGCAAGAGGCATTGCAGCAGTGCTGAAAACTCCTCAGATTCCTCCAATGCTCTATGTTTGTAAAACTCAAAAACCCGTCTGAATAAAACAGGGATAGGGTTTCCCACCAAAATGCATCTTCTGAAATGAAGGGACACAAAACAGGGCAGGGGAAGGAGTCCTCAAGCCACCTCCTCATCCAGAACACTGAGAGCACATCAGGTCTCAAGGGCTGTTGACAAGATGAGTATGGGATGGACTGTGTTGACTTCACAGCAGAAAACCTCCAGACATGTTCTCTGCAAAATCTGACCCTGAATTTTCTGGGGGAGAGGTTTCTTTTCATAAGGGCTGACACACAGAACAAAAGCCTGCTGAAGAACCCACCTTCACGCATTGCCACATTCAGTTTACCCAGCACCACTGAGGAAATGTGTATTTCATTTGGAGAGGATGTAATTCTACCCTTGCAAATGTGCCTCTTACCCTCCTCCAGCTCCCCCAGCTTTGATGAGCACTGTTACTAATTTGAGGGAGGAATTGCTGGCTTTGAGAGCAGAGTAACACCAGTCCCCAGAATGACACCTCTGACAGCCCAGGGGCACATGGAAATGTGTGCTCTGCTGCTCAGGCTCTTGGTGCAGCTCCAGAGGCTCCTGTGGAGTTACACCAGGGCAGATTTGGCTCCTGCTCCAGTGAGCAAGGCCACATACCACTTGGACAATTGCCTCCATACGTGACACACACCACAAGCCTCAGCTGGATTTGCTGCTTCTGAAATAAAAACACTTTGCTTGCTTTCCCCAGCCTTGGCTTGGTAATCATTACTAAACACTTATCAGCTAGACAGCCTTCATTTCCTGAGAGCCTGGACCTAATTACACCAGGAAACGTGCTGCTTTTTCTTCTGACACCGAGAAATGCTGGTTTCTCAGCCCTTCTACTACAAAGTTTAACTTTGCTCTGATTAGTAGAGGGTAGGGGAGGGAAAAAGCAAATCTCAAGAGGCAAATGCAGTGATCATTCACAGAGATGTCCTGGCTTCACTCTGTATCATTAATAGTAACAACAAAATGCCACAGATATTTCATCCCCCCTCCATCCCCTATTAATCTCAGCCGAACCCTGCGAGGCCCCTGCAAAGAGGGATCATTTTCCCTGAGCTGCAGGTAAGGAGTCTGATGTCTCACAGCAAATCAGAACCAGACCTCGGGGCTGGGGCTCCTAATGCCATTCCTCAGCTCCTAATGCCATCCCTCGAAGGAGAGAAACTGCAGCTCCATCCCTATCAGGACACTCGATCCGGGGGTGGGATGAAGGAGCCTTTGCCAAATGTGCTGCACACGGGCAGCCCTTTCAAATCCCTCCTTTGTGCCATGGGGCCCACTGGGATGTTGAGTTACAATTGCCCACTTGTAATTGAGCCCACAGTATCGCCACCAAATCAAACTGTTAGTTAATTAGTGTATTAAAGAAACCCCACACAAATGCACAGTAATGGAGTTATAGAGCCATTAGCAGCAAATCACAAGATCTGCTGCTGCAGCAGCATCACTTTTATCCTGTGAGCTGCTCAGGAGCTGCTGCCCATCCCTGAGGGCTGCCAAATATCCTCCTCCAATGGGAGAGACCTATGGCAAACCTGCTTGGAGAACAAAGGCAGGGAGGCTTGAGCTAAGGGGTTGTGCTTCCAGGCATTCTCATTAATCCTATTATCCTGGCTTGGTAAAGAAGCTACAGAAACACAGAGTGGTGCAGTTTTCCCTTCACAGGAATTAGCAGAAGGACATGGGTGGGATGTGTCAGCTCCCAGTTTCACCAGTTCACACGTGGCCAAAGGAGTGAGTGACCCAAGGGGAGCGGGCCCATGTCTGTCCATGCCCTCTGCAAAGGGCTGATCAGTGGCACATCCCACATTTCTCACTCTGGGTGCTCTCCTACAGGTGTGTACCTTCACCTTTCTTCCCTGCAGCCTCAAGTTGGAAATATGACACAGACCAGAAGCCTGGGCAAGAGCAGTCCACAGTCTGGGCACTTGGTCTGCACACACTCATTCCTGTATTGGGGGCACACATGGATAGAGCCAGGTGGGATGCCAGCCACAGCCTGGATGGAGTTAATCACATACAGTGTTAAGTTCACCTTCTGACATCCCTGTGGCCCTGCTTGCTGGAAACCCTCCACACACTCCTCCACAACCTTCTTCACATCTAGGGCTGAAAAGCATCTGTGGTGATGGATGAGCTTCAATGGTGGCATCAGCTCCTCAGTTTCTCAATTTTCAACCTGCACCGGGAAGCAACATCCTAAAAGATGCACATGTCACTTGAGGCAGACACAGGTGTTTATTCCATCACTGCTTGCATTGCCATGCCTGCCTGAGATGGAGAAAGCAGCTGCTTGGTGCAGCTCCAGGGAAGGATGGCAGCCCTCTGCAGAGGGAGCCTGCCCTCCTGCAGGATGATCCAGAGCCTGTGGGGAGCTGGACAGGAATGCATCAGGATACCCAGGGAGTGGTGTGTCCCACAGGGATGCTGTGGGGACCCCCTGAGCACAGGCTGTTATCCCTCACAGCACTGCATGCTCTGTGTCCCTGCTGCAGCCCCAGCACTGAGGTCACCCTGGCACCCTGACAGACAGTACCTGCTGTCCAGGACAGAGCTGTGCTCCACTATGCAAAAAATGAGGAGCTGTCTGCCCTTGCTGAGGACACAGCTGAAGTCATGCTCCTGTGAGAAGGCAGGGTTTTTCAAACACTGGGGTTCTGCTTTCAGTTGCTGGCTCTGGTTCTGATTTACTGGTAGTTCTTCTGCCAGGCACTAAGCACCTCCATGACTCAGTTTCCCTGTAACAGGAGCACAAACGTTTTGGCCCTGGCTGCTGGGAGGCTGAATGACAGCCTCAGCAGAGGCTGAATACCTCAGATGACATCAGGGCTTAAGACATTGCAAGATTTTTCTGTTGATCTGAAAATTATGCAGTGGACTCCTGTAAGAGCTCACTCAGTCCTTATAAGTGGCTCTTTGTCACTGTTCCCATCCACACCCTGGTTCCTCTTTGAAAGGCAAATACCATAAAAATCTGTTTATAGAGACTGAGATCTAGAAAAGAGAAGTCAAATAGGGTCAGGCTCTCTATGGCTTTGCTGCCCTGAGCTGTGGCCAGGGGCTGGCTTCCTGCTCCCCCTGTGATTGCAGGGAACACTGACCCATTTGTCTGAGGAGCCTGCAATGTGGGTGGGTGGGTGTCTCCTGCCCCTCCACAAAGAAACATTTCATCTGCAGTGGAAACAGCTAAGACGGAAAACGTGGATGATGCCAAGATTAAGAAAGACAATTAGGGAAACAGCAAGCGTCCCTAATCAATCATGCTTGGACACTGAGGGTTTTATGTGCACAAAGACTTCACTTAAATTCTTTTTTGCATTTATCCACAAGAAAGAACAAAAAATATAGTGGCTGAGGAAGTTGCCAGATGTTGATTCACCCTTTTGCTTTCTGCAAATGTTTCCATTTTGTTGAAGACCCAATCAGGAAACTCATGAACCCTTAAAAATTATTTATTATTACTTAATTTAGAAAATAAAACCTTCAAGCAGCTCCAATGGCAGCACATGACATGGATGAAGGCAGAGGAACTCTGCCATCTAGCTGACTTCATGCCACTAACATTTTCCTGGCCTGGAGCAGCAGAACCGAACTGGTCTCTCTCTCACTGGTACCAAGTCTAGTTTTCCACGGCACAGAAAACAGAAAGCTTAAAGAAACAGATATGTCAGTGCAGGGATTTTTAAAAGAATGGGTTTCCCCCTATGCCAGATGCTCAAACCAGGGCTGCAGAGCAACTGCTGTTTCTCAAGTACCATACCACAGTTTTTTCTCATGCTCAACAGCTCAGCTGACCTGCTGGCATTTCTGATCCCAGGCTGTTCAGGCAAAGAGGTCAGATTTAGGCACCCCTTAACTGCACAGAACAGTCCTCTTTGTCAGCAGAGGACAGCAGTGCAAAGAGATGGCTCAGAGCAGGGCCACTGCAGCCCCAAACATGTACCAGAACGTGGATAACTCCTTCTCTCACCTCACCCCAGAGAGCTCATGGGCAAGGTTCAGGAAAGGCACCAGAGGCCAAGGCTGGAAGAGGCAGACAATGAGATCAAGAGAGATACAATGAAGTTTTTCTTTTGGAAAACAGATGGAACCAAACCACGCAAAAAGGCTTTATGATCCCTCAAGCAGGAAATAAGTGATGACATACTGTCATGTTGCTGTGTCAACAGCTGACACATCGCAGCAGGGTAATTTCACAGACTCCCACGTTCGTTTAAAAGCTCTCTTTGAAACCACAGAGCTAGGGCATTTCAAGCCTTGCACAGCAATGGTTCTGCAGCAGGCCCAGTGCTGCAGATTCAGTGCCTCAGGAACCAGCCCTGCACAGAGAAACCACAGCCAGCCCTGCCATCCACTGAAATCATCTGTGGCTCACCACAGATGGCTGCTGATACAAGACCAAAGTACCAGCCTCCCTTCCCTTTCCCCCTCCAAGAAACCAGTACTCTGACCCAAAGTGTGTTCAAAGGGTTCATTGTTGTCTGGACAACACGTGATGATGCTTAAAGCTGGCCTGGAAGTCCTCAAGGTTCTAGACAAAGTTCTGCACATCTCAAGTAGGCTACAGCACTTCTGAGAGTCTCCTTTATCCCTAAGAGGGCTTTTTGTTTGCATTTAACATTATACACCAGGAACAAAATATTGCTCCCTCCCTCCTTCTCTTTCTTATTAGAAGCAGGTACTGGCATTTTCACCAACAAAATTGTCAGGCAGTTTTCCTAAGGGTCTGCATATTCACTTTCTCTGCTTTCTTTAGCAGGGGGGTGCAAGAGATGAAACCTTGAGGACTGGCCCACATGGTCCTACCATTATGGAAACCAGGAGGGATATCTCCAGGAAACCCTGTATTTCATTGTGCTGGCAACTGGAACTGTGCTGCTTCTTCCAGCAGAGGGTCCAGAACAAGTCACATAGTCAGATACCAGCAGAGAGAACAAAACCTGTTCCCTACAATCCTGATGGAAAGGCTACCCCTATTCAGCACAAATTCTGCAAAGCCTATTCAATCTCTAAGGAATATCTCCTTTTACAATCCAGTTTAATTTCCCAGCCCTTGATATCAGAGACAGATGCATCTCCCACCGACTTTTTCTTTTGAGAGTGATCCTGCCTTTGGGAGAAGTTTGCTGAAGTTACCAAGTGAGTGCACACAACCCTCTACTTGGAAAGCAACACATTAGAAAACAATCTGGGTTCTGACATCAGAATAAGTGCTTTTACTCATTCACCTATTAATTTACCCTCTCCCATGCTCCAGGAAAGTGCCTGCATGCCCTGCAGCAAGCAGGCACACTGGAGCATCAGCAGCAGATCTGCTCTGCCCCAGCTGCAGTGCTGCTGGCCAAAGCAGGAGGCAGGATCCTGGGCCATGACTCACACTCCCAACCCTGCCAAGTAAGTAGTTCTGGAGCAAGGAAGTGACAGGCAGACTCAGATTAGAAAGCTGGTGAAACAAAATGAAAGAAAATCTACCTCAGCTCTCCTTGCTTGCATCCAGCATGGAAACAGGGTGTGCAAAGCATGAGAGGTGTCAAGGCACTGTGGTGCTGCACTGACACACAGATGGGCTCTGGCCCCTCTTCTGCCAGAGGGAAATGCCCTTTCCAGCACTTCACCACCTGCTCTAATGGAGTGATGGCCATGTCCACGTGCTGGCACAGAGCAGGCAAGCCAATGCCCTGCCTGGCTGAGTCACCATCCTTCTCCACACTGGTGCTGGGTGGGTTTCCCTGCCTACCCTCTGCTGCAGAACATCACAAGAGGTAACACATGCCCCAAGTATTTCCCCAACTATTGCACATCAGGCTGGGTGGTTCTGAGCTCACATATAGGTGCAGGAAAACATCAAAACTTGGAGCCATGACAGTCAATGGCAAATCTCCTGATGCTAAGGGGAGTCCAAAATACAACCCCAGGTAAACTGGCCCAAAAACCAGATGCTCCAGGTGTGCCTGTTTCTCAACAATTTAACTCACAGCTCTCTTGGATGGTAATATCAAATCTGCAGACAGGGAGAAGGGCACTTTTGAAATTTCCCAGGGAGGAATCCCAATTTCTATGATGTACTTTGACCACTGTACTGAATGACCCTAACAAGACTCAACCATGTGTTTAGCTGACAAGAAGGGGTCAGAGGCACAGCAGATCAGCATGAACCACAGCCCACAAATACCAGTGAAAGAAATCTGAACTAGGATGAGTGCCCTGCCCATAAATCACATTTCTGTGAAGAAATCTGAAGGCATGGTGATGATGACCCCTCTTGCTTATGTCCCTGACCCAGGTGGCTTCCTACAGGAAAATCCACTATATCCTGTCTCTCACACACACACACTTTGCCCCAAAACCTTCTCTGCCAAGTTTCATCCCACGGCTGAGCTTTGATAGCCAAGTTAATGACTTCAGTATGTGTCAGTTCAGAGCAAAGAGGATGACAAAGTCAGCCTGACTCTTTCCCACAGCCCTCTGTGCCTGGTAAATAGGAAAAACATCAAGAAAGGGAGGAGGATGCTGTGCCACAGCCCTTGGGAAATACTGCTGCATGACTGGCTGGGCAGGGTGGATCAGCTCTCAAGCAGGCAGGGCAGATATTGTCAAGGAAAGAAAAGGGCTGATTAGGCTTTCTACCACTAATATTATCAAAACAGCATATTGCTTGCATTGGCAGTGAAGCAGAAAATGAAATGGTGTAAAAAGGAGAAGCCTCAGGTGAAGTGGACTGGAATAATGTCAGGTCTGCAGGAACCACAGCCCTCAAGTGCCCTTAATATTTGAGTTTTTCTTTTGCACATCAGGAGGTCTGTGAGGTTACTCACCACCCCATGGGAATCCTCCCACAGCCCTGCCTCTGCACTGCTGGCAAACTGACAAGTGTCTGCAGGCCAAAGCAAGGCCCTGGGAAACAGGGGCCAGGTGGTCCCACTGCCCACTCTGATGGCTGGGGGAGGAACATCCTCACCTGCCACCCCTGAGAACAATTTAAGTTCACTTTCTTCAGCACAAAGGGGAGCAGAGATGCTTTTGCTGGCATTTAACTTCAATAGTGAATTTTGGTTCACAAATCTGAGCCACAGGTTTCAGCTCTTAAATCCACACCTGAAGAAGGACATCTCCTTGCTGCTACACAGAAAGACAGCTTAGACCTGGCCAGGCTTTGTGCTGTGGCTCTCCCATGCTGGGTCTCTCACACTCCACCAGCCCACAGCCCAGAGAGTCTGGGCTCTCTGGGGCAGGAAGGCTTTGCTAACATGCCTGTACACTAATTAATAAACTAAAGCACTGACTTTTTGTGACTACCTACTGCTATAAAATTATTAAAATTAAAAAAGCAGGAATACCAAAGAGTAATTGAAACAACTTACTGAAACTCTCTGGAGTGCTCCTAAATGACCTAATGAGCTTTTTTATATATATTTTTTGTGCAGAACCTGTGCAAAATCCAGAGCACATGATAGGAGGGAAGCAGAATGCATATGAGAGCACATTCCTGGCAGGTACACCCCACAGTAGGACATAAAGGCACTGTAAATTTTCAGGATGTTCCCAGGCCAAAGCCTCCTCAAGCATTACAGCTCATACCATCTAAACACACAGGCATGGTCACACACAGCAGCAGCATGTTGTGACAGCATGCCAACTGTCTGCAGACCTGCATGCACTTATATTTAATGCACTATTATAACAAGGGCAAACAGTATGCCTGGAGTCAAAGCTGGGTGGAAAAGATCAGTTTAGAAGTGCTGTGATGCACCTCAACTCCAGAATTCAAGCAGATGGACAGAGTTCAAAGGTATTTTTCCTTTTTTTTTTTTTGGTTTTTTTTTTGGGGTTTTTTTGGGTTTTTTTTTTCTGTGTGCTGAGTGTTTTCACCCCGACCACCCCCCCACCCAGGAA
This sequence comes from Aegithalos caudatus, assembly GCA_013389925.1. Classification (NCBI taxonomy): domain Eukaryota; kingdom Metazoa; phylum Chordata; class Aves; order Passeriformes; family Aegithalidae; genus Aegithalos; species Aegithalos caudatus. The sequence continues at coordinate 402,168 of WEIU01004879.1, read as the reverse complement.
AAGCTGAATGTAAATTGTCTGTTAATTGACAAAAATAACTGAACAAACTGTGCTGCAGCAGGGCTTAGCACCCTTCCCAGCTCAGCTGTCCCGTGTCCCAAAACAGGCACAGCAGAGCTGAAGAAAATGACTGGAGACCAGCAGGGTGTGAGGCTCAGACCTTGCCCTGCCCAGGGCTCCCCTGACCCTGCAGCCAGGCAGACACAGGACAGAGCCATGGGGACACACCAGCTTCTGCAGGAAGAGCCCACAGAGAGACAAAGGAGGGACACTGGTGGCTGTGTATGAGCAGGGCCATGCAGCTGGCAAACCCCTGCACCCTCCCCTTCTCTGGGATGCTCAGACCCTGTGGCTTTTGCTGATTTCAGTAGTCTGTGCAGAGAACAGATGTTTTTTCCATATGCAAAATGAATTATTTCCTTGCTCTCGGGGGGAAGGACAATTCCCTCCCACACATCCATCAGGTTAATGCACATTTACAGCTCCTCCAGGGGAGGGAAAGACCAGGGATCCCCACTGCACCTCAGATGTTCAGCACTTTGCTTCCAATAAGCAAGAAACTCCTTTGGTGCTGGAGGGCAGTCTGGCAGAGCAGGGTCCCTGAGAGTGGAAGGGCACTGATGGGGGCCAGGATTTGGGTCTATCAGGCTGCTGGTCTATCTTCAGCTGGCTGTGCCAGAGAGAAAAAAATAAATTAAATCAGTTAAAAAAAAAATAGGAGGCTGGGAAGTTAATGTCATTAAGTATCTGACAGCTGGAAAATGTGAACAGCCATGGTCTGCAACCCCCCACAGCTCCTTCAGCCAAACCAGTTTGCTGAAAGCAGCCGCAATAAAGCATAAAAGCCAAGACTGGAAACACTGATTCCCCTCCCTGCTCTGCTGCCCTCTCTGAGGGAACAGGACAGCCCAGAGGTCACCCTGCCCCAGCTCATGGGTCCTTGGCTTCCCTGCAGCCTCCCCAGCCCCGTCCCCCCCTGCAGCTTTGAGGCAGCAGCTCTGGGATGGGTGCCCAGGGGCCTGAGGAGGCCGTGGCACGGCTCTGTCATCTGTCAGCTGTGCTCCATCTCCACACACAGCTCTGCTGCTGTTGCTGTCACCATGGGGTCAGCAAACTGCTTCCAGCATTGCTCCTGTCCCCACTGAGCTGCCATGGGGAGGGGAGGAGCAGCCAGCTACACCCCACACCACCAAAAACTCAAAAACATTGCTGCTGCCCCTTCTCCCACTCCACTGATGGAGATGCTACACACCTTGGGATCTTGAAGCTGAAACAAACCAGATCCTCTGCAGCCTGAGACATGATCTTTGCACTGTTTCTTCAGTGTGCATGAATGTCTTAGCATTGCTGCATGAAAAGAGAAAGAAATCCAGAGCTGCAGACACATGCAGCATCCTCCACCAGCCAGCAGTGGCCAACAACTCTGGGATATCAACAGCTGAACTATCCCTTAACCTTCAGGCCACCTTCCCTTCCAGCAGCTGGCCCTGAGCCAATGCCACCTTCCCCAGGCACAGGCTGGGCCCTGATCTGCTGCCAGCAGCACCCTGAGCCTCCCACAGGGTCAAACTGCTCTGGTGCCAGCAGGAGTGGGAGCATTCTGAGAGCACTGCTGGGGGAACCTTGTCCTGGGGAGAAGATTTGAGGGTAAACTGTGGATTTTTCCCTTTAAAGCTTGCAGAGGATTTTCATCAAAAAATCTTCAGAGTCTCGTTCTGCAAGTACTGAACTCAGACACTGAAACTACATCCCACTTCACCTCCCAAAATAACGGGCAAACAAACCAAAGATTCAGTTCCAGGAGGTCCTTTTAAGCAACTCTAATTTATGGATAAATCTGTGGGACTCCTTTTCCTCAGTCCATGTAGCTAGCTTCAGGTTTTATCTGACCACAGGCAGGCACTAACTCTGCTGTCCCACCAGTCAAAGGACTTCAGGGAATTTCCACTGGTCCAGGTCAATCTACTCCACACTTCAACAAGAAATGAAGAACTGCCTTCATAGCAGTGTGAGAATTAAATCTGACCTGTGTTCATGCCCTGACGCTCCCTTTCACATACACACACACTCTGAGGCCTCTCATAAGTTACTCTGGTGCACCAAATCCTGCAAAACACTGAAAGACACCAATACCCCTTGGCCTGAAGAGCTCTTTGCTCAGCACCTCATCAGATGACACAGCTGCAACAGATCTACAGCAACAGCACAGCATGTTCACACTCCTACAGAGCAATAACCGAGATCCCAAAGACATTAATTTCCTCACCACTTCCCCTGATGAGTCCCACGCACTTCTCCAACAAACAGGAGGATTCTGATCAAGGCAATTCACATGGGTATAAGCCACGTTTTCCCTGGCATCTCCCTCACTGGATGCTCATGAATCCAAAAACCACGTAAGAGCACCTCACAGCAGTTTGTTCCAAAGTCTTTTGTGTTCCCTTCCAGGCCATCTGCCTTCCTCCACCTTGCTTTGTCCAACTGGGAAACAGACATTTAATTGCATTCATTTACGTTCAAAAAGGCCTATTGAAAAGTAAGTGGATTAAAAGCTGGTCTGGAAAAGAAATTAAACCCTACTGCAGCACAGCACAGGCTGTGTATCTGGGCTGCCATGTAATGCAGGCAATGAGAATTCTCCTCTGCAAGAGGCATGGGGAATTTAATGTTGCAGCACAGCCAGTTGCAATGCACTTAGCAGATGTCTGAGACCCACAGCCTCATCCATCTACCTTTGATCTTATGTTCCACTCCTTCCTTCCAAGTCTGAACAGCCATTTAACACAGCAGGGGCTCAGTACACTTCTGCAGATGGATCTAAACCCCTCTCTGAACTCCAGGGGCAGGAGCTGCACATACTCATCTGAAGGCAGCAAAAGAACACCCACTCATTCATACCTTCACCCATGTCATCCAAGACCCACAGAGGGATATTCTGCTTGGACGTGGCCTTTCCATTGCAGCAGACAGTTAATGCTAAAATCAGGCTGGCTGGGAGCTGGTGACTGAGCCTGAACATCAACACCTTCCTGATCCACTTCCCACCAGCAAGAGCAGCCAGGCCAGTGCTGCTCAGCCTCCAGTCCCCAGGAGAGGACCCCTGCACAGGCAGGGAAGAGATTATGCAAGCCTTTCCTACCTCTCTAAGTCCAACTCCAGCAGTGCAAGGCAGTAAAATACTACCAAAAAAAAAAAAAAAAAAAAAATGAGACATAAGACCGAAAGAGCCAAAAGGGGGAAA
>WEIU01004879.1:372670-398887 GCA_013389925.1 Aegithalos caudatus | reverse complement strand
ACCAGGAGCACCAGGCTTGTCCACCCCGGGGGGTGCAGAGACACCTGAGGGCACAGCAGTAAGCAAACACAGCAGTAAGCAAACACAACCACGCTGCTTCCAGCCCCTTCTGGTGACTCTGCTGGTGCTGCACAGCTCCATGTAGCTAGCTTCAGATGCTGGCAACCACAGGACACCACTCTCCATACACTCAAAGCAAACGTGGGGATAGCCAGAAACTGACCTACAGGACAGGCCATTCACATGAGAGTTGGACTCAATGATCCTTGAGAGTCCCCTCCATGTCAGAATGTTCTGTGATTCTGTGACTTGTTAAGCCTAACACCTTCCCTTCCAATCAATACCATAGCAAGCTGCTGGCTCTCAGAGCTGTCTCCATGTGGGGAAGAAGGGACAGGAAAAAGGAAAATATTAACAGTTTTTTGCAGCCCAGTGAAAAAGTTCAGCAGCACTTGGCAGATCATTATGACCTGCACAAACTCACTGCACTCCAGGCTCTGTCTGCGCTTCCCCCTCCCAGTTTTGCTTGCCTCCCTTCCCTGGCACAGCCAGGATGCAGAGCTGGCATGCTCCTACCGTTAATTAAGCCACAGCAATTAGGCAACACATTTTTAAGCGGTTCCCTCACAGCCGAGCTTGGGAAAAGGCTGGCTTCAGCATTAATCCGGCAGCTGTGTACAAAGAGCCAGATCGGCGCATCATCACAACGAGGGAACTTGATATGTAAACAGCCCTGTCAGTAATTACCCCAATGCTTTCCAGTGAATTGCTCCGGCTTCCACGGGGGGCTGAGAGAGCAGACAGGGATGCTGCACGAAGCAGGGGTTAGTCTGAGGCTTAAACCAAAGCTCAGGACACTTAACAGGAACAATCTTGCTGAATATTCGGTGTTGCACTAACAGAGCCATGTGGTGTGGACTGGTCCCTCTCAGCACAGTCTTGGAGGATTTATCCATCCATCCCAGGGGCTCTGGGCTGATGTTTATTACAGCAGACTGCATAGGAGAGAGGCTGGTTTTCCACAGCCCCTTGGAGCTGAATTCAGATATTGCTGCTCCCTTCTCGGAAACTCCTCGGGAGGAGCTATCCTAGCAGATAACAGCACGGGCAGGTTTCCATGGCACGGACATCCCTGTTGGCCCAGCGGGAACCGGGGCCTTCATGTGATCCACGTGGTGCTGCAAACACGTTCCAAGATCCCTGAGAAAAAGGCTGAGAGGCTCTCCCACAGCCAGCACTGAGCAGCTGCAGGGTGAGCAGTGCTTGGAGGATGGATCCCAGGCGCCAGGGCTCCGGCTGCCATCCGCCGGGAAGCAGCCACACGGAACAGCAGCGCCAGCGCGGCTCTGCCTCCTCTGCCTCCTCTCCTTCCCATGTCTTCCACTGGGACATGACAGCAAGGCCACCTCACCTATGTGTTCAGGGAACCTCAAGCAAAGTTTGACTCTGCTTCCTTGGGGTTTTTTTTTGGTTTTTTTTGTTTTTTTTTTTATTTTTTAAATAATGGCTATCCCTGCTCTGCTCCAATAAACAGGCGAAGGTTGCCAAGGACACCCAGTAAATCACACACATGCTACACTCCTCTCAGCTGAGTATTTACAAATTTCTCAAGTGCTGAACCCTCTTCAAGCCATTCAGCTTCTGCTTTCATCTGTAATATCTATCTCAGTGCTTCTGAGATTTTCCTGCAGCTATCCTAAATTAACAAGGATCGGAAGCCAGGCTTCATCTGTAACCCTAAAGGTCAATCACATCATTTTGCTTCAACATGCCAAACAGACAAGATGAAAACAAACATATGAAGGTTCTCAAAGGAATATGACTGAAGAGCCCTCTCCCAAAGGAAGCCAAAAGCCCTGATGTAAGAAGGATGATTTAAAGTAGTTATTTCTATCTGTCTAGATAGTGGAACACATGCAATGCCTGGGTGCAGGACACCCCAAGCTATGTGTGTTTTCCTTTTTTTTTCCAAGAGATAATAAAAACATTCCTTGCTACTTTATGAGAATGACACCACAAAAATTCTGCATTCAAATTTAAGTGTAGTTTCCCACATCTGAGGGGAGTGTAGCAGCCCCAGGTCAGGCACAGGCAGTTTGTCCCCAGTCCAGCTCACAACATCCATCCTATGCTGCAAGTATGGAGGAATCCCACCCCAGAGAACAGGGAGATCTTTACAGCCTGAAACCACTGGGAACACCAAACTGCAATTTTCAGATCAAAAGCCACCACACAGATAGCCCTGATTTCACCAACATGGGCAACAGCGTGCACTGCATGTCCTGGGCTCCATGGGTTCAGTTCCCAAGGAGTCAACGGGCACTGGGAGCATGGGGGACCTGCCTTAGCCTTGAGGAGATGGCATGCAGACTCCCAGCTATCCAGGGATGTGCCCCACAATCTGCACTTCAAGAACCTGAACCAGAAAGGTGAAGGCAAAGCCACACTTCCAGCTAATGAGTGGCTGGTTCTGCCCCTGCTACTTGGGCTGCCCAAAAGGCTTTCACATTCCAAGAGAGCTGTCAAAAGGTCAAGTGAAGAGAAAAATACTGTCACTAACAGTTCTAAGCTACAAGGCTGGAGGTCCAAGCATGTCAAAATGATTGACAGTGGTCTAAAGGGACTGCATGCAGCTGGAAGTTTGAGTTTTCTTGCTCCTGCCAGGGCAGAAGAAAATCCAGCATCCTGAGGTAGCTTCCAAAATAGTATCTTTCCCTAAATCCCCCATTTCCACCTACATGTGACTAGTGGGGAGAAGTGGCTGTGTGTCACCACTCATGGGCACTCCTGAGCTCCAGACCCTGGACCACAATTCCCACCAGCACTGCTCTGGCCCTCAGTGCAGGAGAGGAAAACATGCTCCAGGTAAACGTGGACTATGGATTTAAACTCCATGCTTGCAAGCTGTGTTTTCTCAGCAGTTAAAAATAACCAAATATGAAGTATCATGAAAGCTTTTCCAGGGACCTCACTTTCTAGCCAGTATTTAACTCTCCAAGTAACATCCCTCATTTCTAATTCATGTACTGCTTCACTGCCTTTAATGGCACTTTACCCCAAATCTGCACTTTCTCTTCTGCCTGAAGCACTAATTTCCATTACCTCAAGAGGCATCAAATTCCAAATTTTTGCTGCAGCCTCAGGTTTTCACACTCAGGTTACAGACGCCTCATTAGGCTCCCCACATCTGGTTCAGGCTACAAGGTGCTCGTTCTGTGACACGCCAAAATCAGTCAGCACCACTGTCTGGTTACATACAGGCTCCAAAATGTCTCATGGATAAGGGAAAAAAAAAATAGAATTAAATTAAGCAGATGGCCCACAGAGCACTGAGATTTGCAATTTTCTTCCTGGAAAACTTCTGGTAACCCCAGTTCCAAAAATAATACTAGGAATAGCCCTCTGTGTGGGGAAGGAAGAATTTTCTAAAAACCTTTGATCTCTGTGTTCCAGAGAAGGGAACTGACACATTAATCAGAATATATTGCTGAATAGGGTTACTCTCTCACACCACAGGGCAAAACCAAAGTGGGTATTTAAACATTGGTGTTCAGCTCCTGAAAGAAATTTACTGTGTTGTGTTTTTTTTTCTCCCTGGGATATTTTTTCAATTAACAAAGCAGAAATATATCAGTTCAACTCTTCCATAATCCCTATCATCCCTCCCTTAATCACTGCTTATCTCCTACTAATGTTTCTTTCTAACAGTTCTCACCCAGAATTTTATGCAGGTTTGTATCTGGCCTTTTTTATTATGTATGTATGATGAAATTTTCCAAATATAATGAATTTATCCATGGTTACAAGCCTCATTTCACAGATGTGCACTTGGTGAGAACTTTGGTGGTTACACTGAAGTGATAAATCCAGGTAGTCAACACTGCAGGATAACCTTGGAGCATCCCAAAACTCTGCAGGATAAATGCCACTCACACACATCTCCCTTCCCACCTAGGTTTCATCAGAATTTACAGGAAAAACACTTTCCATTGGATCCCCTGCATGCACCCTCCTTTCCATAGCTTATCTCCACTCACAGAGGTCACCTGTGGAGGACACCCACACCTGTCCAACCCCTCCTTCACCTGATCAGTGTGAAGGGCCTTTTCCATCCAATTCCTCCTTTTGAAAAGGCTTCCTCATTTTGGAAACAGCATCTTCAGGCTCTCCCTGGCCCTTCTCCCCATGCTCCAGCAGCAGCAGCAGAGCCAAGTCCCTGGACACAGGAGTACAGTGCTGAACTCACGTCCCTTCCCAAATTGCCTCTGTCTGTAGAGGCCACAAGCTGACAGCATTTGTTTGGATTCCATTCCTGAACAAAACCTTGCTTGAAGCATTTGATTTTCTCCCCTTCTTCCACTTCCCTTCTGTAACATGAAGCAATACTTTTTCCCCTATAAAAACTGAAATTTGGAGCATGCAACCTAAATTTCAAGGTATTTATAATTTTTGGTCCATGCACTCAGCATTACCCTGCCAAGCACTACTTGCTGCTGGGAAGGCTGACAAAATGTGATCAGACATAAACAAGTGAACTTTAACTTCACTACAGGATGGAAAAGGGAAAAAGGAAATGGAAAATGGTATCAAACACTTGTCACTTTTGCAGTGGTGTGGGATGATAATCCTGCTCAGTGACAGCTCACTCACAGACTGATCTGCCATTGTTTATCAGCAGTTTATGGCAAGTAAAAAGCCAGGAGGAAGAGAGGACAGGTTATCAGCTCTCTTTGGAGATAACAGAGTTAGGGGGAAGGGTGGAAAACACATCTCTAGTTCTCCAAAGGAGAAGCCCAAGGAGCACACATTCTGTGTGGCTTTATTCATTGACATGATTGGCACAGACACGTGTCGAGCTGCTTATTGATGCTTACATCATATAGGATGTGAAGGGATATAGGAATGCAGAAAGTCTGCTACCCAGTTTGGATAGCTGGGATTTGGCACAGCTGTCTGACCTACATTAACTTTCCATCCACTGGAGTACTACTTGGAGGAGATTCTTAACCACTGTTTTTGTATCTGTGCTTCTAGTTTGTAAAACAAGTTAATTCACAAAGAATCTGAGTTACCTCAGAGGAAGAGAATTATGAGAGACTTCCTCTGTCTGGATCTGATAATTCACTATCCAGTGCAGGGGAATTTGCTTATAAGTAGAACACTAAGGAACCATTGTCTTCACCAGTAGCTGCAGCTTCATGAAGCTATGGAGCTGCTGTGGAGCTAGCTCAGACCCCTGCTATGACCTTGTCCTTTTCACCTGCTCCCAGCAAGGCAGGAGGCTCCCTGAATGCCAGCTGCTTCCAGAGCAATGTCCTGCAGTTCTGCCCCTGCCCCCTAGACCCCTCCTCATGAACCTGGCAGTGTTTTCCAGCCTGGCAGGCAGCAGCACCCAGCATCTCCCACATCTGCTGGCGTGGAGAGCACGTGTGGCCATGGCACTGCACACCAGTATGGAAGGGCTCAGCACCATGAACTCTCCTGCCCTGGGAACTGGAGAATCCCACTGAACAACAGGAAGTATTAAATCAGCATCTCCTCTGGAAAAACACCACAAGAAACCACCCACGGGACTCTTCTGCTCTTGCACTTTTGGCCCTGAAACCAACTTCCTCAGCAAATGAGCCTTCTCTGACAGGAAATGCTGCCTTTGTCCATCCCATCGACTCCAGAACATCTGCACATGCTGTCAGTGTTCTCAGGCAGGCAGCATCCCCTGGCCTGTGCCTGTGGCAGAAGGAAGAACTTCCCCAGCAGGAAGAGCCCTTGCACAAGCCCTCTCCTCTTTCCCTGCACAGCATTAACTCAGCCTTGGACCGACAAACACAGAGGCCACGCCTGCCCTGCCAGTGATCTGATTTCTGCAGAAATATAAGGGCTAGAATAATCTGAAGAATGTGGGCTGCTCTTGCAAACAGCCTATCTCACAATAACATCAGTCCTGGCATTCCTACTGCAGGACACCAGCAAGAAATGCCAAGTCTGTGCTTTGGGGAAAGTGGACCCAAGTTAAACACGCTTCCAGCACAGCTGGGGCAGGGACAGGAGGCAAGAGAAAATTACTCTGGAAGGTCTGGTCCAGGAGGGAGAACTGAAAGCAGTTGGGTTTCTCAAGCTAGAATGGAAAACACAGAGGGGAGCTGAAAACACACTTCAGGTGCAGGCTGATATATAAAAACAAGGGATGAAGAACCAGAGCATAGCCATTGGCTTAGTTTGTACCATGTAAAAATGTTTATCTAGGTATCAGGAAAAAGAATACCCAACTTCAAGGTCATTTTCCTTTGGGAATTCAGGATTCTTCTCAAGAGGATTTAAAAAATATAATAATCTGGCACATACCTATCTCAAGCAGATGGCTGGACTACATAAGTTTTTAATTATCTCTCAGTGCAGCATTCACACGAATCTATGTTCTTTGAGAATTAATTACAATTTCTGAAAGATCTTCAGCACTTTTAATTCAGAAAATTTGCCAGGCCAGATCATTTGTGCCAGTTCTTATGAACCACTGCAATTGCTAACTGCCATTTATACTGAAAATAAGCATCCTGTTTGTGCTCTGAACATGTTTTTCTGTCCTTCCTTGAGTGCCCAGTGCTGGCCACCCTTGGGGACCTTTGCTGTAACTGGATACAGCTGCTCTCTGTGTCAGTTGTGTAAAAACAAAAACCAAAGGCAAAACTTCTCCTCCCCAATACCATTAATCATGTGTTTTCTAGTGCACACAAATGCCACTGAGAGTAACAACAGCAATAACAAAAAGCCTGGGACGAACAGGTTTTCTCACTAGAAAATCCAAATGTAGTTTCTGCACTGCATGTCCACACTCAGTCATTGCAAGGAGCTTTGAAGGAGCAGAATGGCAGGCAGTAGTTTGTGACATCTGGTATCAAGCTCAAGTTTATCTGAGAGGGATCTTAATTGAAACAGAAAATTTGTAATTAAGAATGGAATCCCTAACAACCTTCCCAGGTCCCAAACAGGAAATTCCAGGTAGGAAACTGTTTCTCATCCAACTCTGCCTCCTCCTGAAACCAGAAGTCAAAGGAGCCCTGTGCTGGCCAGGCACATCTGATTTTGTGCTGCCCCTCAGCACCCAGCTGAACCCAATGGTACAGACATGGGAAAAGAGATGACAAAGAGCTGCTGCACTGATATCATGGACATCTTTGAGAACAGAGGAGAAGAAAATCAATCTGTAGAGCAAGATCAGTGTGTCAGGGGCAGACAGGCAGCCACTGGTGCACCACTGCCTCCATCAGCCTTCTTAGCTGGGACCTCCAGCTTCTGCCTAATTTGCTCCCACCCAGGGCACTCTGAGCCTCTGACTGTTTCCCCATGGGAAACATGTCTCATTCCAAATGCACCATCTGTTGCTTGAGAAGCATCAACAAGTCACTTGAGGAAATTTACACAAGCACTTGACACCTTTCAGGATAAAAATAGCCAAAGGAAATTCATTCATCCCAAAACACACTAGACAATCCACATTATTCAGAGGGTGATACACCTGCCTGATTCCCAGTCCTTCATCTCCTCAAGCAAGATAAATGGCAAAGAAAACAAAGCAGCACCCTCTAAACTTTCCTTCCACAAGGATCCAGTTTCCATGAGATTAGTCTGCCTTGGCTGTGAGCTGGAAAACAATAAACCAGAGCTCTGTTCCTTCTCAGGGGCCAAGATGAAGAAGCTGTGCACAACCAAGAATGAAAAAGCCCATGACTCTCTACATTTTCCAGGCTCTGCTCCAGGCTGGCTGCTTATAACTGAAGTTGTGAAAGAAGGACAGCACTCAATTTTGGTCACACAATATAGGCATCTTCCAGCACCTTCCCCATCTCCCATCCTCCCCTTCTGCAAATTCCCAGCCCAGCAAGGTTTCCCATCTCTCTGTGCCACAGGAGCTACACACAGACCAAAACGTGGCAGTCAGAAAGTGTCCTGAGTCCCCAAGAATGAAGCAGGATGCCAATCATCTCTCCAAGAAGCCAACACCAATGTTTGCCTTTGGAACTTCAATTCCTGCCTGGAAAAGACATGAAGATCCAGGTCATTCCTCTGCTCTTTCCCTGAAGGATGAATCAAGTCCCTCAATTCTATTTTTAGCTGAAACCACAATGGGAGGTCTGCAAGGGTGGAAAAACCTGGGAAGCCTGAGATGCAACCTGCATCATGTCTGGGCTGCATCTGTGTGACTCAGCAGAGATGTGAGCTGTGAGGGGGTAAGATCAGCATCTGTGGTAACCACGGGCCTCCTCCCCCCCTCCTTGCAAAAATGTGCAGCTGTGGCACAGCCAGACTCCGAGCAAGCAGCGTATTTGGAGGTGAAATAAAAATACTTTCCTTATCTAGCAGATTACAGCAAGGCTTTCTCAGCAAGGAGTGTGAAATGTCAGCTTCTCAAGGAGGCAGCTCTGGCACCACAGCTTTTATGGTAAAATGGTTTCCTGCATATCAGCCAGAGAGGGATCTGGGGGCAATGTCAGCATCTACTCAAAGACATGGCAAACCTGTCTTGGAAATGTTAAGAAAAGACCAAGAGTGTGTCTCTTGATCTCACCCCTTCACAAGTGTGTATGCACCAAGAATTGTTTCCCCCTCACAGCCCACTTGTGGGTTTGGTCAGGTCTAACCAGAATTACAGCGTGGCCAAGAGTGGCTTTGCTGATGAGCCTGACAGCATCTGGCATGGGAAGGATATGAATGGCAGGTGTCAATTCACAGCAACACCTTTAGAGCAAACCCTCCCACCTGCACAGGAGTTTGAATAGCTACACCACTGAAATTAATGAAAAAATTAAGAAAGGGATGGATTTCACATCTCTGGAGAGGCTCATGCTGTTGGTCCATTTCCCATTGCCACCCTTCTGGCATACATTGCTTTTTTGGTTTCTTTTTTTAACATTTTCTATGGAAGGCAACTTACTGGGCTCTTTTAGTTTTCTGAACTGAATAATTCTTACAAGACATGGTGTGATCTGAGGCAAAGCACATGATCACACTTGTAGTGCCTTTTTATCTTTTCATCTTACCAGGGTGGTGAGTGCTGATGCCCAGCAGATTCTGACCACAGGCACAAAACAAGAGCAGGGAACACTTGTTTCTGCTTTCACCTTGCTGAACAGGTATACTCTCAGTGATTTATTTACCTCATCAGTGCAAGCACTGCAGGCTCTGTGAGATGAAAGAACTCCAAAAGTTTGCACACCAGTTACTGGCTCTGAGCATCCCATGCTCTAGCACAGAGCCGAACTGCACACTGGCTCTGTGCAGATTACACATGAAAAAATCATTAGTTAGAGGGAGAAAAAATAAGCTATAACCACCATGAAAGAGGAAAGCTGTTAGTGGGGGTTTTGTGCTTATTCACTCAGCTAAGGTAAACGTTTTGCCTTGGACCTCCCACTGCACAGCCAGAGGTAACAGCTTTCCTTTCTCAGGACCCAGAAGGATTCTCATCTTCTTTTCTTGTTTCAACAACTTTGGACTGGATCTGAACAAGTAACATCAATCATTTCTGCCTGACTGCTACCTTGCAGCTTAAGCAACAAATAATGTGATTAATGAAAATTTGAGGGAGAAAACAAAGGCTTTGCTAAACACAAAACATCAGCTAAGCACTGTGAACTTTCCCTAAATTCCCTAGAAATGAAGAGCAGCTGCCTGGCACCGATTCCCCCAGCAGCAGTAACTGCAGCATTTGGAGCAGCTCTGGGTGCTTCTGAAAATAGACATCATCTTGTGCCAAAGAAAATAATCCCTTAATTTTATAGGTGTCTGAATATAAAAAAGGCTGAAAATGAGAGTGTCTGGGGAGGCACATGTAATGCATTGCCTACTGTCTAAAAAGGTCTTTCCTTTTCCTCTCCAAGTGTAAGCAAGTGGAACTCAATTTAAACTGGTAACTTGTGGGGTTCAAATAAAAATCTTTTCACTTGATGTTTGTCATCAATTTCAGTTGTTGGGGCTCAGGCCACTCAAAAAAAGAAAAAAAACCAAAAAAATAAAAAAGGCAAAAGTTAAGATCTTTCCCAAATTCTAGCAGTATTCCACAGTAAGGAAAAGTCCTCAGCAGCTCCATGCTGGCAGAGGTTTGTCTCAAATTTTTAACAGGATATTTTAGCCTCTCTACATAGCAGTGGCATACACTGTCATTGTCTCCTTGGGTGAAACCAGATGAGAGGAAAAATTGGCAAAAAAATACATTCTTTTATTCCTGGGTAACTCTTCTGATCTATGTTACAAGTAGCAAGAGGAGTGGGGCTAGAAGCAACCTGGATGGGGCTCGGTAGTGAATGTGGGGAGGGGATATTTGTGCTGAGGAGGACTTGTACCGTTCTGGGGAGGGCTGAATTCCTGTGCCATCAATACTGCCCCTAAGAGAAAGAGCAATAGAGAAATATTCTGACTGCTCACACCACAATGCCCTGCTAAACCAATGGTGAATCAATGACTCAATACACAAGGCTCTGGAACAAATTTTAGAGAGGAAGAAAAGTCTCACCAGAGCACATCATGAAACTCTGGAGTTATTTAAAGCACAGAAAATACCAAGAATGGCCCATGAAATGGCAGCTGTTTGGGAATGGTCTGTTATAAGCTACTCTAAAGAAAGCACTTAGTATCCTAATTATGTAGAAAATTATACAGATCACCTTCCTTATTTAGTACAGAGTGGCAGAGAGATAGCCAGGGGACAGGAGACATTCTCACTTCTTTAGCATGATGCCACCCAGATCCATATGCAGTCTTGGCCTCTTCTCCCCTGTTATTTAAAATACAATAAGCTGTGCTCTGCATTCAAGGAAAAAAGGGGGTGAGGGAATGAATCCAAACCTTTGTGGGGAAGGTTTCAGTGAAAAGGCTGGCTGCCTTTCTCTGGTTACTGAGGTAATGAAACTTCAACAGGGGCTTACACAAGGTCAGAGTGGAAGAAATTCAAAGCATCTACGAGAAGGGTTTTAAGTTACTCAAAAGCCTTACTGATAGGATTTCAGAGCCAGCTACTCTGTTTGGACACCAATGTGCAAGTGAACACATCTTTCCAAACCACATGCAGCCAGGCTATTCATACTCCCAGTCCTGTCCCAGCCATCCATAGGCAGGAGTGTGAAGCAGCAGAGCAAATCAAATAAATGACTTCATTCCTCTGGGGATATAAGCAAATGAGAACAAAGAAGCAAAGAGTTACAAATTCAGGGTGCCATATTTTTGGCAAGTTTTATTCCATTGGGGAACTAGGAAATATTCAAGGAATACAACTGTTTCCCTCATTCCTAAAGCTCTGCACTCCAGAGTGCACACGAGTGTGTATGCACAAGCAAGCCCCAACATCTCCCAGATTTATGAGCCTCCCTGCCCAGCTTTGTGGAAGATACCACACAACAGTTTGACACACTAAGACTTGTGCAATTGGATATAAAGATCTATGTCTGGGGTAAAGCAGAGTTTGGGGTACTACATCCCATGCATTCTCTTTGCTAAGGCAAAGGCCAAAAGCCCTTGGAAAGCCTCATTTTATAGTAGAAAAGGTGGTTGTGGACAGGTCCAATTGCTAACCTGGGACCCATCAAAACACCAATCATTGTGAATTTTCTTCTGGAGTTACAAAAGAAACGTGTCTATGCTTGCTGCTGAAGACCAATGTCCTATTGTGAATATGAAAAATTTTACTATGAAATAGGAAAAAGAAGTAGTAAATTTTGGACACGTTTCAGTGATGTGAAAACCCAATGCACACTACCTGAGAATAACCCTGGTTAAACCTCTCTGCCTACCTGGCCTGGAGGATGAGTCCCTCCTGAGGAAGAACCAAATCCCCTGAGGCAGTGCTGGCTCTTCCATACACCTGGCACACAGGCTTTAGGGAGTGAAGGCAAAGCTACAAGGCCTTCACAAGTGACAAGCTGAGAGACATGAACACAGCTGTTTGCTGTGTGCAGGGCTGAGACCCTGTGAGGTATTACCATCAGTTCCCTCTTTCCCAGCCACAGTGAGCCTGCCTGGCTGCTCCAGTCCCAGCATGAACTCTTGCTGCAGTTTTCTGCAGGAAAAAGGTGGATTTGAGCTTCTTTGTCAAGCTCCTCCTTTCAAAACAAACCAAACCCATCACTACTCATCCTCCTCAAACCCTGGTACAGGCAAGTGCCCCTCAATACAACAGAATCCCTATGACCTCCTCCTCTAGTATGGAACAGGAGCCTGTCAAACACGTCTGATGCTGTGACTCCTTTCCCTTTATCCCTTCTCCATTTCTCTTCCCTGTCCCACTTTTCTTGCTTACTTCTCTTTTGACTCTCCCATGGGTGGAAGACAAACCAAAATATGTTCCAGAGCTGAAATTTCAGTTCATCTCATGAATCTGAAATCAAGCAGAGTATCAACTTTCCAAAACAAATTTCAGTGGATGTTGAAATAATTATTTTTCCAGCAATGTTTTTTTGTTTGTTTAAAGTAAATAAGATAAAGTCTTGCTGGAAAGAGAGAATCCCTCTCAGCAACTCTCCTCAAGCAGTGCAGCTGAGACAGGAGGAGCTGTCAGTGCTGCCCAGCCCCATGGCTGATGGGTCTGACTCTCCTTGCAGCAGCTCATGCTGATTGTAGGGGTCTTGCTGGTGAGGTTCACCAGAAAGAAATAGGGATGTGTATGGAAAAGATTCACAGGGTAATTTATGGTGAGCTACAGAGTGGGATTTATGGCATTGGGCAGTGGTGTGACAGAGGGATGGGACTGGGCTTAGGACATTAGGACATTTAGGACACTTCACCCTTCATCCTCAGCCAGATGCATCCCTTGAAATGAAAGCTGCTGCCCTTGGACAAGACAGCTGGCTTTCCACATTTAGTCCAGGTCCCAACCAGAAAATGTTTGTAACTCAGGAACCACTCCAAAAAAAACCCTTGAGTCATATTTCTTACAATGATCCTATCAGGCTTTGAAGGCCCAAAACAAGGAGAATCATTATTCTGCAGGCTGGCAAGGATTTCAGACTCCCATTCATCTGAAATGCTCCATTTCTCCAGATCCCAGGGATATTATCAGATTTTGTGGGCCCTTTAAACAGCAGCAGCAGGAGCAGCAGCAGCAGCTCAAGGAGAAACATCTGGAATAAACATACCAAAGGTACTGAAGTCAATGAGATCTCTGCAAAGGTAGTAAGGAACACCTGACTGCAAATGCCTGCTGTATGGAACACAGACACTGCTCTGGTGCCTGTGAAGAAGCTCCAACAAAGGGCTGGGAGCTGAGCTGCCTTGGAGCTGCATGGCTGACACCCATGTCTCCTCTGTCACGTGCAGGACAGTTGTGACAGTGAATTGTCACAGCTGTATGACTGCTCCCCTCTGAGGGGACAGTTAGCTAAGCCCTGCCAATAAGCCAGGCAGCACTACTGACTCTGAGCAAACTGCTCCATAATTGGCCTCTTGCAGAACAGGACATCTTTAATTAATCTGCTACTGTTTGTGCGTGCTATTCCCGCTGGAGCTCCCTCACAGAGCACGGACACCACGCAGCACATCTGACATTTCCCAAATCCGTGATGTCAGCCATGTCTCACTGAGGGCCTGCTGTGTAATTACTGCACATCAAACTCATTCACAGATGGGCAGATCAGGGCACGGAGTGCTGGGCTGGAGCAAACCCAGCCATTCCTGTCCTGCCTCACGGACTGTCCTGGTGTCTGGGTCCCACACTCCAAAATAAAACACAGCTGGGAATATCAGGGGGTTGCTAAGCCTGAGGTCTGCCAGATCTCATCTGAGCACTGTGCAGAGTGAAAACCCAGCAGGCTGGACTCAACACACACGCTTCAATGCACAATGCAGCTGTGCTTTAGTAAGTCATCAGGCACCAACCTGAGTCATTAGAACAGATGTAAGTCCACAGCAAGTACAGGCACCACTTCAGCTCTTTTTCTTTCTGAATAAGCTGTGTCACACTCCCTTCTGTTTATCCTAACAACCTCCATCTCAATGCTTTCAGATTAAAGGATAGATCCACCTATATCATTAGACATTTTACACAGTTTTATTGCAAATATCAGCAGGTCTCAAATCCAGACACCTGTGGGGACTCTGCTAAATCCATCACCAACTTACAGTGCAGTCCATCAGTCAGAGCAGTTGTCCTCAGCATGGACCAAGATCAAAGTGTGCAGCTCAGAAGGCTTCAAACCCTGCTATTTTCAGCAGCCTTTGGTACACATCTCTGTCTGAAACTCCCTAGCACTGACATCCTTCTGTTGTCACCTGTTGCTGGTTGGACAAAGTCTCTGATTGCACTCAGCAGCACCCTGGCTCTGAAACAAGAGATAGTTGAGCGCTGCTTTTGGCTTATAGTGCTAAGCAAAAGCAGATCTAGTTTTCCATGCTCTGGACTGCTAAAGCACTAAGTGTAGATAAGAGCAGAGGGCCAAGCTTGCTGGCACATAAAAGGGAGAACACAGCACAGCCAAAATTCTACTGCAGTTTTGCAACAGGGAAATCTACAAGGATAAGCTCCAAAATGCCTGATGATCCTCCTGACACAGAGGAAACACTGTGAAAAGAAAAGCAGATTGTCCCTTCCTTGTCTTCCTACAATCTTTACCTTTCCAACCCTAGGAGTCAAGAGCAAACAGCAAAATTAAATAAGGTTGAACTGTCAGCTGTCTGGGCTTAGCTCTCCTCCCTCAATAGCAGAGAATAACTTCCAAAGCTGACATTAAGTGGCTTAAATAAGATGGACAGTAAAGTGGTTCATATAATGCAGCATTGACCCAGCTGTACCACTGACCAGCTGGCACTTAAAGGCACTGATAGCAGCATTGGCATTCTGTTTCACTTGGCACAGTGATCCTGATCACTTCCCAAACACAACCCTTTCTAGGCTTGAGTACATTCTTACCCCAATAAAATAATCCCTCACTCAGGGGCTAAGCACTGCTGCTCTTATACCTGAGTACTCCCTCCCATATCAGGTGTGCAGCACAGGCAAACACCAGGAAGGTTTTCCTGTTCATCTCCCCAGCTCCATACACATCTGGGCACACAAGAAGAGCCAGAGACACACACCCAGAGCATGCAAGAGCTCAGCTGGCAATCCTACTTAGCAGGACTTTGCTACTCAGTACAGGTTGGCTGCAATTCCAAAGCAACCCCAAAGAGCATCACAGAAGATCCCAAAGGACCTGGAACCCTTTCTGAGCAGGGCTCCAGCACTTGGGAGCTGAGCTGTAACATCCACTACATAAAACAGCAGCAAAGGGACAGGAACATAAACAATAAGCCTGAAACACGCAAACCTTCACTATCTAATACTTCTCAAAAACACCATGAAGGACACTATGGCTTTTACACTGTGCTTCTCAACATAGCTGAGTGTACTGATTGCTGGCATCTCAGTGACAGCTTTAAGTGCTGCAACTTTCAAAGAGAAAGTCCAGCTGAATGGTTAGTCAGGTCTCTCTACTTGGTTTGGTTTGATTCAAAAGGATTAGAAGCTAAAAATGGTTTATTTAGGAGTCTATCATCTAGCCAGATTTCACAGCAAGGATCCAAAAATATGTTTGGAAAACAACAGCCCAGTGATTAAAGAAACAGTGATTTGGAGTTAAAAACACCACTGTGGGAAATCTTGTGCTACAGTGCAAAAGTCATTTTCTAGTAACTGTTTTGTTGAACAACCCAAACAGTAATCAGGTTGGAATGAGTCTCCCAAGATGGGAAAATCTCTTTTGTTAAGCTCATATCTGAGTTTGGCAACATTCAAAGAATCCTAGCCTACTCTGAGTCCCAGAGCTTCAGCTATCACGGAACAGTCCAGCTGCCAAAACTGAAACACCCTGCACATCCCAGGCCATTGGAGAGCTACAAGCCTTGTCCTCTACAAAGGTGAGCTGGGTGTAACAAAAGAGGGACATGGGACATCAGTGCCTGGTTGTTCCCCAGTGCCTGGGCACAGTTCAGGCCTGGATGCTGGGGATGCCCTGGATGTCTGCAGGGAGCTGCCACAGTCCTGCAGCCCAGCCTAGGCTGCACAGAAGGGACAAGCAGTTGACAGCTGAGTGGACAAGCTGCTTCCTAAAGTGGCACACTGCTGTTCTATTTGCTATCTGCCTGCCTTCTAACAGGATCCAAGCTGAAAACAAGCGTTACTGAGCAGCATCCCAGAGAGCCAAGGTGGCTGGAGGAGTCTGTGACTGACCCTGGAGTAACAACTCCAGAGAAGCAGCAGAGCCACCTGGGTACCTTATGCTAAATAAAATGGAGTAGGGCTGCCAACCAAGGAACCATCATCTGCCAAAGACATTAATGTTTAAAGCAAAGGGAGCAGTGGTGACCAGCTTCCCCAGCAGCCCATAATGGGGTCTGCAGTTAGGGCAGCACCCTGCAGTGCCTACAGACAGCATGCTGAGTGCACCAGGGTAATAATTAAGAGCACAAGATGCACCAGCACCACTCACTCAGCAAACCCTGTCCCAGCCACCTGCTCTCAGCAGCACAGACCAGCACCATAGCATCACCATGCCATAAAAGCCTCTCCCAAAGCAGCATGGGTTCCCTCTACAAAAACAGCCTTTCCTCACCCACCTCTGGAGCCCAGTGCATCTCACAACTTTTGGTTAACAGCCTGCAAACACATCCCCAGGATCAGTGCTGCCCACAGGTAAGAAAACTCCTTCCCCTTCTGAGCCCCTGCAACAGAGAGACCAGGAGCTCCATAAAGAGGAAAAATGGGGATAAGAAACAACATATTCCGCCCTTTCAGTAAAATATTTTGCTTCATCCACAGATCCTTTGGATGAGGCTGGCAGCCCTGGATGGGGAAGTGCAGCAGAACAGTGCAACATACCACAAGTCAGTGCTCTTCCTTTCAGACTATCTCAATGAAACTTTGCAGTTTCTCATCTGCTTCCAAAGACACAGAGCAACTCAGGTCATAGATGCCCCAGAATATATATAAACCTTAGAACAGGCAATGCCTTGGCAAAAACCACATTGAAAGCAGCTTTCTAAGCAAGGGAACCAACAGACTGTGCTTCAGTCCCTGGGCAGTCACAGCAACACCTTTGGCAAATATTTTGAAGGATATTTTCCAAGCTCTTTCTCTGTGTACCCCACTGATTTTTCCTGGGAAGGAATATAGCTGGCTCCATCTTCAAAAGAAGTTGCAGCCACAGCCCTGGACGATGCACATCTCCCCACTGCACCCTTGGGAGTCCAGCCCTGACCTCAAAGAGCTGTGGGTATAGGCAGTGCCCTACCTGCAATACTTTGAGGCAAGATTTGCTTTTTTTCTGGCAGAAGGCTCTGCAGATTCATGTGCTCCCATTTCTAACTTTGACAGGACACAGCACAGTCTCAGGCTCATCTTTCTGCAGGGATATGATGTGAAATCAAGGCTACCACTGCAGCTGCTTTGGAAAACCCATGGTGAAAAGCAGCATGTTGGTGTCTAACAAGCACATTTTTGTGATTTTTCTGATTTTTTAAATTTGGCTACAGTAGGTACATTCTAGGTGCAGACAGCCAATTCCTGACAACGTCCCTTCATTTTCCTCTCCTTCACAAACTTTCTGTGACCTCCCAGATCTTCTCATGACCCTTAATAAAACCTTTAGTGCTGCAAAGACAGAATTTTCTCCTGCCCATGGCCAACCCACAGGTAAAACCTGCTGAGTTCTCTGCTCCCCTGGTGCCAGTGACATTCTCCTGAGCAGCCTGTCTGCAAACTCTGCCTGACCTGAGAAACAGCATTAGGGCAGGGAGCAGGGGACAGTGGCACTGCCACCAGGCCACCTCTCAGTGGCCAGCCTTTCACCCCTGTGCTGTGAGGGGACACATTCCCTGTCACGACAGCACGGTCAGTGTGCTGTCCCACACCCTATCTGCTTCCCATCCCAGCAGGAGCACAGACACAGCCTTTCATCCAATCCTGAAAGAACGTGTTTTTCTCCTCCTATTTTTTTTTTTTTTTTCAGTGAACAAGAAGCTACAAGTGAGTATTTGGCCTTTACAACTTATGAGCTGCAGCCAAACCCTGCCATATGTTCCAGCTAATACATGTGGGCTTTGCTTCTCATCCAAGAAAGAAAAAAAAGGACATTTATGAGTTGGGATTCAGCAGGATCATGTGGGAAGGAAGGGGTGGGGAAGTGATGCTATTTTTGTTGCTATAATTATTTGGTGGCCAAATCCCTGACCCTTGACGTCAGCCCAGGGGTCTGTTTAACTGACCAGTTGTCATGGAAAGGAGAGGGACTGGGTGGGAGGTTCAGCCTGATGAGGAACAGCTCTTTGCTGCCTGAACCCACCCACAGGCAGACCCCCTGCCTTCATTAGTCATCACCAGCTCATGGCCAAGAAATAAAAATGTCAATACCTTATTGCTGATACACTGGCTGGAAACAAAAGCATCCCGGGAAGTTCTTGCCCTCCTCCCTGCCATCCATTACTGCTGGAACCACCAAGGCCAAGTCCTGATCTCAGCTTCCCCAGTGCTAAGGCACAGAAACTCCACAGCCCTCAGCTGGGTCACCCCGGGTTCACATCGATTTATCCAAACTCAGCCTGGCCTCAGTCCAGACTGCACACATGGAAATGTGCCCTGTGCACAGTACAGGGGTTCCTACTCCTTGGGAACAAACCCAATCACAATGACTAATTCACACCACCTCCAAAGGAAAAAAATAAGATAAATAACCCCCTCAATTCCTCGCTCCAGACATCCAGCAGTGCTTTGAGGCCAGAATCCTGCTAGCAAGGCTCCAGCAGTGCTCAGGAGGTTGGCAGTAAATGTCTCAGCTACTGACAGGATGGTTTCCCACCACTGCCGGTGCCATTCACGATGAAGTCACCAGCTGTACAAGGAAATGGGAATAATCCTTGCTGAAATCCTCAGCCACAGCTCGAGAGTACTGGGCAGAAGTTTGCTTAGCAGGGCTAAGTTGCATTGCTCATCCACATGCAGTTAGTTCATCATCAGCTGCCGTTTGTTATTCCTGTGGCCAAGGACAACAAAAGGGCTCTGCAGAAGCCAGAGCAGAGCTCTGGACGTATGGATGAGATTTAACAGGCAGCACAAAAAGCCACTTAACAAATCCCAGCACACCAAGGTGCGTGGACAGGGCAGTTCAGCAGCAAGGCTCTGCCAAGGAGCAGCCAGCAGGGGAAGGTGCAATAACCACAAAAAACTAAGGAGAGGCAAGAACAGGGAAGGGGCAGGTTCCTGGATCCCATCCCAGCTGCACGAGTCTGGGCTCTCCTGCAGTACAGGTGCCCAGTTTTGTTCCACTTAGGATATTAACCTACACTGGGAGGCCTTTAGATCAAGGTCTCAAAAAATCCACTCAAACCATGCAAGTTACACCTGTCTCATCCATCATCCAAGCCACATCACCAGAGATTGCCAAGAAATAAGGAGGAATTCAGGGTTACCTTCTTTTCTCCAAAAGACTGAGAAATATTGCAGGCTGGGACTCACTAAAAGTGTATTTTGAAGCCCTGGCATGACTGTGTAGCCATGAGTGAGAAAGAAGGATTTGACAAGACAAAAAGAGCAGCCCTGGCTATCAAATGGATGATACTAGGCTGTACAAAATGAGCTTAGTGGGTCCAAGACCAGTATGTGTTGTGTCCTGATTTGCTGGGTAATGCTCTGTTAATTTACTACCAGTTGAAATGATGTGGCAAACTGCAAATACCTTAGTTTTGGTTGGTTTTGAACTTGCTCTATTAAAAAAAAACAAACAACAAAACAAAACAAAAAACCACCACCTTGAACACTCAAAAAACAGAAGAAACCAGCAGAAAATCACTACAACCAGCTAGTCTAATTTTTTTAGTATATCACAAGCCCATAGTCAAATCCAAAAAGTCAAGACTGAGATTCCTGTGAAGACACTGAGACACCATCACAACAAAGTTGTACCTGGTCTGCATTTGATGGCAGCAGAATTGAACCACTGGGTCACCTCCTTCCCTCTCTGCCAATATTTTCAACTCTAAACATTTTAGAAGCATTTTATTTGAAATTGTCAGCAAAAACAGGAGCAGGGGCAGTTGGGTCAGTGTCCTGGGCTTAGAGCAGGACTAAATATCCTGCTCTAAACCCAGAACACTGACCCAAGCATCAAGACTCAGAGTTTTCCATCTCCACAAACTGAGTTTATTTTTGTCCTAAATAATTTTAACTTTCTGAGCACTAACATTTACCCTCTGCTGAGGAGTAGGAATGCTTTCTCAGAAAATCTAAATAAAGAGACGTTCCAAGAGATTAATTCTGGGATCTGTTTATTTATCCAGTATCTGAGTAATACCAATTCTCAAGATTGAAGATAAATAAACACCACTAATAGTAAAAATCCAAATAATAATGATTATCTGACAGTTTTACTATAGGTCTTTGTCTGAGATGTCACATAAATCCTGCAAAAACAAGACCAACTGCACAGACAGACCTTGCAGGAGAGGTGGTGACTGTGATGAGAAATAACTGCTCCACCAAGACTTCAAAGTAAGAGGTTTTACACATTACCCTGTGTCACTGCCCATGGGATGCTGCAAGTGAAACCACATTTCCCCAAAGGCTGTGGCTCACCCCAGCACAGGACCCCATTATCTGCTTAGGCCCATGCAGCATTGTGGCATGAAGGAAAACTGAACAACTGTTCATGGAAAACAGCGGTCCTTGAGTGAAACAAACCCAATTCCCTAAGCAGCTACACTGCTGTAAACCCAGAGTTACTCCCTAGGTAGTCCAGAATTACAGTCCCTAGGTAGATGATGACATATCTGTCACAGAGACAAAAGTCTGGCCCTGTGAAACACACAGAGGTGGGCAGAAGTGAGTGGTGGAAAGAATTTGGTGGAGGTGTCTCAACAACCATGCCAAGGGTTGGTACAGGCACTGAGACACCCAAATGTGGCTGGTGGAGAGGTCACATAAGCACTGGCAGAGGACAGAACAATCAGACTGGAAAGGTTAAAGGCCAAGATTTAAATACACAACTCTACTCCCTTTGGTCTGGATTATCATAAATAGGGAATTTTCAAAGGCAGAACTGGAGTCAGGCAATAATCTGTATCACAAGTGTTTCTGAAGTTTGGGCTCCCACTTGTGCCTCTCTCCTGTGGTCTTTTATCAAGTGATTATTGTGTCTGTTGCATTTCAGACATGTTGGTGGTGTGGGTGGGCAGGGCAGCACAGTGTGACCCAAGGACACGTTCCCAGCACTGCCTCCAGCACTGCCCCAGCTGCTGCAGTGTGGAAAACCCAGCATTGAAGAGAAAAGTGGACAGCACTGCCTCCAGCACTGCCCCAGCTGCTGCAGTGTGGAAAACCCAGCATTGAAGAGAAAAGTGGAAGTTCTCCCCAAACAAGACCTTTTTTATTAAAAAAAAAAAAAAAAGAACCAGCTTTAAAGAACAAATAAACAGCCTCTCCTACAACACAGAAAACCTAAACATTATTGTTTTATGCTTGCAACATGTGAAGTCATGATGGTAACAGAACTGAAGGACATTTCAGACACGGCAAGGGGGATCTCAAGCCAAAGGCAGAATAAGCCAGACATAGTCAGACTCTTGCCCCTTTTGCTCCACTACAATCTGGCATTACTAAGAGAGAAGCAATGTCCAACATGCTGGGGACTTGTTTTATTTATTGTTTTAAACCCAAGCACAGACTGAAGGGCTTTATTTCATCTAGCTCAAAGGCTGGTGGTTACATACTACATACATACAATTCCTGCCATGCTCCACTGATGTGCAACGGGGCATTCAGGCAAGTGGGGAGACAAGACCACTGCAACTCAGTATTTACAGAGTGGGAGGAAGTGCTCAGCACACCAACATCCAGGGAAAATTAAAACAGGCTATAGCCATCAACCCAGCAAGCAGGCCAAGGATTGCTGTGGCTGGAAACAGGACCAGACAAAGGAAAGAGACCTCAAGGGGAGGGTCAGTAAGGTAGAAGAGGAACAAGATTTGGTTTTGCAATTGACACAGTGATCAACTTTTCCAGGTTACTTGTTCTTTTTGGACCAAGCTGACTTGCAGGAGTTAGACTGGGGACTGGAAGTAATGCTCTGTCACAGGGTTCATGGCAGACCATCCAGGGCAAGCTCCAACACAGCTCCTGAGTCAGCAGCCTGCAGCAGCAAACGCTGTCACAGAGTACATTGTGTACATTTCTTCCTCCACTCACTCTCAGAGCTAGAAAAACTCCAAAAAGCAGGGTTAGGAACATCATGGCCTGCAGGCTAGGTTTTTACAGAAACAAGATGACTAAGGCTGCAAAGCAAGGAGGACAGGACTAATAAAGTATTTAAGAGGGCAAAGAGATCCCACCACACCCACCTGCCAAGCCTAGAGGTTATTTCTTTGACAAAGACCAAGCAGCCAGCACAGAGCTGAGACTCACCAGCATTGGGCAAACTGTCCAGCCCGTGGGACATGACAGCAGAAACCCACTGAAAAGCCTTTTCACTGTGGGCTGGAGAGCCCACTACATACATTGGATGTTTTCATCTCCTCCTCTTTTTCCACACCTTCTCAAACCCACCCCACTTTAACTGCCTCAAGCAGATGTACCCATTATATTTCCAAATGACCTTAAAACACCACCAATTCTAGGAAAAGGAGGAATCTTCCTACTTAAATACCTACTGAGAAGCTGCAAAGAAGTCTTGCAACACATTTGGATTTGGGCTGCTTGTTCAATGCAATCTGTTTACAGTCTGTGGAGTGCAGTCAACCTCAGGAGCCTGATCCCGAGTCCGAAGCTGACAGAAACCTTCAGCTGAATCCACAAGTTGTCCCATTCCTGCAGTGCACCACAGCCTCCCTTCATATCAGCCAGTCACCAGAAACACTCAGATCACATCTGTGAAATAGGAAAGTGGTCTTCAGAGGACCACCGTTTCTGTTTCAGAAAAGTATGGATAAATTAGGAAATAATTGATAGGATGATGAGGATGATCACATCAGAGGCTGACAGAACATGTTTTTATAGAGGGATAGCACTGCTATTTCACCTACACACATCACCTCACTGCCCCTTTACAGTGCTCTATGTAGGAATACCTTGAGCATCTGCTCAGAAGCCAGAGCAATGCAGCCCCAGTGCAGCTGCTGCTATTGTCTAGTTTTTAAAGTCCCAAGAAACCAAAACAAAGGAGGAAAAAGTCCAAAACTTCGAAATGTAGCACCAGTTTTCCACCAATTCACTGCAGAGTCCCATTCACATCATCACAAGTGAGCCAGGCTGTGCTGGTGCTTGCCCTGTAGTGGGAGACCAGAGGCAGTGGGGAACACCAACCTGTTCCCAGGGCACCAAAAGGCAGTGGGGAGCCCTGCCTGCTCCCAGGGCATCTGGGGGGCTCTGCTGCTCCCCAAACAGCAGAGGCACACACAGAGCAGGCCAACGTTTGGCTGTGCATCTGTCCAGCAGGACTGAAAGCCTTTGCTTTTCCTACCCCACAGGAGTGTTGCAAGGATTAGTTCATGTATATTCAGCACCGTTTTTCAAAGCGCTGCACAAGAGCCAAACCCTTGGATTTTTTTCATCTGTTCCTTGCTCTGTCACTCCCTCCTGATGGGATGTGTTTCTCCCCTCCTGAGAAACAAACAAGCACGAGGTCAGCAAGAGTGGGAGGTGGGAAGCACATTCCAGGCTGCTTCTCTTCTCCCAAACCACAAATGCCACCAAACCCTGCCATCCTCCCAGTGCTCTGTACTAGTGCCCAGGATCCTGACCTCATCATGCAGCCCAGGGAGGAGCTGGACAGGGTACACAGCAGGGTGTTGAACTTCATCTCATTTCCTCTTTGGTCTCAAGAAGGAAAACACCAGGGTGAAGTGGCCATCCCCAGAGCTGTGCAGCCTGTCTGTGCACCCACAAGCCCCACTTTGCAGCTCCCCTTTTCAGACAAAATGCTGAGCGGATGCTGCAGCCAAAGTCAGCCCAGAAAGTGCAAAGCTGATGCATCCCAACCCTGAGGGAACATGCCAAAGCCTTGGCACTCAGCCTTGGCATGAGGGGATGGTTCACATCCAAGTGCATGACATTAGACCTCGTGTTTGTTGCAAGTGCAGGCAAATCCCATGTGGGGTATTTCCTCCTGTGCACAGACTTGTTGAGCCAGAGGAAAAGGGCAATCCTGAGAGAAGAGCTCAGGTACAGGCAGCAGCCAGCTGAGGATGTGGACAGATCACTGCAGGGTGCTGTGAGGGACGAGGTTCACCAGAGTGTTGCTCACAAGAGCATCAGAAACGGTTAAAGGAGAAGGTAATAAAAACATGAACAAGTCTAGTCAAAGAGTACCTTCCCTTGGCTCCAATGCCCAATACCCAGACAGCCATGCAGGTAAGAACATCCACTACTCCATCAGAGAGCAGTGAAATCAGTGTTAACATGACATAAAATCCCCAGATGCTGCAAAAGCAAATTAAGATGAGTCACAAATAAAATAAATTTTAAAAGGGCTGCTTTCAACACATTGCTTTGAAAAGCTTAGAATGTCATTTTAATGAGGAAAACAACCTCAGTCTCAGTAGAAGCATACATGCAAGAAGAGCCCATACCCCAAAATCTTCTTGGGTTTTATACATCAATTTTACTGAAGTGGAAGACAAAAACCCAATTACTTAATTTAGAGGAAAGTTTTTCAGTGAGTTTGACATCAGTAAGTCTGAAAAAGGTTTGGAAATCAGATTAAGAAATCACTTCATTTTTTAACATGACAAATTTTGTGTCCCTTCCCCACGGATGCTGACACTACATAGAGTATCTTTTATTGTAAGGACCATCAGGCACTGGATTGCACACAAGCCAAATAACAGTTCCAGTTCACCCCCAGGAATTCCTTCAGGAACTCTATGTATCACACAGATACATCACATAGAGTTTCAGCCAATGCAGTTCTAGTCCCTGACTTGTAAAACTGACATTATGGCAATGACAGAAAAGGAAGCATAAAAAAAGCAATTTAGCTATGATTTTCCACTAGGTTTCAGTGGTGATGGTTTGCCTCCTTGATGTGTTGCTGTGTAAGCACTGCACCCCAGGCACCAGCACTGCCTAGGAAAGATGTTTGCCTCTCTACTTGGAAATGGATTTCAGCAGAATCACCCTCCCTGTGCTCCCCTATGCAGGTCTTCACCTATTAAGTTGCCCATAGCAACTGAAAGGTTATGAATGTGCTCAAATAAAGCAGAAATCCATAGGGAGATGTTCCAGAAATGCTTTAAACATTCCACTTGGCATGAAACAAAATTCCCAGAGTTTCTGTCCTTAGTAGTCATGAACAGGAAGAGTTACTACAGGTAGCTGGCTTGACAGAGCAAGAGTCTTGAGTGAATAAGAAAAATACCATTAACTATCATGGTGTGGGTTGGGGAGGGGGGGGTGGGGTGGGTTTTTTTATCTGTTTGTTGTTGGTGGTTTTTTTTCTTCTTTTTGGCAATGAAGTTCAAAGAGTAACACCATTTTTCTCAGGGAAGGCACCAGCCATAAAGCAGAAGTTACTGGCATAAGAGGATGATACTCAGGATGTGAGTGGCTGCTAAATACTGACTGCACACTGCTACTTTGCAGAAATACTGCAAAGTATTTCACATCACATCAGGAAAATGACCATCAGGTCCCTGGAACACAGGTTATGTATCTTCCAGCCTCACATACAGTCCCAGCTCCTGAAACATGAAATCAGTTCAGCTTGCCTGAAAGGGGAACACCTCTGGCAGAGAGCATTGGGGGATTAATGAGGGGCTTCTGGGGTGTTTTCCCTGCAAACTATAGGCAGACAATTGTCAGAATTATACTCTGTTACACTGAAACAACACCATCCTTTCCCCAAAGCAAGCAGAAAAACCATCCAAAACAAGACAGGTAAAGCACAGGTGAACCAAAGCTGGAGCGAATCTACATTGCCATCCAGGATTCTCTGTCCCGGGAACTGGTCATGACCACCGATCACACCAGCGAGAACGTCGTGGGGGACCATACCCGGACGGCTTGGGAGACGGCAGAGGGGGCACACCTGGGATGTTCGGGAGCACGGAAGCGCGGGTCACCCTTTGGAGAGGGCGGTTAGGAGGGCCGGGCCGGGCCGGGCGGTGCCTACCTGGATGTACGCGCGCTGCAGGTAGCTGTAGGGCACCCTGCGCTGGAAGTCGGCGCGCACCTCCTCGGCGGCGCGGTGCCGGGACACGGCCCCCAGGCGCGGCTCC
>WEIU01004879.1:352628-371946 GCA_013389925.1 Aegithalos caudatus | reverse complement strand
CCCCCGCAGCTGCCGGGGGCGCGGAGGGGCCGCCACGGCAGCCGGCGCTGCTCGGAGCATCCCCGCTCCCCCCGCGGCCGCAGGGGTTTGTCAGTGACGTCGGGAAATGTAAATCGTCCCGCGGTGATGTCAGTGGCAGCAGCGGCAGCAGCCTTTCCTCCCGCTTCTCCCTTGCCCTGCCCCGCACCTCCTCCTGCCGCCCCGCATCCCCGCCCCGGCCGCCTTACTCAAAGGATGCTTGGTTTTGTCTGCCTGCGAAGTGGCTGCTCGGAGCCGTTTTTCGCTGGGTTCTCCGCCCTCCTCGCCTTTCTTATCCCGGCACCCTCCTGCCTTCGGGAATTCTGCAAATAAATAATCTGGGATGGGCACAGTGAGTGGCTGGCGAAGCTTTTTCAGTTCCCAGCTGTGTGTTTGTCTCCATTCTTCCAAGATTTCTCTCTTTCAATGCTGCAATGCCCTGCCCTGCCAAAAATGTTACTTTTTTTTTTTTTTTTTCATGAATTTTAATGCTTTCTTGTGAGGAGATACTTGGCGATGCAGACTGGTGACACATGAAAAAATAACTTAGCTGGCATTTTAAATAATCTCACTGTTGAACACCTGTCACCAAGAAGTTTTTCGTATTAACACAGTTAATTTGGCAGAAATCAGCTGAGTGAGGAGGAATGACCAAACCCTGGATTTGGCTAGGTGCTTTACTGTAGGATGTTCTTAGTTCTACTACTCCACAGTCTGCGTGTACAGCACTGTTCTCAGTAGGGTCTCTTACAACGCATTGTCACCTTATTCCTTTCAGACATTTCAGGAATATATCTACAGATATTGCCTATCTTCTCATAGACTAAAATAGCTGCAAATGGGAGATGTTTGAAATCCACTTCATTCAGATTTTGTTACTGCATCAAGCCAGATGTTCCTCACGGTCATGCTGTGCATCCCCCTCTGCTGCTCCAGTGACTTTGATCAAATCATGCCTTGTTTATGCTGCTCTGTCCAGGATCAGAAACTGGGCTCCACAGCCTCTCATCGGGCAAGTGATCAGATTATGGAGTCAATTTAAAACAGTTTCACATAAAGGAACTTCTTTTCCACATGACTAGAGATTATTACAGTTCTTGGTGAAGATCTTTCCCACCTGGAAAAGATTTCATAACAATTGTCCTTGTTGCTTTCTTGCAAATTGGCACAAAATATTTTAAAGGTTTGGGTGTCCCTCCACCCTTTGCCTGCCAGGTTGACATGCTCAGGAGGGTGTTCACAACAAGAGAACCCAACACCCTGAAGGGGTATCTGCAGTGGGAGGGGTACTGCTGTAACCATTTGCCTGTGCAAAACAAAGGTCTCAGGTCCAGATAAAGCCTTCTGCAAAGAAACATTTATCAGCACTCCTCTAGGAGCAGAGGCGACATTATGAGAGGGCTACTTAAACCTTCTCAAGGGTCCCAGAGGTGCCACTGGTGACTGCAGGAGTTTAGAGCTGGGGAGAGCTCTGCCCCAAATCACAGGGATAAAACGCTTAGCTCCCTGGGTGTATTTTCTGACCCATGCATCTCAGATGATCTGTTTGCAGAAGTGCTGTACCTAATTCCACATTGCTTCCAAGTCAGCAACATCTCTGCACTTGCAGTGGTAACTGAGGCCCTGCATAGGAAGGAATGCAGAAAGTACCTGAGTGACTGGAGAGAGAAGGAAGTCAAACAAAATGTTTTATTTCACACTGCTGCACGTTCTGCTCCAGATCTTTTTTCTCATTAAAAGTCTTTTTAAAACAGTGAAGAAAAAGTTATTTGTTCTGACAGCCTGCAGCCCCATTCTGCTGTCCTTCTTGCAGGGTTTTCTCTGTAGGCACCCACTCACTTTAGGACCACCCCACTTTGCAAGCTCTCTGCCTGGAGTCACACTTTGTTCACAAACATCTGGTTTTCCCTCACCTTGATGGTCTGTTGTTAGCTAATTGCAGCAAAGAGCTCCACAAGGGAAGGCTCTTAATCCAGTTTAATCCAGTGTATCTCTCCCACATTCGGTGCAGTTTCTTGAACAACCACCTTTAGTTTTATGAGCCTGCTCACTGACAGAGCAGCAACCAGATGGAAATAAGTTTGCTGGTCCCTTTATTGTGAGTCTTGTTTTTGCAGAAGATCTGGACAATGACATCCAGCAGTGGTGCTGCTACAGCCCCAGCATCATAGACAAGGTGGGCTTGCCTCCATGGAGCTGGAAAGGAACTGGGTTTGGAAGCTTTGCATATATAGAGGGTTTCACCTGGCACAGCAATTACTAGTTTAGGATGTTACAATTCTGAATCAGGCCCCAAGATGCCTGAGATATCCCTCATGCCTTTAATGAAAGGAATAATTCTAAACATGCAACAACTCAGCTCGTGTTCAGATGTTGATCCTGGCCCCTGTGCAGTTGTTTTGAAAAACCATTTCCTACGTAAATAGGTTCATCTGAAGCTTTTTTTTTTTTTTTTTTCTTGAAAACTGATACGTGAATCAAACCACTGATGATTTGGCAATAAGATAAAAGTAAAATTTAAAATGCTTTTCAAAATTGCTTTCCAAAGTGCACTTTACAAGCAGACCTAGGTTTCAAGCCCTCTCTGTTTCATTTGTAGACTTGTTTTTATATTTAAACCTGGACAAACTTTATAATTCCAAATCAAACACAGGTGACCTCTTCAGCCATGTACCTTAGTGAGATAGAAAGCTTTGAATCAGATGGAAAAGTACAACATAACCTTATTAAGGGGCTTTGGGTTTTGCCTCATGTACAAAAGTGCAAGTTAATTGAATATATCACATCTGTTAGTTAAGTACTTCATGATTTAGACCCAAATCCATACCCTAGAATTCCATAGAATGCCTCCATCTACCCAACACCTTTTTTATTCAAGAAGGTGTGAGAGTGGTTGTCAATGTCAGGAAATGTCAGGAAATTAATACCAAATAAAAAGATGTGCTGCAACATTAATCGTGCACCATATTTTAGACTCTCCATCTAGGAAAAATCCATCATCAGAGTTGTATAAAATTAGTCTGAATTTGGGCAGTGAAAGGATGAGTGACTAAGGAGGAATTTTCTCTGTAATTTATTTCTCTGTAAATTATTAATCTTGGTACAGCAAAATGTAGCACATTGCAACAGTGTTTATCTGAAGCTTTGAGAACACAAGGTGCCTGCTGGTGATGCCACTGCATCTGCTCCAGGTTTTACCTGTTGTTTCTTTGCTGGTGGCTTACAAATCTGCTCCCCACAGCTGTCCCACAGTATGTTTGGCCTGTCATTGCTCTGCATGGGTTGCTGATGACTTGAGATTGGCACAGGTGAACAGGTCTTTAATTTTCCTTCCTAAGCATTTGAATTTACTTCCTTCTAGCAATATTTCTGTTGGCTCAGGACCTGGGAGCAGCTATCACTTTCTCCCAGACATCTGACCTGTGATCAAACGCCGGCTGTTGTTATTTCATAAACTATCTCAAGAACCTGGGATGTCCTCTGTCCTAGCAGCCCTCTATCCTGACATTTCTCCAACACATGTCCATCTCATATCTTGCTGATGACAGCCTTGTTTTTCTCAATGACTTCCTCTTGACATAACCTCTGCAGAAGCACAAAATGATTACCAGCAAAGCTTTGCTTACAGCCTTGCTCTAAGTGTGTGACCCGCTCTTGTATCCTCACACAGACCGTCAAGGTCATCTCATATCCTCCTTTGCAGCATCCAGCAAGGTTGCCTTGGCACAGGCTTGTCCACTTCTCTCTCTGCTGCACACCATTATTAATACCAGCCTTGACAGCTCATTCTTTTCTTTGTCCTTGTCTGTCCTGTCTCTCTGCTTCATTTCATGGGACTTACTGTACTTCTGCCAGTTTTGGACAGTTTTTGTGTTCTAGAATTTGCCATTGCTTCTCTACTGCAGCACAAACCAGAACTAACTCCGCAAAGCCATCTCTGCAATCATCCCTCCATTGTGCCTCTTGAAGCTTTGGACGTGTGCTTTAGTTTGCAAGTGCTTTGTGATACACAGAAACCTCTGTGCTGCATCTGTAATAAAAACCTTAATACAAGAGCACAGACAAGTACAACATAAGGTTTGCTGTTGGCACTCGGCAGAGAAATACAATCCTATAAATCACATAAGCAGAAGATCCTTGTGTCTTCCCATGTGTAGACAACAGTATAAACCTTATTGAATTCTGAGTGCCTTCACACTTTGCTTACATGGAAACTTGGACTTGACTGCTGTTGTAAATTAAAAAAGAATAAAAATAAAGTTCAAGAAGTATAAAATACAAAACCAAAGGCACACTGGTGTCTTGAAGAAGTTGGCTCCATGCCTGTCACATTTGAGCTTGGATTTAAAATACTTCCATGGCCTATATTATTTGCAATGACAACAATTAATAGCACTGAAGAATTATTATATTGTGGTCTACATACCACTTTTCCTACCCTGACAGACAAAAAGTTTTACATAACTAGAGCTGCTGTTATGAACAGGAAGGTACCTATAACTGATATAAAATTTAGTCGGAGACTCATACGACACAGTTATTTTCAATGCATAGTCCGGAGTTAATGAGACGTGTGAATGGCTTCATTGTGTAACTGTCTGAACTTTAGCTGTAAGCTGTGCAGTCTCAGAGCATGAACAGGGTCCAATTCATGACTGCTGTAATTGGACCGAAGTCGGTGACATTGCCAAAATGATGGGTCAAGTGCAGAGCGTGTGCTGGCACAGCCAGAGCCTGGCGGCAGCTCCGGAGGCACAGCCGTGCTGGGTGAGGCTGCCACGGGCTGGCTCAGAGGTTTGGGGGACACAGGGAGGGGCAGAGCTACGTGTGACACCTCTGTCTGACAAACTGCAGCCATCTGTGGTGGTGTGTGAAGGAAGATGGGATGGCCCAGGCAGAGCAAACCTCCTCTTCTGCCCAAAATGGGGTTGATGGAGAGGTGCGTGCGCGGATGGGGTGGCCCAGGCTCCCACACAGCTGGTGTGGGTGTTTGCAGACTCACCACCACTCCAGGGAAAAGCTCCCCATGGACATCCTGCCTGTGGAAACCTTTGGGGTAAACTCCTGGTGGATTTGATTCCCACATTTCCTTGTGCTGGCAGCTCTGCTGCCTGCATTGGGGCTGTTCATGCCAAAAGTGTGAGGACAGAGCTGCTGTTGAGGGACATGGAAGAAGAACCAGAGTTTGTGAAAGTGAGATGTGGGCATTGAAGTGGGACAACAGGAAAATACTCAGGAACCTCTCAAAAGATATCTAAAGTCTGTGTAATTTAGTGGAAATGTTAAACAAACCCTCATTAAAATCAATATAACTACCCCTAAATCCAGTGTGGCCATGTATTTTCTGTGTATTGCCTCATACTTGTTTTTCATATGCATTAACTTATAATCTGAGCACCTTGATGCTTTTCTTTTTTCTTTTTGTCATTCCTCTTATTAGCTCTTGTCTAGTTTCAAAAATATCATTCAGGACTCAGAAAACATTTTAAAATAAGATTATGCATAAGCCATGGGGCAGCTGAGCCAGCTCAGGTAGATGCTGCATCCCATCCAAAATATAATTCACAAACAGCAAGGTTTTGTCCACAGAGCTTTCTCCCTGCATTACCCAGCAGTGAGAGACTGTGACTCCAAGAATAAATATTTGTCTTCCCCACAGAGCTCTCCACATGAGCCAGACCCCAACTTATTGAAGAAAGAAGGAAATGTCAGGCAGGGGGAAGAGGCCCACAAGGAGGGCAACCCAACAGGAGAGAATGGGGAGTTGTTGCAGTGGGAAATCCAACATCCTGTCTGTGAAATCAGAAGGGTGAAGGGAGCAGCAGTGGAAGCCCAAGAGGCAAAGTCCACTGAGGAAATGAAAAAACAGTCTGGCAATGGTAGGACACAGCAGAGAGGAGCTCCCTGGTTAAACACCAGCAGTGATAACTGTGATCCATCCCCCACTGGGGACATCCCCCACCAGGACCACAGCAAATACCAGAGGCTCTCACCAGCAGGGGCATGGCAGAGGTGTAGAGGGGACTCTATGTTGTCCTTTTCCAATTTTAATTTTATGATTCAGTGAAAAAGTGGGGGGTTGAGAGACTATGAAAAACATTAAGCTGACTTCTTTCACAAGCACTGGGTTCCCTGTGACTCCCCTTTCACAGTCCATCTTTCCTGTACATTAATGCACAGGAATTCTGGCTGCACAGGATTCTGACTGACCTGCCCAAGGGGTGCAAATAACATCTACGGCTCCATCAGCTGCAGCACAAGGGAAAACAGAAGAAATTATGTTCATTAAGTACAAATTTGAATAGCTTTTGATCACCTTAAAGACCTGCCCTGGTTAAAAGTCACAAATCTTCGTGAGGGTGAAGTGCTGTTGGGGCAGAGCACAGACACGCTGCATGCAGAGAGAGAGGCCCAGAGGTGATTAAAACTACACTCCAGAGCACATTTGGCTGAATCGTTTTTACTGCAAGGTGTTAGGTTTATATGGCCACAGTTTTCATCCTAGAGAATCCTAAAACGTTCTGCTAATGCTATACACATAAAACTCACTTCACTACAGCTGCTAGGCAGACAGATTGCTGGCACACTGCTTCCCACCCAGATGGGGAAGGGAATAACCAACCCAGGACATCTCAGCAAAATCCTGTCTTAAGGGAAATTACTCCTGGGAAAGGAAGCTGAGCTGGAATTCTTAACATTTTGTGTAATACAGAGTCCTCTGGGGTATCTTGGTCTCTCTTTACAAATGTAATACTGGAGTCAGAGTTCTGGAGCAAACTGCATGGCTCTGGGGCAGATGAGAGAAAACACAATGATTTCAGAGTTGTGCTGGGAGCCTGCCATGGACCATGCCCAGATTCCCCTGGCAGTGGGTCCATAACACCTCCACTGCCATGCTTGGCACCAGCTTGTGAACACACAGCAGCAGGGGTACCTCCTGCCCCCCAGTCCATGAGAAAACTCCTAACACTCAGTCCAGCTGAAAGGAATAAGGCGGCTGAGGTTCTGTGGCAAGCTAAGGTGTGCAGGAGATTGCACCACCATTCCTCCTCTCATCCCATCCCTTGCACCTCTGTCAATAACTGGGGAGAGCTGGATGCTGCACAGATACTCTGTGGGGCCATTCCTGCTGGAGAAAGAGCTGGAAGGGGTGAATGGAGGAAGGAGACTTGGAAGGAGTGGATTAATGTAATTATTTGTTGAACTCCTGCAGGCCAATGGAAAACATTCAGCTTGGAAAAGATTCTGCCAATCCAAGCAATGACATTTTCCCTCATTCTCCCTCTTTCCTTCTTTGCCCCCATGGATAATATTTAGGTTTCATTAAAGCTGAAGTAAAGCTGGACAAACTCCCCTGCAGCAGCAAACTTACTCTGGTTTCACAGTGTGTAAATTACAGAGACTGGATATGGGAGACAGGGGGTATGGTGGAGCAGTGGTGTGAGGATACAGAGTGACTCCAGTTTGCTCAAGAACAACACTGTGAGATCAGTGTCTGCCTCAAGCTCACCTGTGGCACCCTCTCCCATCCTTCTAAGGGGTGCCCCAGGGCAAACAACTGCACAGCAGCCAGTGCTGGAGGCACAGAGGGTGACTGTAACATCAGCTGTGGGACATATGGCAAGAGCAGCAAATCCAGATGGTGATAATGAAGTGGAGAGGAGCAAATGCCCTATCTCACTGAAGTGCTCCCTATAATTACAGAAATTGCAGAACAGAAACACTCTTGAAGAATGGGAAGGGAAATGGTCTCTGTGTTCCCTGTGGTGTAGCAGTCTGTGAAAGCTGATGTTCCTCTGATTAGTGGCTGCTTCTCTGAGGGGAGCAGGAGAAGGCTGTGGAGGGAGCAGATTCCCAGCATACCACGTGCCCTGCACCCAGGCAGGGAAACAAGCAGAGATCACCCAAGCCAGAGGAGCCAGCCCTCCTGACTCTCCTTGGTGTCCTCTGTTGCTGGCTTAGCCATGGAAGGTGAGCACCCCAGCAGGGAGGATGTCCCCGGCACAGCCAGTTCAGTACAGCTCCAGCAGTTTCTCTGGGGCCTTTTTTTGGCTGAGGATGGACTGAGGGGAGGGAACAGATTTCAGCCTTACTGCAATCACTAAAAATAGACCCTAGTGTGCATTTGCTGCCTCTCTCCTACATTGCATTACCTCTGGGGCTTGTCCAAAAAAAGGTTCTGGAGGGTATCCAAGAGGAGATGATGTCTAAACACAGTAGCAAGGACTCAGTTTTCCTTAATTTTCTGGTTTCTGTTTCAGCTTTTAGTGGAAAATAAGTAAGGCACAGACAGTGCTGCTTTTGTATCAGCTCCTTGCATCTAAGGGCTCAGCTGTTAGAAATTAGACTGTGGTTACTTCTTTGACCCCTGTCATTTCTGCAGAGAGCAGTGATCTGGTCTTACAAGCATCCCCCTGGCCAAGGCTTCAGGACTAGGAGTGAAATTTGCTCTGTGTGCCAGGTCAAGGGTGGTTTTTGAAGTATATATCCAGAGGAGGATAGCTAAAAGCTTCAGCAACCTTTTGCTGCATTAATCCATCATACTTTGACAAGCTGATGGCTCAAATGAGCTGGATCCTTTCTGGAAGGAGAAAAACTTCATGAGAAGTGGGATTTTAATGGCAAAAGAGATATGTGAAAGCTTTAATCTTAGTCCCACAGTGTGTTTCCATTTCAGGAGTTTCTGACCTTTTTTTTTTTTTTTTTTTTTTTTTTTTTTTTTTTTTTTGTCAGGAAAGATTGCTGTGAACCTGGCTTTGCAATGGGCCAGATTGTGTATTTATTTCTTTAAACATCCTCCATTGTTGTAAGCCAGGAAGGTCACTCAGAGCAGCAGCTGCTGAAGAGGCTGGCGGGCGCCCCAGAGCAAAGGTCACCAGAGCACTTCCAAAGGATTAGCAGCCGGTTGGGTGGAGATGCAAGCCTAAAAAGCATCTCAAAAGGTCCTTGGCCACAGCTGGATGCTGCTCTGGGGGTGCCTCGTGCCAGTGGGGATAATGCTGTTGTCAATGATTCCAAGCTTTTAACCAGCACATGCTGGTTGTGCTGGGCTGGATGGGTTTTGAGGGGGGATTCACTGGGGAATGTGGGGAGTGTGTTCCTTGCTGGCAGCCTGCTGGAATCTAGGGCAGAATTGCTGTGAGTCTCCACCATCCTTTTTGCCATCCTGTGTTTCAGGGCCTCAGTTGGGTTGGGATCTGCAAAGGCAAAATTGAGCCTTTATTGAGGTGGTGCCCCTGCTGCATTACCAACAGCAACACTTAGAGTGCAAATTGCTGCAAAGAGGAAAACACACAGCTCAGTTCTGCTGGGGCATTTCCCACTGGAACAGCCAGCAGAAATCCTTTTCTGATGGAGAGTAAAGTGCAGTGTGAGAACAAGAAGGGGGTTCTACTCCACTTTGGGCTCAGACCTCTTCTTGCCACTTTAGTCATGGCAGAGCTTGAAATCCCTCCTCTATGCAGCCCCTGGAGGGGCAGGCCAGAGCATCCTTGTGGCCAAGAAGCCTTTCAGATGGAGCTCCAGACAGGCTTTGGAAGCTCAGGACTCAAATTGAGGTAAGACACATGACAAGACAGTTCTGAGGGAACAGGGCTCTTACTTCCCTGCTACAACTGGTCTCCATGGCACTCCAGAATTCTCCTGCTACCCTACAGAAGAAGCAGGCAAGGCAACAAGAGCCCACCCTGAGGGCTCGAGGATGCTCTCAGCCCCTGAATAGAGATGACAGAGCTGTTCAGGGGGCAAAAGGTCAGCACAGCCTTCAAAATTTTCTGAATGCCAGTGTGGAAAATGCCCTCAAATGCCTGAGCCCTGCAGCAGAGTGGTAAAGTGGCAATTCCGTACATCAGAGGGGTTTTTTCCATGTTTCACACAACCAGGCAGGGCTCAAAAAGTGACAGAGCCCAAAGAGAAAAGAAATAAGGGATTGAATGGGTATGTGATCAAACCTACACCCCTTTGGAAGTCTTAATGAGTGATCAGTCTGTTGTTTCATGGACAGCAATGTATCTTGGGACAAATTACAACAATACATTTTAGGATTTCAAATCTTGTGCTAATTTTCCAAACTTCTGGAGATAGGAGAGAGTATGGGGGATTTTGTACCCAGTTAATTTTATGGAGTGCATTGAGTAAGGGTGGATTTATTTTCTGAGCTAGACATGGGTTCAAACATGCCTTTGTGTTTCTTCATTGAGGAGGCAGGGTACCGTTTTATTGCCTTGTGTAAATTGCTTGTTGTTTTATTGAAGCATAAAAACACTTGGCAAGGCTACAGCATCCCATTATCTTTCAATTGGGTGGGCAATAATTCCTTAAACAAACACAAAACCTTATTAAACCCTCAAATGCCTAGAAATCAAAACAACATAAGAACAGGGACATCCAATATGCTGTGAGTAACGAAGAAATGAATGCGCTTTTTAACTAGTGAACACAATTAGATCTGGAAAACCACCTTGAAAGCTGAAATAAAAGCATGCCTGATGTTAGCCCTGTCTGCAGTGTTTCTTTCTGCTTCTGTGTCTGCCTCTAAGCTTGCTACACTGCTGGTTATCAGCACTGACCAAATCCCAAGGAACTGCTGATATTCTGCTTCCAGAT
This sequence comes from Aegithalos caudatus, assembly GCA_013389925.1. Classification (NCBI taxonomy): domain Eukaryota; kingdom Metazoa; phylum Chordata; class Aves; order Passeriformes; family Aegithalidae; genus Aegithalos; species Aegithalos caudatus. Next base: position 361,323 of record WEIU01004879.1, on the reverse strand, counting down.
GAGTTTGCAGATACTAATCCAGTAGGGAGAGGTGGCAAAGGGGAGGCTGGCAGAGATCCTGGTATTTGCTCAGCCACTGGAGAGGGACGTGTGCCAGTACTGGACTCTGCACCAGGGCTGTTTGGTGTCTCTTTGAACACACACAGGATGGAGATTGAGCCATCAGCTCAGCCCCTTCTGCAGCAGTCCTGCTTCTGTGAGAGCTGACCTCATCTCAGAAAAACCTCAGCACATTCAGGAATTTGTGAGTCATCCCTGGGAAACTTCTCTCCCTCTGCACTAACATCTGAGCAGAAAAGCTCACACTGCACTGGCCAGAGCTTCCCTACCTGGTAAGGCTTCAGGGGATTTTCCCCAACTTCATGAAGGCAGCTTGCAATCAATATCCTCCATATCAGTGGCACCTGGAGTGGCTGTGCCCACAGCTTTTTTCTTCAACTCCTCCCTCCTCAAAGAGCAGCATTCTGGTGGAGATGCAAGGGACAGTCCCTAGGCCAGGGGGATGGCTCATGGACAGCACAGCAGAGACAGAACCTGAGCAGAGAAGACAGTAAAATCCAGCTGTGATGGCAGGGCTGAGGGTTAATATTGACATCAGGGTCAGCACCAGGTAGCAGCAACCCAGGGCACTTCCCAGGGCTGTGGTTTTGGTGACCCAAAACTGTCATTCCTTTTGGCTCCTATCCTCAGCACAGCACATCTCCAGCCAGAGGTCACCTGGGAGCAAAGAAGCCAGCTTTGAGCATTGCTCCCTGGACACGAGGGATCAGCAGACCTGTTAGGAGCACGGGGAAGGGAGTGGAAGGGAGAGGCTGCAGTGATTTTTCAAGCTCATGATGGTCAGGTTGGCAGGAACACCAAAAGTCTGTGACCTTCTTCCTCCCTCAGCAGTCATGGCAGGTCTCTGCAGGACATTAAATGTGACTCTGCAGAGGTCCCAGATCCTGCCCTGGAGAAGAACACATGTAAAAGCATTCTTCAGCTCTAGGACAAACTTGACAGAAAGAAATAACAAACAGATAGAGAACCCAAAATAAAACAACTCTGTCCTTTTTACACTGGGGAGGTACCAAACTTCCCATCAGCTGGTGCCAGATTTTCCCTAACTGATGCTGTATCCACACAGACTTTCCAGGAGGAGAAATGGTGCCTGCTAAAGGAGCCCAAGGGAGGTGTTTGGTTTTCCAGGGGAGCTGGAGCTAGCATGTTTATGTTAAGAGAAACCCTTCAATATCTGAAGCCATTCACATCTGAAGAGAGGCCCTGCTCAGTCAGATGTCTTCCCCAAATGTAGCATTTAGGAAAAAGGAGGCTAAGTCCTGCTCTCCAATGGGAGGATGGTGTGGAAGGAGTTCGGACAGCTGGAGGAAACGGCAGTAAAGGCATGAGGAATTCCCATAAATCATCTGTGACCATTTGGATGCTTCATTTTATGCTTATGCCAACATGCTCACTCTCTGGGCCAAACATCACTGATTTTGTTGGAGTTTCCCCAATGAGGCTTGGCTGGGATAAAATGGGACCTTTTTTCTTTAACTGTGTGTCCACTTTTTCATCACAAAACATCACAGGAATTCATTTTTCCCATGCTGCACCCCCAGCTTTGCAAGCACATAAACATTCCTGTGTGAATAGAATGAGTTTCTGTGCTCAAAAAAGCAATACTTGAGGTTTTCATGTGTCCAGCCCAAAAGCTATGTCAAGGCTGGGTTTCTTCTGCCCTGAACAATGAGCAGGGTCAACACAGAAGTGGGCAGAGTTAGCCCCAAATACAAGAGGAATCAGCTGCCAGCTGATGCCAGGAGCACTTCATCTTTGCAGTGGTTTGGCCATGGAGATCTCCTCTGCACTTAGCACAGAAAACCTGAAGTCTGAGACATTTAAGTGACATTCAGCAATGTGACACCCAGATAACAAATTCTTGCATTTGTGAAGTGCCTCTCAGCATGTCAGGGACAGAGTGCCAGGCAGGCACCCATGAATACATCCCAACCTCTTGCCAGGCCTCCAGCCATCCTGGTTGTCTTCTTTTTACCTTAGCTATATTTTCTTCCTTTATCCAAACACCTAGGAGAGAAAAGACCAAGATATCCCTCCCTTAAATGTGTTTTGAACTGCATTTTTGCCATGTATCAGTGCTACCCATATCTTTCAAAAAGGTTCTGCTGATTCCCAGCACAGATTTTAAGGTCAGCAAAACACAGAGCCAAGATCAGCCCCCTGGGGCAACTCCTTCCCTCTGTAGGGCTGAGATAACTAACACTGCCCTGCACCAAAATGATCCCTCACAGTGTCATGTGCATGAGAGAAAATCAGACAGAAACCTCTCCACACATGGAATATTCCAGTGGCTGTCAGGTTAAACTCTGCTACCACAGGGCAAGCAACAGGCAACTGTGTTGGTTTACACCAGTTATGGAGCTGGTCCAAGCATTAGATGCAAGGTTAATTAGGCACCTCATCATGAGACCAAGAAACAACATAACCTATTATATACACAGGAATTTTTACAATATTTATCTGTTATGACAGCACTCAGGGTTGGTGCAAAGTGCTGTAAAAATCTGGAATAAAAAAAACCTCAATCCCCCTCTCTCAGGATCTCACAATATAAAAACAGAAAGCAGGTAGACACAGAGAAAAATTAATAAAATAGAAACTTCAGATGCCTAAGTTCATGACAAAAAACAAACCTGGAGAGGCTCCCCCTTCCCTCATCCCATCCAGTCCCCAGTTATGGAGAAGGGTCCCAGCCTCCTGCTGCCCCCCCTGCCCTCAGCCCAAACCTGGCACCTTGCAGATGGCAGAAGAAATGAACCCCTACTGGGAGTTACAGGATTAGGTGGGTTTGACATTCATCCAGTAATCCAGGAAGATGAAAAGACATCAATGTTGAGCCTGGCCAGGCTTCCTAAAGAGGCACAGGACCCCAGAGATCCACAGGACTGATGCAAGCCCAGGCAAGGTTGAAGAGCCAGGGACACTGAAGGCAAACCACAAACAAGTGGCTTTATCATGTCATGCAAGGAAGTTCTCTGTTCCTACACTGGTAAGGAAAATGAAGGATAATGTGAAACCCTCTGAAATCAGAGAATATCTGAGCTGAGGGGGCTTTATTTTGCTTCCTGCTCTTCCTATGAGCTGAGTGCTCTACAGGAGATCTCCGGGGCATATGGTCCATTATTCTTCCTTCCTCCTTCCCACTCAGCATTGTGGTTTTCTCACACCACAGAGTAGAGCTTCATGTCATACAAAACAATTTCATCCTTTGTTTTCTCCTCTTCAGCTTGTAGCTTCAGTGCAAGTGTTTAAATGCTGCTCTGAGGACACAGCTTCACTTCCAGCTTTTCTCTGACTGTTTTATGCTGTCTCTAAATGCTGCTCTGACATTCATTAATTCCTTTGTGCAAGAAATAAATACTATTAGCTCCATGTTAGCTGGAGCATCAATGTGCTGATTTTTCAGAGTATGGCATATTTGTTCTACCTAGAACACAATTTAATATTAACATCAGCCATATCAGTGAGCATCTACAAGCCCCATCACACTGAGAGAGTGCTACAAAAAAATTTCAGACACCTGTAACTTGTCCAGTTTGGGCAAAGCAGAAAACCTCCCACTCAAAGTGGGCACTCCCTGCCAAACCTCCAGGCTTGGGCAGCACTTTGTTTTTGTAACAAACCAGAGGCAAGAATGCACAAAAGTACATAGCTGTCCCAAATCTTGGCCACAGAGAATAGGACAATTATAGCTGAAACACTCCAAAACCACGGAAATGCCTGACATGGACAGACCACATGGAAACCTTTAGCTCAGAGTGCTTAACAGAGTCACAGAAGGTCTGGGAGGTGCTGCCCAGAAGTGCAGGTGGGCCCCAACCCATGCTCGGTGCCTACAGAGACAACTCTGCAGCTGAGGGACAGGGCCCTGCATCGTGGCCAAGCTCTGGCATCTCTCCCAAGCCAGATGTCCCTTGCTGCTGGCCCTCACAGGGACAGAGCCTTGGGCAGCATGGCCAAGCCTCATTAAAAGCAGCACGAGCAGGAGATGGCAGTGGAGGCCATGTGCAGCCTCTGCATTCTCCTCCCCTGAGGCTGAACAGAAGCCCGGATGGATTATTTTCAATATCAACAACTATTTACTGGTCTGGGAGGGACTCTGCAGGATTGTGGCACAAGCTTTGTTGTCACAGCATCCAGTCCCTGCTCCAGTGAATAATTAAAGAGTAACTGCTGGAAAGAGGGAGAAAAACATGCAGAGTGGCAGAAGGTGATGTGCAGCCCACTGAGCTGGGGCCAAGCTCCTGGCAGGGGCTGTGTGAGGGTGGCCCTGTGCCCAGACAGTGCTCCATAGGAGATGCACAAACAACTGTGCTGCACTGAGGCCTTGGCATGGATGTGGAGGGGCTGTGGGGCTGGCCATGCCATTTTCCCCTGAACTGTAAAACCACTTCTGGCCATTCTCGTTCATTTGAAATAGCAAGTGTTTGAGTGCTGGGCAAATTCCAGGTCGGATGGCTTCATTATGCCTAGTTAAATGGTCATGGTTGGTTTTAATTAAGCTCATAATTCTTTTTGATTGCCTGCTCTAGGCATTTGTGCAACATCACCAGACACTAATAGACAAGTGTGAGATGGAATGTGGGGAGCTCTGAGCTCCCTATGGCCATACTGTAATTGTCATGGTTATGGCACCTTTCACAGCCAGGTAAACAGTCACTAAATCACTTGTACAACAGATGTTTGCTGTTCTGAGTGCAAGCAGGTGCATCTGCCAGGATGGCTGACCTTGTCCAATGAAATCTGAAGGATGATGGCTCCAGAGCAAGCTGTTATGAATCCTGCTTGGACTGTCCTTTGCTCTGGTTTGCCTAGAAGTACAGGGAAAAGAACAAAAATTACAGTAATGGGCAGGTATGTTTGACTCTCAGGTCCTTTGGTGGCACTTGAGCCCAGCAAGACAGAGGCTCAGCAGTTTCCTGCACAGTCTAGGGTCAGTGCTGGGCAGGGTGGACTGATGTGATCTCCTGAGTTACTGCTGGGACTGCCTGGAACAGCCACATTGGGCATTCCCTGGGCAAGGGGAGCTGCTGCATGGCACCAGACCAAAGGCATCATGCTCACTTTGCAGAGCAGGCACAACTCCTTCCTGATGGTCTTGGTTCCCATGGAGATCCTGAGAACATCAACACAACAAGGGCTTGAGATAACCCTTCCTCCTCCACATCCTGAAAAAATTACAAATAATACAAGTAATGCCCAGCCATTGTGGGGTTCACGGCCCCACTCTCTAAAAGAAGCCTGTTTGTTGCATGGTACATTTGGGGTTGTGGAAAAATTTATGAAGTGTGCTTGTACTTGACAGCTTTTTCCAGGAGGGCTTTGAGTTGTTTTTCTTCCAAGAGTCTGCATTCAGTTACAGCCCGGAATATGTGATCTCACAGTGTTTGTATTTATACCTCTCACAAAACCATTTTTACAGCACCAGTATCTATAGGTTACTGTGAGGCACGGAGTGAAGTCATTGCAAGGTCACCTCGGGGTCACCTGCCTCCTACGTGCAGCACATCACTTTGGCTGCAGGACAGCCACAGCTGAAGCCACTTTCTGTAGCTGTGAACTGAACAAATACAAGCAGGGGATATTAAACTGATGAAATTGCACAATGTGAAGGGAAAATGCACTATAGGGAAAACACTCTCCTGGCTGAGGTCAGTCTTGAGCATTTCATAATGGAAGGGGGCTTTTCCATCACCTGTTCCCACCTAAGGGAAAATGTGCAGTTCCCTGGGCAACAAGCTCCCAGGGCTGTGGCTTTCATGATTTCTTTAAACAGCCTCTGATGCCTCATGATTTAAAATTTCCGTAGTGAGATAGTTTTGCATCTAGTCCAAGATTCCTCAGCTCTCCCGGGAATATTCTCCCCACTACACGGGTGACACTCTTGCTACCTATCGGTGTAACAGGAGGCTGTGAATTGTCATTACACCCTGCAAGAGATTTGGCTCTTGCATGGAGGGCTCTTTTTGCCTCTGCTGAGCCCCTTTTCAGAGAGAAAAAAGTAACCTCCTTACTGGAGGAAGGGAAAACATGGTGTAATAGAACAGAAGAGGTGCAGCAAAGGTTGGAGTCTCAGCTTTTGAGTCTGACCTTGCAGCTTTCTCTGTGTAATTGAGGAGGAGAGACAGCCTTTGTGAACTGAGTGCATGGAACATCCATGATGTGGGAAAAAGCAGCCCATGGATGCTGTGGAACTCCTGGAAATCTACATCTCCAAGGTCCTCCCGAAATGACCTCTGCTGCACACACAGCTGTGTCAGTCTGTGGAGTGGGACTTGGACCTTGTTGTGTCATAGAAATGGGACAAACACAGGCCATTTGGATAATTTGGATCATTTGCCAGATAAGATCTTTGCTCAGAACAGAAATACCAGGCTGCATATTCCCACAACGAGCTGGGGTTAAGAAACACCCTCATTTGCAAACTAATCATTCCACTAAGATGATTCCCAGTGCTCCAAATGCCTAGAGCTTTTAAGGGAAAAAATGTTTCCTTTTTCCCTCATTTAGGACTTCGTTGTTGGGTTTGGTCTCTTTTTATGAGAGACTTAAGTGATAATACAGCCATTTCCAGAGCTCACTGCTGCTCATTGTTTTATCCTGTGGAAAACCTAAGCGCTCTCCTTTATTCATTAAGGCAATCAAATTTATTCTGCCAAATGGCTCAGAGGCATTCCAGCACCCACTGGAAGTGGTGGTAACTTTCCCACTGACTTCAGTGGGCACAAAATATTCCCAAGACTGGAAATCCCAAATTACCTACATCCGTTCTGCACATTTCTGAAACCTTCCAGCTACTAACAAGACCATCCTGTTGGAAGATAAAGTACAGCTATACGAAACATTAGTGAGAATGTGTGTCTCAGTCTAAGTCCTGGTCTACTGCAGTTGATTGGAAAACTGCCATAAATAAATCAAGATTTGGCCTCACAAGTGTGCTGAAAATCAAGGCCAGCTTCAGCTTGCTGCATGTGCAAGGAGCAGCCCTTGGCTTAGGGCTTCATGGGAGGGTATTATTCAATGTTATGGTTTCTATGGCTGCCCCAGGAGTCTGGATGTTTGTCCACAGCCCCCTGTCCTCATCTGCTTGGCTAGGATGGGTGCAGGGGGGGGAAAAAGAATACAGTGCCCTGTAAACTGAAACTGACAGTGGCTTTCCTTCTCTCCTTGGAATGGGAAGCAGAGCAACAAGGAAGGCATAGGAGTGTTAGAGAGAAATTACAGGACTCTACAGGCTGGATTTTGGGAGCTAGAAGGTAGCAAGCAAGCAAGGGGTCTGTATTGCAGAAGAAATTTGGAATGCAATGAGGTGTAGTGAGATGCAGTGAGATTGTGGGGAGCACATGAGGAGAATGGACCACTGGAAAGAAGTTATGGCCAGCCTGGTCTTTCTCTAACTCCTACCCCAGCTCCTTGTTTCATTCTGCTGCCCTCCTCCCAGCTCTTCCTTTGGGGTTGGAATGCAGGGAGGATAGCTGAAAACTGAAGCAAGAACAGAGGAGGGACAAAGATGGCCAAGAGAAAAGCCTGCTGCATGCAGGCAAGGCAGAGGAGACAGAAAACCTGCAGAGGATGACCACAAGGGAGTTCCTCCCTGTTCCTAGGCTCTCATCCTGGGAGAGTTTATGCCCTAAAGTATAAGATTGGAAAATATCAGCCCGTGGTGGAAGGGATGTTTCCCTTCCCACACACTGCTCTGTCTCTCCAGAGGGCTGATAACCTGTCCAGGTGACATGCTGCTCCCCCTCACATCCCCCTGCTCTCTGGTGTCCCATCCACTCCCACAAAAACACAGCAGAGCCTCAGCCCTCCATTCATCTCCTCTTGGAGGGGTAAGATGAATCCTTGCCACCTGAAAAGCATCTCCCTTCAACTGGCAGAGATAAAAAGGAAATTTAATTTGGCAGAAGTATAAGGATTAAGTTCACATAGTCCTTGCTAAGAGAGTTAAGATGTCCAAGGCAAAGGAAAGAGAAGCGATGGCACAGGCGAGGCACGGGGCGGCTCTGCCATCCCGGTTTAATGTCCGGAGTTACAGCCGGCAGCCTCTTGAAAGGGACACAGCATTTAGGGACAAAGTCGCCTGGCTGTACTGGGACGGCAGAAAACACGCTTTGGGAACAAAGTCACACATTTTAGTGACAAGAGTGGGCTCGAGGGGATTAGCAGGGCACAGTGCCTTCCTTCTGATCCGCCCCTCGGCCCTTCATTCCCTGCGAGGCGGGAGAGCAGCCAGACCTGCGTTCAAGCGGGGAAGAAAGGGGCAATGGGAGGACGGTCAGAACCAGGCGGCTCCCGGGGAATTCCTGCCTCCATCCTGGACGAATTCCTGCCTCCATCCTGGACGAATTCCCGCCTCCATCCTGGACGAATTCCCGCCTCCATCCTGGGGAATTCCTGCCTCCATCCTCCGCACGGTGCCGAGGCCGGGTAACAGACACCGGCATCCCGCAGCACAAACGAGCAGCACACCCGGGGCTGGGTGTGATACGGTGCAGTTTCGGGGCGCTGGGCTCCCTGTAGCCGAAGGCAGGGCAGGAATTGGGGAGAAATCCCGAGATCCCGGGATCAGCTCCGCTCCCTCCGCCCTCAGCGCGGCCGGGACCGCAGCGCCCCCTGCCGGCCGCTCCCGCCA
>WEIU01004879.1:335883-352426 GCA_013389925.1 Aegithalos caudatus | reverse complement strand
ATCCCCCGGAGCCCTCGGGAGCGGGGCCGATCCCGCACTGCTGAGCGGCTCCGCATCCCTGCATCCCCATCCGGAATCCCCCGGAGCCCTCGGGAGCGGGGCCGATCCCGCACTGCTGAGCGGCCCCGCATCCCCGTCCGGGATCCCCCGGAGCCCTCGGGAGCGGGGCCGATCCCGCACTGCTGAGCGGCTCCGCATCCCTGCATCCCCGTCCGGGATCCCCCGGAGCCCGCGGGAGCGGGGCCGATCCCGCGCTGATGAGCGGCCCCGCATTCCCGCATCGCCGTCTGGGATCCCCCGGAGCCCCCGGAGCCCTCGGGAGGGGGGCCGCTCCCGCACTGCTGAGCGGCTCCGCATCCCTGCATCCCCGTCCGGGATCCCCCGGAGCCCGCGGGAGCGGGGCCGATCCCGCGCTGATGAGCGGCCCCGCATTCCCGCATCGCCGTCTGGGATCCCCCGGAGCCCCCGGAGCCCTCGGGAGGGGGGCCGCTCCCGCACTGCTGAGCGGCTCCGCATCCCTGCATCCCCGTCCGGGATCCCCCGGAGCCCGCGGGAGCGGGGCCGATCCCGCGCTGATGAGCGGCCCCGCATTCCCGCATCGCCGTCTGGGATCCCCCGGAGCCCCCGGAGCCCTCGGGAGCGGGGCCAGGCCCGCACTGCTGAGCGGCCCCGCATCCCCGCCGCGGCCCAGAAACATCGCTCCTCTTTGCTTTGCCGCTTTTCCCAGCTTTCCGCAGCAGCTGTGTGTGTCCCATCTCACGCTTCTTCCTCGCTGCCCCCTCCTAGCTCTGAAACGCTCGAGGCCGGTTCTGCTCCAGGCAGGGCTGCCAGGATTTACAATGCGGGAATGAGTGAGTGGATTGATGCTATTTATGTGCTTCTTGCCAGCTTTCTCAGGATGGAGAACTTGCAAACCTGGAGGTGACGCCAGTCCAACACCAGACTTGGTCCAGGGACCTGAAATCCCAGGCTCTCGTCTCTGCATCAGACAAATGAGCTGATGAAAGAACCTTGCTTGCCTGCTAGAAAAATGAATGGGATCACAACAGTTATTTCACACAGACTAGTCATGTCAGTCCTGACAAGGTCACATACACAAGAGGTTGCAAAAACTCTTCTGGGAGTCTTAATGAGAGCAGTCTGCTTTAAGTTCTCAGATGAAGCAACTCTGTTTGCCTTTGTGAAAGGCAGTAATATAACCATCTCACTTCAGACACCTACAGCATTTTGGAGGGTTTAACTAGTTATCCCCCATAACCACTCTGAGCATCTTTTTCCTGAGGCATCATTAGACCCATTTTATACATCACAAGCAATAGAATTTCTCCAAGCCCAAAATTCAAAGCCAGCAGTTCTCAGACTCTAGGCCAGTGGCTGATCTAACTGCCCTTGCTGCCACCTTCTCCAGATAGATGGATGAACAAGGTCTATGCATGTAGCCACAAGAGGCAAGGTGCTAAGTACTTATCTGGCTGACAGGAGGGACCATGCTCATTATTTCTTGGGTTAAAGGAACAACACACACCCCGTGAGCAGCCTAGGCTGAACACTTTGCCTCAAACAGAACTGAAAACCTGATGGACTGACCAGCTCCAGCTCATTTTGTTTTCGTGTGTGAAGGAAAATTGTCAAGTTAAAAGCCTTGTAGACCAATGTTCCTGTTTATTTTATAATCTTGTACAACAGCCTCCTGAAATCCTACTTGACAGTGAGTCAGCCCTGGGCAGAGGAGCCTTTTTCTTTCTGGAAAGTAATCCCAGAGTCTGCTCCAATATCTCAACATTCCCACTTGTGTAGAGTTTGCCAAGCTCTGCCCACAGACATCTCAGGGCAGGCCTTTCACAAAGCACAGCCAACAGGACATTAATTGCCTGTGTAAACCCCACAAGAGGTTTTGTAGGATTTATGTTACTAATTAGTAATTACTAATTATGAATTACCATTACTAGTTATGAAAGGCCAGAAGGTCCCTCCTCAGTCATGAATGCCCCTGAGGTATCACTTTGATCTGGAGATGTTTTTTGTGTTTAAAGCCTTCTCAGCCCTCATACCCTCCTTTTGTAGATATTAATCTGACTGTCCAACACCTGGATTGATGCAGAAGCCCTCTGACTGTGGTTTCAGAGGTGTGCAAGAGCCTCCATCACAACTGCTGCAGTGACCAAAGGAGCAGCAAGAGGTGCTGGTCACAGCCCTGCATGGAGCTGGGACAGGCTGCTGCAGTCCCCTGGCTGCCCTGAGGAGCACTGAGGGGAGAGGGACACTGGGATGATGAAAAGTTGTCACAGGCTCAGTTTAAGTGCTGCTGGACTTTGTACTGAGGCCAAATACACCTTCCTGCCTTGTCCAGGGCCAGTTGTCTGTGACACAGGGTAACATGGGCAGATGGGTACAGGAGCCTTGCACACTGCTTGGACCTTCTTCCCAGGACTTGCTGCCCTTGGCTTTGTGATCCTGTTCTCCAGAGACTGCTCTCACCCAGCAGTGAGCAGAACAACTGCTGGACAGTTTGAAAATGTGGCTGTCAGCAAATGGGTCACATCACATCAGGAGCCAATCTCCCGGCAGGGATGGGAGATAAAGATTCCACCCCACACCCTTCCTCTCCTCAAGGCTAGACAATGAATTTCTCATCATTGTCCTAGAGAAATCCTCTCAGGGGAAGATCTGGAGGAGGATAAGAAGGATCTCCCAGACTGGTTCAAAGAGTTTGGAGGCAAAGCATGAGAACACACCACGTGGAGAGGCAGGCAGTGGGGCAGCTGGGAGGAGCAGCACTCCAGTGTCGAAACCAAGGGAAGGAACCCGATGGGAAGGGACAGACAGCAACAGAGACTCTGCAAGCCCAGCATGAGCAATGCAGTCTGCTTGGAAATCCACGCTCCGGGGAGCGGCTCGGTGCAGGCACAGCCTGGGTGAGCACCTGCAGATGGAGCTGCAAGAGCAGCTCCTGAGGAGCAGCAGCAGCATCCCCTGCCTGCAAAGCCCGCCGGGTGAGGCAGGCAGCCAGGCAGGGCTGGAGAGGGACACAGAGACACTCGCCTGGCCACAGACTTTGTCTCAGGACGGTGGAGGTTCACCAGCCTGGGAAATAGTCGTGTTTAGAGGAAACTATGGTGTTCTGCTACTGGTTTCCTAACTAGGGTGAAAAATCTCAGAGTTGGGGATTGGAAAAAAGTGCCCTGCCAACAGTAGAAGCACCCAAACCTTGTCAGAGCATTTGTTGGGAAAATAAGCTGAAAATGGTGTTCAACACAGTTTAAGACAGGGAGTGGGACTACCATACCATGAACCTGTAGAGCCAGCCTTCACCTTGCCAGGCTTTTCAATTAGCATAAATAGTCAATATTCACTGACCCAGAAAGACTGACCCTGTCCCCAGGGCCTGGCTGTAGGAAATCCTACTCAGATTTCTGTCTTTTCCTGCAAGAACTCCTCTCAGAGGAAAAGCCTGCAGGTCACCTATTGCCACTCAAAACACTCTGTGACCTCATCCAAGTTTTGTTAAAAACTCTTCCTAGGAGCCCTCCTAGCACACAACCTGCCCTGGAGCAGCAGCCAGAACGATGTCCCCCGGCTCCCCACGGCTGTATGTGCCCTTGGGGCACAGGGGTTCCCTGCACACCTTCCTTTCGTGCCTTCCCGGTGCAAGGCCAGCTGCTGCGGGCGCTGCAGGGCGCTCGGCGCGTCCCCGGAGCGCTGCAGTTCCCCGGCAGCTCGGCTGGCTGCACTCTCAGCTCCGCTTTGGAAGTGGCAGCGCTGGAAGCGCAAACTCATCTCGGAGCCATCCAGGAGCAGCAGTTCCTGCATTCTTGGTAAAAGAGGGAAAAAAAAAAAAACAACAAAAAAAAAAAAACCACAAAAGCAAAAATAAAACACAAACCACCCACCAGCAAGTGAGCAGAGCTGGGGGAGTACAGCTGTAGCCAAGTTTGTGTCAGTCCATGGTTGGGGGGTAACACTGGGGTGCAACAGTCCCTGCAGAACACTCTGCTGGCTTATAAAGCAGTCTCCCTAAGCCATTGCACTTTGAAAACAAAGTCCATCCCTATGCACCTCTCCTGGGTCAGGCATTGACCCCATTTTACCCGGGAAGTATCTATTTTTTGCTGTTATTTGGTGTGAGGGCAGCCCGGAAGGGTAGGGGTGTACAAAGAGATGATCAGCTGGCAAAAGAGAAATGCTCAGCAATACAGAACAATGTCTGCAGCCCGGTTCATTTCTCTGCCAAGCTCCCTACAGCCCCTCGAGCCCATCTCCTCGTCCCAGCAGCAGGATGCTGCTCCCGGCGAGATGGGAGCCCTACCCATGTGTTCATTTCCCAAGCTCAGCTGCTCCCAAGTGACCCTGGGAAGGGGCTGGTCGATCCAACTATCTGGGAGGCCAAACAAGGGAAGCCTTTCTTGGCAAGGGAGAAGGACCTGGGAGGCCCCCTGGGCTCAGGTGACCCCCCCGACCCCCATCGCACACAGCTATAAATCCTCCCACTTCCCCTCCGCTGCATTCCCGGGCACTCCCCCTCTCACTGGAGCTGGGCCTGGCTCTCAAAGCACGTCAGTGCTGGCCAGCCCTGGAAGGTAAATATGCAGCTGGCTGACTTTCTACTTATCGGAGGGTTTTTCTGGCTGAGAGTGGAGCTGACTTTAACCAGTGCTTAGCAGAGCTGAGTACAAGCTGTCAGGTGGGCTTTGCCGGGCTCCCTGCAGGACCAGTTCTCCCAGATCCCTTTATCCAGCTTCATCAAAGGCTCAGTGTGGCCCCTGCCGGAGTCCCGGGGGTGTGAGGGTGGCACGGAGCGCTCTCAGCCCCCAGCCATCAGCCGGGACTCACTCGGGCTCTGCCCGGGCTGCCTCAGCGGTGAGCGGTGCATTTCCATGGGCACAGGAGGATAAGGATCAGGACCGGCACCGGTATCCCCCACGGATGGACTGCCTGCTCAGCAAGTCTTTAAAGAATGGTTAATTTGATAGAGATTATCTGAATCTCCCTATCTACCCTCAGAGCCTCTCCCACCTCAGTTCATTTGCAACAGAAAGCTGCAAAACGATCTCATCACCCTTCCTCCACTGATTTTCGCCCAGCTCCATCCCATCACTCCGGCAAGGCTGCTCCCAGAGTCCCCACATTCCACTGTCACCTTCTCACCCTACACCTCCACCAGCCTCTCCTCCCCAGCCAATCCTCCAAGCTCTCCCCCCTCTCCAAACCAGCCCTCCCTTCCAGGATCACGCCTCTCTACCTTCTCCCCACCCCAGCCTCTTTCTTGCTGCCTTTTTCTCCCTCCATTTAAGCCTGCCAGGGAGGTTTGGGGGCTCCCCGTGATGGGAAAAGCCCTCTGGCAGGGATGTTGCCTTGGCTCCCTGCCACGCAGCATGACAATTTTGGCTAGCCTGGGGCAGGGGGGAGTCCATGGGTGCCCCTGCCAAAACCCAGAAAAGTCCAGAAGTTTCCCGAGCACTCTGCCTACGATTTAACATAGCTCACAGGTGCTCAGTACCCTGGAAACCCGGTTTATATAAGTGATTGATAATCGCCACCACGGGGCTTACCCATGGTAATGGCACATGAATCACGGTGCAAGTTTCAGCTCCTCCTCTGGCACACAGAGAAATGAAATGCACAGCTGAGATCACGCAGATAAGGTGACACAAACGTGTTCCCGTTCCCAAGTGCCAGCAAGGGATGACCCACGCAGGAGGCGGAGTGTTGTTTTGGGGGTGCCGATTTGGGGGTGATGGTTTGGGATGCTGGTTTTTGGGTGCTGGTTTGGAGGTGCCGGTTTGAGGGTGATGGTTTGGGGGTGATAGTTTGGGGGTGATGGTCTAGGAGGTGCCGGTTTGGGGGTGCTGCTCCGCATGGCGGCTATTGTCCCATCCCGGCGCTCACAGCAGGGGTGGCAGCAGGGGTGGCAGCAGAGGAGCAGAGGTGGCAGCAGAGGTGGCAGCAGAGGTGCCAGCAGGTGTGGCAGCGTTCCCGGGCCGGGGCCACCAGCAGGGGACAGCTGGCGCTGCGGGTGACGGGAGCAGGCAGGGCTGGCACAGGCTGGCGGGGCACTCTCCGGGCAGAAGGGCTGCGAGCCGTGCGGAGCCGGGGCGGAGCGTCGGGCAGGTGGGGTGAATCACGCTTTCCTCACAGTTTCTCCCCATCGATTATGGAAGGAGTCGAGATGGCTGCTACAGATACCGGGTTGTGCGTCCTGTCCCCCTGTCCCCCGGCTGCACAGAGACCCGGGCCACTGAGGATTTGTAGCCCCTGACACAGAGACCCAGGATTTCTAAGATGTTTTTAAGATGTTTCTGGTTCTTTGGTTAGGAAACAGTCACTACCAGCTTAGCATAGTTTGCAATGAAAACACCACAGAGGGATGGACCACTTCCTGTGGAGCTGCTTGGGGGAGCCAGGACCTGCCAAAACTCACCATCGCTTTTTCTTTATGCCCAGCTCAAATCCTTAAGGCTTGACGATCCATGCCTTTCTGATTCCCACCCAGCTTTCTGAAATTCAACAGTATTATCCCTGGGAGTTTTAAACTCAAATACATGAAAGAGTCACATGCTGTTAACCTAAATAACAAGCTTAGGGTTTCCAAGAGACAGTCTTTCACCAGCCCAGCCTGGCTACCCAAGGTGTGTGCTTCTGAGTGATCACACTGGGTACAATCTGGATATTTGCCATCTGCACCAAACCTTTCAATTAAACCATTTTCTGGAGCTGCAATGTTTCATTATGGTCCTTTGTTTCAAGTGGATGGGAAGAGTCACAGCTCCTGTTCAGGGGAGTATTCCAGCCAGGGACTCATCCTTCACCTCTTTACCCTTGTGCAGTGCCTGCATTGCAGCTGGAGCATCCCTGTGTTCAGACGTCCTCTCTCTCTGATTTCTTTTCCTGCTTCAAAAACCATCAGTTTCCAGTGGCAGAATATGCCCCATCATTTTGGGCAAGACCTGTGCTGAGAGTTATTGCTTAGAGGGTGCCAGCTCTCAATTGCTCCACACTTCACTCAGGAATGCCCTTCTTTCTTTTTAGTTTTTCTTTTTTTTTTCCCTATTTCAGGAATGTTGTAAGTAAATTCACAGTTGAAAAACAGTGGGAATGGAAGCCCTCAGAGCTGAGGGCTGCCTACATTACAGGTACGGTAATTCCAAACTGATCCTCCTTTGTGCTGATAACAGGGCTGGCTATTGTTTTCCTGAAGTCCACATGTCTGAAAACACCGCAGGCGTAGATAATTGCAGTGAGCATGTGCTTTTGAATCTGCTTCTAAAACACGCCTGGGATTTAAGCTTTTTAAAAATCATGACCCTGATTCTGCTTTTTTCAAACTCAAAAGCAGAAATTCCCTTGGCTCGAAATGAAGAAGGGTCTAGCTCTTAAATACTACTTACAAAGGGAAAAACGTGCCCCTCTTTTCTTTTTTTTCTTTTTTTTTTTGTGATGAAAGAACAGAGTCTGAAAGCTTTCAACACTTCCCCAGCTTCTTTCTCGTCCCCCCTCCCTTTAATTTTACTTCAATTTTTACGTGTAGAAAGTCAGATCTTATCTGAAGTGACAGGACAATTTGAAACTCTCCCGCTTTCATATTTTTCTCTGTTGATGATGCTCATTAGGTTAAGTTTTGTCTTTGGCTATAACTGGTTTCTTTCAGCTTCTGGTTGGGCACTTAGCTCCCAAGGGCCATCCTTTCATGTTGTGCCACTGGACAACTGAGGCTGGGAACCTCATACAGCTAAATAAAGAAAACAAATTAGGGATAGCTGAATGAGCAGGATGTTCCCATAGGCTATTTTCTGGTGGTAACCTAGGCACCTTTTGGCTTCTTTATTATTTAACAGGGTAGTAGAGGTTTGGAGACCATTTGCTTGGGCTCTGAACTTTCATGTACTGTTGCTGGATGTGAGCTATTGCTCTGCAGTTCCTCCATCATCGACACACCAGCAAAGCACATGACGCAATAGAAAACAGGAGGGAAATCCTGAATAAATTGTTCTTCAGTTAAATATTTCTAGGATAGGACACAGGAAAGGTAAAAAGTAAATTTGACCTATGTACCTGTGTGCCTCTTCCCTATCTCCTCTTACATCCCAAAAAAGTTTGGTCTGGCCAAGGTATAAGGTGCTCAGAGTGACATCATTGCGGGGCTGGCTCAGCCCCGAGGAATGTGAAGTTGTAAACAAGTTGTTACTCAGGCCTATTTCCCCCTGGTGTAGCAGGGCTGCCTGGCTGATGTTTGTGTCCTGGGTCCTTCGGCTCCTCCTAGTGTCCCAGCACAGAGGGATTATAATTACATCTCACCTTACCGATCTTTTTGGCTTGCCTGAATTGCTTCCACAGACCTGCTCGACTTGTTTGGCTGCTGCTTATTATTCAGCACAAGCCCCCACCCACTGCCCTTTCATGTACATTCATGTTTGTGTCTCAAAGCCACAGAGGGACATTTTTTGAGGGGGAAGGTGATGAGTGTCTGCTGCTGCCTGGATCCCCAACTCCCCAGAATTTCTGGGGCCAGTCATGGGGCAGGGGTGAGTCCTGTGCTTGTCTCAGTGCACAGAGCAAGGACAAAATAGCAGCTGATTTGGTGAGAGTGAGTCACTCAGTTTCAAAATACGGAAAATTTACCGAGACGCTTCCTGAAACCTGAGTTTTGCTCCCCCAAGGCACAGGAGAACATGCAAACCAGGATACAGCAAGAAGCTAAAGTGAGGGTGTAGATACAGACTTGACGAGGGACAGAGTGGGTCCCTTCCTGCTCACCCACTTCCAGCTTCAGAATGGGTATCACACAGGCTGATGCAGGCAGTGCTGATGGAAACAGCCTCTCCAGGTGAAACTTTGCTCTCTCCAATGATTCCAGCTCCCAATTTCACAGTGGCCCTTTGAGCAACATGGCTTGGACACTAGCAGTGAGAATCCCTCACTGAACAGGGGGCTGCTTCTTTACTCTAGGCTTGATCCTACCAGCTGCAATTATGTGTAGAGGAACCTGATAAGGTTAAGGATGACACAGGATATTTCAGACTTCTCTGGTTCTGCATGAAGAAATGGCTGCACAACTCCATGAGCAACAATGAAATGGAGGGGGTTCTTGCAGCAGGCATCTCACTGACTTTGCATTTTGATATTGTCCTTTACACAATAACCTGGGCCTATGGCCACAGTTAAGCTTGCACTCAAATCCATAAATCCTAGAGTGACTCTTGATCAAGTGTCTGATTCACCTGACTCTGAAGTCACACCATGATTTAGAAGCTGCTCCTCAGTAAGGTCAGATGGGAGAGCTGGGCTGAGTCAGCCACCAGGACTGCTGATCCACTGGTCTCAGCTGCTGGGAATGGGACAGGCTCCTGGCCTGTGCTTCTCACTCAGGAGTGTCCCTGTATCCATCAGGGTGCCAAGCTTTCACCAGCCTGTGCCAAGGTGTCCAAGAGCTGAGTTCCTTAAATGGGGCAGCTCAGGCTGGGCTCCCTGAAGAGCTGACGTGCATTTCCCCATCCTCTGCCCTAGACACACTCAAAGCCAAAAAGTGTTATCTTGAACAAACACCAGCCTGTGCTGGTGCTGACCTTTGGGATGTCTATGTGAAAGAGGAAAGATTTAATTCATGTTCCTGCTGTGGTCAGTTTGGAGACTGCAAATGTTCTCCCAAGGCAGTGCCCTAACCTTGAGCTGGTGGCTTCTGTGGGTGGCTTCCTGTCCTCCACTCCAGCTGAGGTGTGTGTGGGTGTGAAAACACTCATCAGGGACCCAGGACAAGCCTCACATGCTCCTGGTGAGTCAATCACCACTCTGGACATCTGAGTGACTCAGAACCTGTACCCAAAGGCTGGGCTCCAGCAGGTGCCATCCCTCCATTCCTGCTCCTCATGCACTGCTGTTGGGCCAACACTGTTGCAGGAAATGTTCCTGGCTTCTGTTTGGGTGGCTGGACACAGACATACAGGGGAAGAAGGGATCATGCAGGTTTCATCAGACTTCTGAGACACTGCTGGCATTGGAGCAAGCCTGAGCATGACTTGAGTGAGGCAGTTGGGACAGCAAATTCCAGGGGAGGAGAAACTGCACCAGAACAAAGGAAGTTTGTTTGGGGACAGAAACACAAAGAAAAGTCCTCATTGTTGCAGCTCTAAGAGAGAGATTAAGCTGTTTCTAAAGTTAGGTGACTGCTCCCTGCCCCTAAGCCATTCCTCATTTGTCACCCAAATTATGTTTAGACCTGGGGCAGTACCTACCTGTATTAAACAGAATTATTTGCATCCGAAAGGAGTTGTTAAAAAAGAAGATTCAGGCAATGCAACTTATCTTGCTTATCTGACCTCCTGTGACATTAAGGTCCAAGGTGTTGTACCTGTGGCAGAGGCAGATGCAGAAAATCTTCCTCCACCTGGACTCTGCTGCTGGTGCTGCCAGCCCAGCCAGGAGCTATGACCACGCACCTGCTCCCTGCTAAAGGTGCTGCTGACCTCAATGGAAAAGAGGAGAGCCTTTTTTGGTGACTCACAGCATTGAATACCATGTTGAGATCAGTAAATTAGCTTGCTTTCATTTACAAGAGTGAGTGTTCTGTTGGATGGAGAACAGGGAGGTAAAGGGTGGCTTGTTCATCCAAAAGGAGAAATGACTTAGTTAAAGGATTTAAATTAAGTTTCAATGGCAGCTGGAAGTCCAGAGTCAATAGCCAAGGATTGCCTCAGGGCACTTCCAGGTTGGTAAAATCTGATGGCATTTTCAAATAGTACCAGTCTGCAGAGATTGTGATCATTTCTGGATTAGAACTGATGTGAGCACCCAATTGAAGCAGGTGTTCACCACTGGTTTTTGTCAGAACCTTGTCAACCACATTTAGGATGTTTTATTGTAACTCAAGGGCTTCCCACTCCAACAGCTGCAGTCACAAGTTTCTGTGATCAGAACCAAGGGAGGCTCTTTCCTAGTGGGGTGCAATCCACCCCTTCCTGTCCCAGCAAAAGGAAAGGTGAACATGTTACATGGTCGATCTGCTGCCTGCTTAATTCAATCTAGATAAAAGCTGTCTGTAGCTCGTTACTGTTTACTGAATGGTAGCTATGGACAGGCTCTGCTGGTTTGAATAGGAATCTCAACCAGATGAGAAAAGGGATATGATGCCAAAGGTAGCTGTTCTAGCAGGATAAAAGGAAAACCTCTTCCCTTCCTGTGTTGTTACAACAAACAAATGGACTTAACCTTTTTCCCAGTGGGATCCCCACGCAAAAATAACAGGAATTGCCCCACAAATGGCAGCACTCCCAAGCTTTCATTACTCTTATGATACCACTGGAAGTCCTTTTCAGGCAGATGCTGGAGTCACCTCTAATGTTCTGGCACTGGCCTTTGCCAACAGTCCAGTGTGTGTGTGTGTGTGTGTGTGTGTGTGTGTGTGCCACCTACAGATGTGCATGCTTGCATCAGCACACTTTTTGTCTTGATGGTCCCAGTCAGAACAGATCCCATTCTCCACTCTACTGAGCAGTTAAACTTTGCCCTGCTGGAAGGCTCCCCGTGCTGGGCTGGGTTGTGTTACACTGACATACACACACACAAAGTTTCCAAAAGACAGAATTACCCTGAGAGCCTAACTAACTTCACCAGTCAGCTTAAAATTTGACTGCTCATCTGTAACAGAATCTCCCTAGCTGGTTTTCACAAGTGAGCAAGAACAGCTACTGCTGCCTTTTTTAATTGCTTCCATCAAGCTTAATGGCATGCTGGAGCTGAATGAGTGTAAATATACAGAGGCGGGTGTGGGAATGTGTCCCAGGGTGCACCCACCACATTCTTCTGGCCTTCTCTGCAAGAAGATATCATCACTACAGTAACAATCCTGAGCCATCCCACAGGTTTTGGGACGGATGGAGCCCACATCCTCCCTTCCCCACCTGCCCTAGTCAACCAGAGATAAGTTGTGGGAAGCTGACTCTGCGCCCAGCCCGTTCCTGTGATCTGTGCATGCAGCTGCCTCCACAAACAGAATTAAAGCCACATGAGAAACATCCAGCAGGAAAAAATAAATCTCTGACATGGAAGAGGTTTCACTGCCAACAGGAGCCCCAAGGATCATGGGGATGGAGGGTTACTGGTGTTGGGAGCAGACCCATGCTTGTGGGGAGGGACACCTCCCATCCAGGCTGGGTGTTATGGCACATCCAGCAGCAAGTGCACTGGTGGTCTCCACAAATATGTGCAGCCACCTACTCTGAGAAGAAAAACACTGCTTCTGGCACTGGGCAGAAACAGGCTTTAATAGGAAATCGGCTCAATTGCTCTTGAGAGGAAAAGCTATGACTCTGAGAGGAAACTTTCCATTTTTTATTAGCTACATTGTAAGTTGTTTTGAAGTTGAATTCCATGCAAAGAAGGAAGAGTGTGTGTTTAGGTTTCATCAGCATTTTTTTTTCTGAACTTCTTTTAGTTCTGCAGAAAGGTAAAAACTCAAATGTCCTGAAAGAATCTCCTGTGGGAAGTAATGGGTGTTGTAATAGCTGCTTTTAGCTCCCATTTGTCCAAGAGATGTGAATCAAAATTACCCATGTCACAGGAGAGTCTCAAACAAGCTTTTATCTAAATCTCATCATGGAAGAGATTAGCAGATCCACTGCTTTACTTGCACATCTCTGCTCTAGCAGGAAGGGAGCAGAGCTTGCCCTGCACCTAATGTGCCATCTGCAGCTGTTCTATAAGAAATACTTAAATGAACTAAACAGGGACAGGCTTTGGTCAGTTCTGGGACCCTCTGTGCTGTATTTGTCCTGTCATTTCCATAGGTATGCCTTCTTTAAAATTAGTAGGAACAGCCAAGTTATTCCCCAAAAGGGAGTCCAGGTGCTGCAGGCTCAGGGACACAGAGCTCAACACTGGCTGCTTCACTGGAGCTGTTACTGTGCTCCAGTCATGCATGAACAAGTTGATTTCAGTGTATATATTTGGTTCTGTCCCACCCTTAATATATTATGTATTTTTCCAAGCTCTGAGCTGTTTGTACAGCACCTGGCACAGCTTAGCTGCAGCCACTGCTCAGAGGGGCTGAGGGCTGACCCCATTTATACAACACTGGAATAATTTGGGCAGGAGTGCACCCATGGAAACCCCTGTAAGGTTTGTGTGCTCTGTGTGTCACTGCCCCTTTTGAACAGCACAGATTTCATTATCCAGGTGAATAATAGGAGGAAAGGGAGGGCTAAGTTCTGAACACCAGGACAGAGATAAGCAAGTCTGCCCATGTTAAAAGGGGGTAAGCTGGCTTAGAGTAGGTACTTTACAAAACAGTTGAATCCCCTCCAAAGCCCTTGTATTCTTGGGTCCAAGCAGACAAAGCAATGCAATCCTTCGAGAGTTCTTGGTGTTGACACACACTGCTGAGCTCTGTGTACACCAAGATAAAGGGGCAGCCTCCACTAGTCCATTATTCAGTGCTAGACAACTAGATTATGATGGAAACAAACTATTCTTTTGCAATATTGACATTGTGATCTATGGCAACAAGTTCTAAAAGGCATGTCACATTTTGAACTACTGCTATGGCTGTAATTAATGTTTTTTTAACTTATTTCAAAACACCTGATATGTCCACTCTGGAAAAAGGTTCATTCCAAGTGCAATTCTGTAAGAGCAATTTTCATCTGCTCCTAACTCAGGTCTAGATGTCATCATTTTTCAAAGCTGGCCTGAGCCTGGCTCTGAGAACAAATTGTAAGGAAATTCTTATTAAAACATTGTCTTGCAGTGATAAGAGCTGCTCTCCATCAGGACTAACTCTTGCCCTCAGTAGAATTAGGTGTGTGCAAGGAAAATGTCATCATTTCTCTGAAACACAGAACTCCAGGCAGACTCTTACTAAATGTTCCAGTTTCTGAGGAATTCTGTGGAAAGCCTGGGAGCTTTGCTGCCCTGCCTTGCCCAGGGAGCCATTGGTGCCAGAAGTGTGGTCCTACCCCACTGCTCTGCTTTTCTCCCTTGCCTCTGAGCTCCCTGCCTTCCCTGGCCTGACCACACACTGCCAAACCCAGCAGAGAGCTCTTCACTCAGCTCAGTGTGTTCCAGAGATGGCAAAAAGAAGGGCTCAAGAATGTATGGCTGGCAAGGATGGAGCAAGGGAGATTTTCCTTTTCCGGGGCAGCTTGAGGACTGAGGTCCATCTGTATCCTGTGCCTGCAGACAGAGTAATAACTCCCAATGTCTGGGTAGCCCCCCACCAGCACACACAGAGCTCCCTGAGTGTGTGGTGCCTTTGTGGAGGAGGAGAAGCACCAGCACAGGTGACAGAAGAGCCAAGTTCAAAGCCTGCTGGATCTGTAGGCACTTCACTTGGTTTCAGGCATTTAAGGTTCAGGGCTATAGCTTGCCTGCTGTCCATCTGTGAGCAGAGTGAACACACTGTCCTAACTCCCTTGGTTGCTCTGAGGATGAAGAATTTAGGTGTAAAGAGACGTGTAAGTCTTGTGGAGAGAAATGCTTGAATTTCAAACAAGTGTTTTCTGTATCTGCAGGGCTTAGTCCTGCAGTCTTACCCTGAAAGATGCAGCAGACAGCCTGGAGCAGTCCCTTGAGCTCAAGTGCTGCACAGGTCTAAGAAATTACTGCTAACAAATCTACCAGGGAAACAGAGAGGTGTGTTTGAGCCTCAACAATGCTGTATCCCAGAGCAGGAGCTGATCACAGAGCAGTAATTATTTGCTGTCTCTCTGTCTAGTATCACCCTGGCACCCCAGTCTGTGTGTTGAGATCATTTGTGGTGTTTCTGCAATCACTGTTGGTACTGCCAACAATATTCTCACCTTCACTGCCTGGACTCAAAAAAGCACCAGCTAGAGGAAAAGTCATAGATGGGGGGATGGAGCTGTGTTTTCTAGCACTGCAATCAGTGATTTGGGAGCAGTTCAAAAGCATTAGGGAAATCCTGCTTGGTCCCATGCTGACACCTGAAGTCTAATTAACCTGGGTAGTAATTCTTAATGAAGAGAGAGTATTACTGCAGCAGGTGCTGGGCTGCCACATCCTACCTGGGTCTGGAGGTTTCAGGGAACTGCTCCCACCCACAAAAGCCTCAACAGCTCAGCCCCAGCTGAGCTCCTGCCCGTTATTTCCACAAGGAGGGCCCAGCCCCAGCCCTGTGTGCTGTTTTCCATGTGGATGGAACACAACACAGCTCCAGTGTGAGTGAACACGTTAATATCAACACAGCCTTCTCCCCAAGCTAAACATATTACAGCATCAGCAAATTACAGGGCACTGTAAATTAGACTCCCTCTTTGCAGGCTCTGCTTACTGGGCCAAGGCCACGTCCCTCCCTGAAGGAAGGCAGTGGCTGAGGGTTTCATTGCTCCTCATCTCCCCTGCTCTGTGCACAGGGCTGCCTGGGCATGGTCACATTTCTGCTCGTGTTCCCAGAGCATCCATCCCACACATACTTTCCAAAGGATGCTTTTGTCATGTTACGATATGACAGTGACCAGTAAATCTCAACAAAAGCGACTACCCACAGGTCTGGGTCAGTTCTGAGGCATTTTTATTCGTTGGGAAAAAAAGAAGAAAAAAGAAAAAAAAAAAAGAAAAAGCACTGCATGGGAAGGGACTGGCTTCCCCCCCGTTTCTGAAGACCTGAAGTCAGGAAAGGTTCAGAGAGGACCTCAGAACACCTGTGTTGAAATCCTGGAGTCAGGTAAACAAGCAGACCCAGCTCTCTGACAGATGTGTTTTGACCAATATGTTTTTACCAGACCTTTTCTAGAGAATGCAGTGTGGAGAAATGTTATTGTGGGCCTGGGAAAACAATAATTAAAAGGAACCGTTGAGCTCTTTTCCCTGGAAAAACAACAAGTGCAGCCCACACTGTCCCATCCCCCTTAGCACAGCTGGCAGCCTTGCTCGCAGGGGTGACCCGGGGCTGGCAGCCCCGGCTCTGCGGGACACAGCCCTGCCAGCCCGGGGCTGAGCCCCTGCCGGGCACACCTCAGGGCAGCCACCCCTCCAGAGGTTCGCTGAACAAAAAAAAAGCAGCGAAAGAGGGCACAGGTAAATGATTATTTACAGCTGCTGCGTGGGGAGTGTTACACAAGGGGAGGGTGGAGCGCGTTCCACCGCCCTTCCACGGCTTGTGGGCAGAAAAGCCGATCACCGCCGTGATGTTTCTACTCCCCCAAGACGGAGTTAATACTGTTTACCTTGTAATAAGAATGCTATTTCTTGCTCTTTCCCCCCCCCCCCCCCCCCTTGGCTGAGCTTGTTTTCAGTCTCCCCGGCTGCTGTCCTGCTGGGGCAGCAGGCTCCAGGGCAGCCAGGAGAGCTGGGCTGGGAACAGCAGCATCCCATGCCTCCCACCTGCTGCACCTTGCTGTGTGGTTCTCAAACTAAAAGTCAAAGCCCTTGGCTGCAGTAGGAGGTGAATCCATGGCAGGGGAGAACACTAATACTAGCAGTGAACAGCTTTCACATAGCTGGGACTTTTCTAGGAGCTTGGGAAGTAAGAAAGCTTGGCACTAGCTAGTTCATGTTGTTGTTGCCTCACTTTCTCCCTTTTTTTTTTTTTTTTTTT
>WEIU01004879.1:320816-335869 GCA_013389925.1 Aegithalos caudatus | reverse complement strand
TTTTTTTTTTTTTTTTTTTTTTTTCTCCATTAAGACCCACTTGCAAGCTATAGGACATTGGCAAAGGCTGTCTTTGTACCCCTCAGTCCTGGGATCCTCTGCCCTGATGCTGATGTAAAAGTGCAGTTTTTTATGTCAGTCACATCCTTCACCTCCCTGGACAAGAGGCAGTGATGTAGCTTTTGCAGGTATGGAACTTTATGATGTGGTAGGTGAAGTACAAAAACACCATGGTAAGAATGCAGACTTGTGCAATGTCCCAGAATGTGCCACCCAGCCTGGCTGTACCAGCCAGCAGCAGTCTGGTATGGTCAGATGGGCCTGCCTGGTGATGAAAACACTTTTCCAAATAGTCCTTCTAGCAGCAGGAAGGACATGTACAACTATAGTGAATCAGGATACAACAGAAGCATAGCCATTCTAGAAAAAGGCAAAAATATGGGAAACCTGACATCAAAATTCATGTTTCTGACATGAAACCTGCTCCTGTGCCTGGCTGATGAAGCAGATAGGAGTGGAGGGCGGCTTCTCTGCCTGAAGGCAAACCCAGCAGATGTGTTATCCAGGAGGGTTGCCCAGGGCTTGGCCCCCAGCCTGGGCAGGACCCACCAGCTGAAGGCTCCTTGTGGCCCCTGTGGCAGCAGAGCAAGAGCAGCCACAGGCTCCATAGCTCCAGGGGCTCCTGGTGTCCACAGCAGGTCCCTGTAGGAAATGTAGACCCTAGGAACACCAAGTCCCTGACACAGTATGCTAGGAATCCAGGCAGGGCTTTTCTGGAAAAGCTGTAGGAGTTGGGATGTTTTCCAATCAAGCACATGGGCTCAACAAAGGAGTGTTTTTCCCTTTCTGCTCAGTGATGCAGATGCCCAAGCACAGGACTTCAGGAGCTGCAGAAAGGGTCAAAAGCAATATGCTATAGAAGAACAAGCTCCTTGTCACAGGCTGGACTTCTAGAAGCAGGGAAACAGCAACAAGGCAAATTGAAGAACCAGTGGGAGTGGAGGAATGAGGAGTCTAATGAAGGGGGACAGGGAGGACACCCTTGCAATACATGCTGTTTGTGTTGCAATGCAAAGGCCAGTTTGGAAAGCTCAGATCAGCTGGATGCAAAGCCCTGGCTGAAACACGTGGTTGTTGTGAGCCTGTGGCTGCTCTGCTCCGTGTGACACCAGTCATCTCCTCTGCCAGCTGCTAGGAGCTAAGGTGGTGGGCAAACAACATGGTGAGTGAGTAATCCTGAAGGGATACACACTGGCTGCCAGGGCTTTGGCCACTTACCAGGTCTGACATTGCAAGATTTATTGAAGATGCCCCGACCCATTGCAGGGCCATGGACAAGGTGACATTTAAAGGTCCCTTCCAACCCAGGCTGTTCTGTGATCTGACTGCAGTGCTGACACTCTGTAAAGAGCTGATCACAAAATAACTGTTCAGGTAGAGTCAGGTGTAAGACCCTGGAGGATGCTGCTGCCATTGGCAGCTTTTAGCTGTCCTTTGTGAAAACAGACAGTTTTACATCACTGTCACTTCAATGGCTGCTGCAAAGTTACAAAGTTACTCCAAATGTCTCCATGCTTAGGACAAAGGCTTGAGCTCTTTCAGTCTGGTTACTCCTCTAGATTTGTAAATCTGCTGCTTTTGAGCAACATCAGAAGGTTACTGACATTTCAGGGGTTTCCTCTTAAGAAGTCCTTCATTAACTTCTTTCCCTCAGTAATGCCATTATTTCTGCTTCTGCCTTATATTAAAAAGATTCTGAGCTTGTGTTTCACGAACAGCTGTCAACAGCTGTCACTAGGTCTCTTGGCTGTTTCTGTGATCCTAATTGTCAGTTTTCAATGCTTTAATACTCCTTAGCTATGTGTTCAGAATACAAAACAAAGCTAAATTTATTAAAATCTCATGTGCAAATCAGGAGCTGAATCTGAAAAAAGCACTGGGCATGGATGATTTCTTAAAATTACTGAGTTGGAGAAGCCAAGAAATCCAACAGGCTGATGCTATTCCGAAAACATCTTGAGGTCTCTTACTCCTTCAAAATATCTAAGCAATATAAATGAGCATGTAATTCCCACTGACAGTGAAGTTCCCTGCATAGTATACAGAGCTCTGGCACCATGTGAATAATAAATAAGATATGGAAGAAGATGCCAAGAAGCAGTCAAAGTTCCCATTGTCTGCAGAGACAAATGCCATCATTTCATTGCAAGATGGCTTTAGCAGCAGGAATGTCAGTCACGTGCAAAGACTGAAAATCCAGGGAGAAACTCCCCCAACTTTCAACCCATGCAACTCCTCTTCTATGCAGCCTGCAGCAGTGATGGCCAAAGGGTTGTAGAAAATATGGCCAAGCAAAATTGCATGATCAGGGCAGGAAGGGACAGGAAATGAAAGTTTGGCTTTGAATTTTGTCCAGTTAAAAGTATAGCAAACAAACAAGGTAGCCTCTGGCTCCTGTCTCTGTGCTAGTCTCACACACAGATCTGCATCTCCTGCAGTGGTCTATTTGTGCCAGCTGCTGAGAAGTCTTACTGACCATTTTACAGGTGGGATTGCTTTCCTCTTTTCTTCTGCCCAGGAAGCTTCAGGGTAGAAGTTGCAAAAGCCCTTGGAGAAGGAGTGACCATGAAAACATGGGAAAAAATTAATCTCAATAGAAATCCTTGACTAATTGACAGGTTGGAATAAGAATGACCATAGACCCCAAACTATGCCAGGCAACCAGCCTGCTCCAGGCACTGCAAGCTCACTCAGCCAGCCACATGCCTGGCTGTTTTGCTCTGCCAGCTTTACACAGCCTAATTAGCTTTGTTCCTATTGTTTGTAATTACAAAAGCAAACAGCCCTTGGAGAGTGAGGGACTAGAGGAGGCAGCTCCTTGACTGAGCTTAAGAAAATGTTTTAAATAGTTTGTCTCTCATCAGAAGTAATTAACAATATGAAAGGGATGAACTCAAAACCCCGATGAACAGAAAAAGGTTTCCAGGGCAGGTAGAAGCATAGGGATAGAGCCTTGTTATCCTGGGGAGTTATCAGTGCAGGTTAGAAGACCCCCATGCCCAACAGGAACCATTCTCCACCTGGCCTGCAAAAAAGGTCATGCTGTCACCATAGGAGAAGCACAGTTCACTCCCTCAAGGGTTTAGGGTGAGATGGAAGGAGTCCCATATGGATCAGCAGGACTCTCACTGCTCTGAAGGCAGAGAACCTCTCCTGGGAACACCTTGGCTCTGTGCCCCATCCCTTCCCCATTCCTGCAGCTCCCACTCCCCTGCAAGGGAGCCATCTGCCTCCCCCCTGCCCCTTCCTGCTCCACCCAGGGTGAGCCTGCCTCGCCAGGAGCAGAGCAGACCTTCTGGTTCCTGGGCTGCAATCGGAGCAATTACTGGGTGAGTTTCTGCCAGAGGCCACAACTGCCTGACTCACTGCAGAAGATCTGTCCCCACCTATGTCTGCTGTAGATACACACAGCTAAACAAGCTCCATCCTGGCAGGCAGGCTCCCAAAAGCCCCAAGTCCCACTCTTCACTTCTGTGTGCACTGTTCCAAGTTCTGCTCAAAAACAAGAAATGAAGTAATAGTCTGATTTTCCTTAAAAAAGTCCATTTATTGAAATTGTTTAAACACTTTGTACAAGTTCCCAATACAAGCATCTGCTCCCTGGCTCAGGGTTAATGCAAATACAAAAGCACAGACTTCAGCAGCTCTTCAATGTGACCTGAGCTGCCACCTCCCAAGCTAAGAGGTCTCCAGAGGCAGCTGCTGTGCAGAGGCAATTCCCCATGGAGAAGGGGAAGCCACATGGCCCAGCTCCAAGTACAGGCCAACATCAACTCGAGCCTGAAGCAAATGCTCTGGTTGGTTTTAGTAACTTTATGCTGTAGGAAACAGAGGTACAAGGCTTGTACAGACCACCAACGTGGTACATAGCTCAGCCAGAGGCTCTCCCTGTCTACAGAAGGAAATCAAGAGATCTGATGCCTCTGAACATATACACAATTATAAAGCCTGGTCAGAAGCACCAGTTTCCTTCTATACAGAAAGGCTGAGCTTTGGAGAAGTGGCACCATCCCTCTAGGAATCACAAGACTTGACACCCAGTGTCAGCCAACACCAAGTGACTGACTGGGTGTTTCAGGGGAAGGGCTGGGAACCTTTGATGAACAGCATTATTATTTTTTTAGATATGACTCAATATTCAAGGATGGCTATATCTTTAGAGTGTTTGTTTCTTCCTCTTTGGTGAGCTTGGATTACAAGCAAATGCCATAACCTTTGGGTCAGTTTTCTTGGAATTTGCCTTCATATCATCACTGAAAGTGTTTACAAGAAATAGACAGGATGGAATGGCAGCGTGTGAGGTATCTTTGGGGAAACATCAGGGAGTGGCAGTGCATTCAGTTTGGTTTAACACAGCTAGCTGCATCAGGCAAACAGATTGGGAAACTAAGCCCAAATGAAACTAAGCCTCAAGGAAAGAAGAGAGTGTTTAAAGGTGACCTGTAACACACACAGGGATAAAGCTTTCAAGCTCAGCTGCCAGGGTGGGAACATGGAGAAAAAAAATCACTGGCAGCACTCTGTGTCTAAGGAACAGCCACAGCCTCACCAGAGACACACAGTGAAAACAGAAGGCAATCCTTTCCCTTGAGCTCTTCCCTGGCACCAGGGAAACCTGCAGATGCTTTGGGAGTCTGGTAACTTCTGTGGTCTCTACCTTACACTGCATCTTCCATTAGCCAACAGCATGTGCATGGACAGTGTGGATTTCCACTTAAGTCACAGCAATTTGTTTCTGACCCTTTGCATGGAAAGGAGGGTACTGAAGATGATGCCAATAAGACAGTACAAGAGCATTTTACATTCTTCAAACATTCCTACATGTCTTTTCCCCAAAATTATGTTTCCTCTTAAGCTATTGGTTTCATCATTTTGTATATAATATATGTTCCTTTAATTTCTACACACACCACACTGGGCTCTAGCTTAATGGGATATGGGACTGAATTGTTACCATCTATAAAAAAAAAAAAACCCTAAAAAAAGCACCAACATCCGTCTATAAAAACAGTATCATTTTCCCTTTTGCTCCCAAATACTAAAATTAACCCAAGCTTGGAGGTTTCATCTTTCCAGTGGCAATACCTATGAACCTAGGCTAGCCTTCCTCCACGGGCTGGGAGAGAAAGGAGAAGTTACGTCCAGTAGCAAAGAGGATTACAAAAATATACACATTTTTGGGAGAAGAGGAAGGCAGAACCTAGAGCCTGGACTCTGCTCAGGACAGTGGCATTGTAGTGTCCTCTCCAAAATGCTTTCACTACCAGTGCTGGTGGCTCCTCTTCTTTGTTTCATTATACATAATCCTTCCCTGTGGAGGAGGCATTTTTTGGGTAGCCTCGGGTGGGTGGATATGAAGTTTCTCTCCGTGGACAGGAGCAGCAGAGGAAGGATCCCCCCAGTATGGCCAGAGATGAAGCTGCCCAGCCAATGAAGAGAGCTGAACCAAACTCAAATCTGGAGAAGAAAGAAGGGAGAAAGTGAGAACCACTGTAATCCAGAGCTATTACTTGTAGTAACACATTCACACAAAGCAGAAGGAAGCAGAAACTGGGATAGATGTATCTTTCTACAAGGCAGCAGCTTGGAGCAGTCAGGCTTTGTTGACCCCCAAAGCTCAGAGCTGGGTTTCTCCAGTATTTTGGGTCACCCCCAACAGCTGCAAGCCAAGCTCTGGTGTAAACCAGGCCTTTAGCACGTAGTGGGGTAAAAATCACAGAAGTCCCAGCAGTGAGGTCTCTGGCAGTGCTGTTACCTTAAATCCAAGACCTAAGAGCCACATGGATAATGAGATCTCGACCCAGCTCTTTCTGCACAGCCTGAAGCCAACCCAGCTAGTTCAGACAATTCCTTTCCCTGTGTTTGAGTGACTGCTACTCCCAACTAAGCCCTGGGAGTATTTGCCATGCTCAGCTATGGTGTGTTATCCCAAATGGGTCAGTACCTGGTGTTGACGGGGGTGAAAGGGTCATAAAAGGCCCGAGCCACTCTGTTGCCATACCACGACGTGGCTACCAGCGCTGCCAGCCCTGCACATGAAGAGAACAAAATGTCATGGCTTCAGGAAAACCAGCCAGCAAAATCACTGCACAAATAAGGATGCAGCAGAATCAGCATCTGGAGTAAAGCTGAGCTGCTGCTACCCTGAAAGTTCTGAGCTGTTCCATTTAGTGCTGGTTGTGAGAGAAGTTAAGAACAGATCTGAGGTTTCCCAGTGACGCTGCAGCAAAGGCAGGACTGCTCTGCTGACAGCCTTTTTTCCACTGAAGCAGGGT
The DNA here is from genome assembly GCA_013389925.1 of Aegithalos caudatus. Classification (NCBI taxonomy): domain Eukaryota; kingdom Metazoa; phylum Chordata; class Aves; order Passeriformes; family Aegithalidae; genus Aegithalos; species Aegithalos caudatus. The sequence goes on along the minus strand of WEIU01004879.1, from coordinate 329,534 downwards.
CAAACTCAGCTCTGGCAACAGATACGGAAAGCATGAAGTCCATGTAGAGATTGTAATGCCAGTGCCAAGGTGCCTCAGGTAGCCTGAACCAAAGCTTTCCAAGGAGTTCCCAGACCAAAATGCACTTGGAGCAGCACATCAAGCCCTCCCACATCCTGCACAGGATATATGCCACCTAGGAAACAGCACGTTTAACACTCAATGCATCTGCATGTTACCAACCTGAAATGATGAAGATCACCCCACCGAAAACAGCCATCCTCATCTTCTTCACCTGGTCATCTTCCATGCACTTCATGCATTTCATGCCTGTCACAGCAACAAACACTCCAACGAGCCCCAGGAGTATTGAAGCCACCATCAAAGCCCTTGTGGCCTGCAGACTGCCTGCAAGACAATAGGATTTGAGTTACCCACCAAGCAAACTCAAGACACAAATCGAAATTCAAATCACTGTGCTCAGCAATCTTGCATCTAAGTAATCCTGCTCCCTGATACACGGAATGCTTCCAAGCAAGCCATTCCTTCTCAGCTTTAGTCTCAAGACTGTCATGCATCAGGATCAGAGGACTCTCAGCGTCTTCTAAAATGCATGGCAAAGGAGGGCATGCAGAGGCTTTTTGCAGGAAATGACCTGGGAATTGCCCTCGGCCATCTTTTGTTCCTGGATCATTTGAATCCCAATTGGGAGGACATATCTGTTTATCAAAAGAAGTATTCAGATTTAGGCTCTACCTTGCAGAAGTACTTAAGCACACGTTTTAATATGAATAGTGACATACATATGAATAGTGCCACAGCAGACAGCAAGGCCCATTTACTGCTCAACACTTCCAAAACCTGTCTTTTATACAAATAACTCAGTGGTGATTTAGATTTTTTTTGCACTACATTCTCAGTTTGAGTCCCAGAGGGTACAAAAATACAATTGCAAAAGAAATAGGACTTTCCTAGCCAATTGAAAAATTCCTTGTTCTCTTTTCTACTTAAAATATTTAGCTTAGTTGACTCAAAGATACTCAAATGATTTAAGAGCCTCTTGTGCTTTTGAAGAGTAGGAGCAGGGGGTGATGCCTCCCATAGGCAAGCATTGATTTTGGCTGAGTTCTTAGCAGACAGACTTGATGTACCTTGGGATTTGGTTTTTATATGGACTTATCTGAAGGTGTGAAGACACTAACCCTAGGAATGTGAGCTACTGAACTTACCAAAGAAAAATAGTAATGTAAATTAAGTCATTACTAAAAAAACGCCTCAGGTGACAAAACACCTGACTAGCAGTGAAATAAGAGCCTGAGCTTTATTGTCTGGCACATCAGGTTTGTTTGAACAGAATGAATTTTCATATACAGAGCGGTAAAACGCTGAGAACAAACAGGGCTGGTTAATAAAATGAATAAGCTCCAAGCAGAATGCTGTAACCAAGGCACAAGTGTCACCTGATACAGAATCTCATGTCTGGAGTTCACCCCTCAGAACACCCTGACTGCATCCTGGTAGAGCTCTGCAAAGCATTTCAGGCTTGAACTGCAAGATTTAAGCCTTTAAGAGAGCACCTGCACACTCTGAACCCACCAGAGTCCCTGCCACAACAATGAGCTCTGTGGCCCAGTCTGAAACTCAAGAGCTCAGACTGGAACTGGCCAAAGGGAGAGCAAAGCCATTCTCTGCAGCTTCTTTCCTACACTTTGTCCCACAGAACTGCTTGTGCAGGAAAACTCCTGTGACCCCCACCAACACCAGGCTCTAATTCTGCCCTAAAACAGATCTCGATCTGCCCCTTCACACACAACCTTATTGTTCTGTAAATAGATTATGAAACCAGTCAGAAACAACACAATAAGGAGACAATAATCAGAGCAACAGGAAGAAACACACTTTCATAAGGTGAGTGTTGACTTTCTTGGGAAAAATTCCTCAATCAGCTTGGGCTAATATCATCTCTCATTTCCTTCAAAGGGGAAGGTGACACACCTCTGCACCACCCATGTGTAATCAAAACCCATCTGCTGCACAGATGTACAGAAACCCATTAACAAAGCCACTTGTCACTTTAGCATAAATCACCACTGCGGTATCCAAACTCGTTTTTAATTGATTTATCTCCAATGTCACAGATTAAACTCCAAAAGTAATTTCTACTTTACAAAAGCAATGCCAATGTTCAGAAAGACTTCAGCTGACAGGTTGCCACCCAGGCAACCAATTCAGCTGCCATATATTTAAGGCTAAATTGTGCCCTGGAGCAGAAGCTCTGGAGAGGCCCATGGCTGAATACCAGTTTGTACTAGGCATGGCAAACCATCTTTTCTGCAGAGATACCAAACCTGTTTTATCAGGACAACAGTAAGTTTGGCTCAGTCTTGCTGCAGAAGAAATTACTTTATAGGAAAGGGTTTTGAAAGAGTTCTTTCATGAAGCTCTAAATAGGCAATGCTATCTCTAAAAACTAGAAAAACAGTTATAGGGGTGGGAATAAACATTTCACCTTCACACACAGTGCCAAGGGACAAACACAGGAAAATGCTGGAAAAAGCTTCTATGACCTCTAAAAACCCAACTATGAGACGCACTAAAATCTCAAGATGTATAAGTATTAACTGGATGCATGCCATGACAGCTTTGCAGAAGCAGCTGACAGCATTGTGAGCATTCCCAGGGCTGCCCACTCCCAGCAGACGCTGGTGGGACAACTCCTCATGCCCTCACCCCCTCCTCATGCATGGCTCCATGGCATAAGGGGACAGAAACATGCAGGAAACTTGCAGTGGGACAGCAGAACAGGTGGGAGCCTTTTGCAGAACATTCTGTTCCTTTGTCCCAAGAAATGTAATGTGACATGACTGTGTTAGCCAACCATCCTCCACCCGCCCTGTGCTCCCAGCACAGCCTGGGAGGCAGTGCTTTTGTCCTCCAACCCCTTCTGCAATGTGTGCAGTGCACTGGGCACAGTTAATCATCATACAAGCTACCAGTTATTAACTACACATTAACAGACACGCTGTCAATGGAAGCTGCACATCCACGGGCTGGGAAAGCTACTTTAATAATAGTTCTCTTGTTCACACGGGCCTTTCCAGATGCTTTAAAAATCCAAAATTATACAAGCACAATATTGTCTCAACCTGCTAAACAGGACAGGCTGCTGACAGCAAGTAGAAGTAATCCACAGCAATTTAACTTTACAACTTCTACCGTATTAGAGGGAAAACAGGATTTCCCCCACACTCCTTGTTGCTGCAAGTGTCTCACCAACAGGAACAGGAAAGCCCAGGCAGTCTTGGGAACCCTTGGGGAAAAAACAGTCCTACACAAGGTGAGACAAACTGGTCTGGCACCAACAACAGCTGTCAGATGGCAACAGTATTTTGTCAATACAAACCAGCATTGACTCTGAAGCCAAGCCTTTTGATTGCTGGTTAGCAATGAGACATGGACTGAAAACCCTCTAGCAACAAAGCAGCAAGAACTGAAGAATAGAGGCCTAAAACTCCTGATGACAATTAATAACAAATGTTCATTCTGCAAGGCATAAAATACCACCCAAGTCCACAAACATGCAGCTGCAGCTCACACCTGTTTCACACAATAAACCCCACATAAAAAAAAATTTACTAACAAACCCATTCAGTTATTGTTAGTAGTTCTGGACACAAACAACCTTATTCAGTTTATCTGAAGCCTAAATAGTAAGTTTTCCTTCCTACAGCTATCACTAACTGAGACAGAAGTAATTGCTGGTAACTGCTTTGCTATATTAAAAAATAGCTCAGTACTTCACCTGCAGATGTTTGAGGGTTTTCTCTATCATCCAGTTTCCTTATTCAATCTGTTTATGTCATTTCTATTACAGAAAAGCTGTTGGGAAAGTGCCATGGGATTTTTGTAATGCCTGTTTGTAAGGCAAAATTGCTGTAATGGCACTGTGTGCAGATTATCCTCTGATAGGGATGCTCATCAACTGCCTTAATTTAAAATAAGGACTTTTCCTTCCCTTCCCATGGGCCTTCATCCAACTAACTGATGACAGAATACAGGTGAAACAGATGCTGTGCAGTTCCCTCTAATCCTTATGAGGGAAGTTCCCAGGAGTTACAAGCACCCCTGCAGTACAGGAAGCCCATTCCACTGTCCACCTCCGAGAGGACTCAGCAGCCTTCAAAGCCTTCCCACGGGGGTTTCATGAAAGCTGGATTCCCTGGAAGGAGCAAGAGCTGAGATCCTGCTGCCCTGCCCTGCCAGCATGTGAAAGTTACTTTTGTGCAGTAGACAGGGGATTGAAGACCTCAGCAAGCAGTATCAGCTTCAGAGGGGGCCAGTAAACATCTCACACAGTTTGCAGTTGTTCTCACTGTATGCAAAAGCTGCTAATTGGAGGCTTTCAACCCCCTGACCAGGCCCTGCCAAGGCCCACCTGGCATACCCATCAGCATCAGATTCCAGCCTGGACACTTTCAAAGCACCTTCCAACAAGTCTAAAAGACTGTACCGAGGTATCAAGGCAGGACAAGGACTGTGGGTCCTGTTTTTTCACAAAATGGGAAGGTTGGAAACTCCCTACTGCATGTCCAGTGCAAAAAGTGGCAAGTTCAGGAGGTAAAAGTGATCTTGTACTCTGCATGTCTGAAAAAAAGTAAGGTTCAATGCCCTCCTACCCTCACTGACAAAGATTGGTAGTAAGAGAAGCATGATACCACCATTTCCAGATTCCTGGTCAGAGGAGACCTAGGCAGCCTGTTTTCCCACAAAGCCTGGAAACTCCCCTACCAAGAGATTTAGTAACACATAGTAACACCAGCTACTAAAAGCTGCTTAGAAGCTGCCTGTAGAGCAATAAAGCCAGTGTATTGCAACAGACTCCCATCCATCCCCTCTTGCAGACACTCCAGGGCACAGCACAGGAACAGCCTCGGTGGCATTCCAAGTAACCCTCTACCTTCTCAAAGCTAGCACAAGTGAGACTGTTTTATCACTCCATCACGATTTTTCATCAGGAAGGAACAGGGATTGAGAAACACAGTAGCAAATTAACTCTTAACCCTCATGAAAGCACAGATACCAGCAGGTTCTACCTGCTTAATCAAGATCTAAAGATGGAGAACTGGACACCTGTCCCTCATGCTTTGTCCCTCCCTGGGCCACTGTCCCAACTCCCCTACCACCAGAACAGAGCAGCAGTAACCTGAGCATGAACCGTTCCTTCCCCCCACCCATTCTCTTCCCCAGCTCCTGGAACAGGCTCAGCCAGGGTGCTAAAGGTGTAGGAGGGAAGATTTCACAGTTCAGCCATGTTGCTTGACCCAGAGGGCATTCAAAACCTTGTTTATTTTCTGGGCTAGGGTACAAAAGCTCACTGTGGATGTACTAGGTTTGGTGATGAAGTGATAGATGAGTCTCAGCTTGTTTTAAGCATAGAACGTCTCCCAGCAAAACCAAACAGGTCGATGAGTATCTTCAGCTAAAACAGCCTAGACAGGATCCAGAATAACATCTGCTCTGAACAGGAGAATGTGGTTAGGTGAGGCTGGAAACTTTCAAAGACAGGTACCAGGAGCCCTACTCCCTCCTGTGTAAGACCATCCCCCTGAGATCCCAAGGAGTACAAAGCTAGCTAAGCTCCATGGACCATGCTGGAGGGCCACAAGAACAATGCTGAGGCTGTGCAACAAAGCCTTGTTGCAAGGGTGGCATTTGTTGCCTCTATGTCTGCGTGTGGCCACGCACTGCTTTTCACGTAAGCCAGCAAAACGCAGCCTGTCGCCTGAATAGGAGCAGTGACATAAGCCCTCAGCTGAACACAGCTGCGGGACAAGTGCCAGCATGGGTGCACTCCAGCAGGGCGCCCACACGGGAAGCTGGAGGCCCCTCGGTTGGCTAATGGTGCTCATCAGCTTGTGCCAACCCCATCTCTGCCTTGCAGCCAAACGCTGACACATCCAGAGGAACGGCAACAGCTACCAGATATTCCAAAACTTGCTGGCAAAGCCTTCCAGCATTCCCACAAACACGAGTTACTGCAGGTGCAAGAAGGCTCAGTCCTTTCTACAGGGACAAAGTAATTACAAATCTGAGCCTCTCCCATCAGGGCATGAGGCTTTGACATGTGGCTCAGAGCACCTGGGGCATGTGAAGCCCTGGCAGGAAAGCGTGGCCAGGCACAAGTTCTGCCCACACAGCTGTGCCACCTTCGCCAGGACACAGATGAATGAATGCAGTAATGCAGCTCTCCTCTGCACCTGTCCCGGGGTGTGGCTGTTGAATTGGGTATAAACGGTTCGGGGGGTTTGGTTTGTTTTTTTGCACCTCCACCCAGACCAGCACTGCTGGTCCCTGCCCAGGCCTATATGGCTGCAAGACCTTGAAGAGACACCAGGAGAGAAAAGGACAGATAAGGCGCATGATCTGCTTTAAAGGAGGAAAGGTACAGCCTAAGCAAGCAGAGGGACCTCAAGAACGAGAAGCCCTTTTGCCAGCCGTCACTGATTTTCCCTGTGGGGATAACATATCCTGTGATTTCCCCGTTATTTGAGAATTCCCAGGCACATTGTCCTGCAGAGCTCGGCAAGAACATAAAAGAGTACCACGAGCTCATCCTCGGTCTCTGTCACCTCCCTCCCCTGTAGCCCTGGAAGAGAAGAGCCCGTGTTGTTCGCAGGACAAAGGTGAGGGCAGCAGCAGGTTTCGGCGCCCAGCCATGAATGGGCCAGCTCTGGAGGGCCTGGGGCAGGTTTTGGGGAGCCCGTTCGAGGCGGGCTCCGCAGGCGGCTCTCATTTACAGCACAATGGGCTGCGCACAGCCCCCGAGGCAAGGTTACCTTTCGCAAGCCGTCCAGGGGGTGTGGATGGAGATTCCTCAGCCGCTGCTGGCATCTTCGCCCCCCACCCCCAGCGAGATAAGAGACTTGAAGCTGAGCTGACACATAATTACCACTCCAAGCACAGCGGACTGCGAGCTCAGCCCTGCCCCAGCAGCACAACCCCGCACCCCGAGTGCGAAGTGGGTGCGCGGCACTCCCGATGGGCGCAGTCCGCACCGCCGCCAGCTGCGGGGCTTTGGGGCAAGGGAACAGCAGGGACACGCGTGGGCCGGCCGCGAAGGTGGGTCCGGCTTCACCGCCTGACACACAGCATGGGCTGGTGGCAATGGCACTCGGGGACACTCCCCGCGGACCTCGGTTTACGTGAAACTGCCTGCTCATTCCTTTGGGAAAGAGAAGGTGACCAAGGTGGCAATTAATATTTTATTAATTAGGGAGGGATGAGGGTGTTCCAGGATCGAGATGAGGCGAGGGGTATTGAGAAAGTAGTACTTTTTTTTAACCCCTTTGGGTGTCAGGATAAGTTATCTTGCCCCAGCACTCTAGAAACAGCCCTCTCTGAGGCTCCAGCTCGGTTTGAGCACCCCAGCCAGCCAGGCTGATACCCCAGCGACACCCCAGCCAGCCTGGCTGATACCCCAGCGACACCCCAGCCAGCCTGGCTGCACCTCCTGTCTGCATGAGGTGCTTCACCGTCCCAGCACAAGATAAGAGACACAAAGATGATCGTGGCATACTGGCCAGCCTAGAAACTCCAGGCAGTGCTACCTGGGCAGCAGGCCAACTCACCTGCCAGCCCTCTGCTTGAAAGCTCCACGGGAGCAGCAGCGATTTTCCCAGAGAATAAAAGACCAAAACAGTCAAAAGCAAACAGGACCCGTGCTCCAAAAACTCACTCCGGCCATGCTACTGAGCTCTGCTCCCGCTCAGCCGTGCCCAGCGAGGGCAGCCCACTCCCCCGCTGGACCGCCACAGCCAAAAGCTCTTGTTCGCAAACACGGCGCTTTCCGGAACACATGTAGAGTCTGACTCTTCCTCCCCCCGGGACATTTTTGTGTGTGTGTGGGGGGGGGGCAGGGGGATGCGGGGCAGCTCCGGCTTCTGTCCGAGCGCTGCCCTGGGGCGCCCCCGCTGCCGAGAGTGTCCCAAAGGAGTCACCGGGGAGTGACCCTCAGCTCCGGCGGGGAGAGCCAGCGGGGAGCCCCAGGAGACACGCATCCGACCCCCGACGGGATGAAGAGTCATGAAAGAGATGGGGGACCCCGAGCCCTGCACCTTCGACCCTGAACGGACAGGCTGAGTAAACCCAACGGGACAGAGACCGTGAGACCCAACAGCAGCGGAACCCCCAACGCGCCAGGTACGCGGCGGGGGAAAGACGACACGGACGACGACGACGGAGATAGGACACTGGACGTGCAACAGAACTGGCAAACCCAGTCCAAATATTTCAGCCGGAGCCTCGACGCGACCGACAGCGACGCGGGGCAATGACCCTACGGCACTGGTACCCTCCGCCCCAGCGAAGCAAGAGGCGCTGGGGAGGAGGGGATGGCCCCGACGGGACGGGCACCCCGACACCCTCCCCACCTCCCAGCCCCAACTTACTCTCCAGCTTGAGCAGCGAGTCGTACACCTTGCACTGGATCTGCCCCGTGCTCTGCATGGCGCACGACATCCACAGCCCCTCGTAGAGCGCCTGGGCCGTGACGATGTTGTCCCCCGCGTAGGATGCCATCTTCCACTGGGGCATGGCGGTGCTGATGATGATGCCGATCCAGCCGAGGAAGGCCATGACGAAGCCCAGGAGCTGCAGCCCTCCGCTGGCCATGTCTGCGGCCGGGGGGGGGACGGTGGCAGCGAGGGGTCGGAGAGCGCGCGCTCCGCACTGGCCCGCGCG
>WEIU01004879.1:270709-320689 GCA_013389925.1 Aegithalos caudatus | reverse complement strand
GGAGTGACCCCTCCCTCGGGGTTCGGGCCTAGGGAGAGACCCTTCCCTCGGGGTTCGGCCTAAGGAGTGACCCTTCCCTCGGGGTTCGGGCCTAGGGAGTGACCCCTCCCTCGGGGTTCGGCTCTAGGGAGTGACCCCCAACCTCAGATTCGGCCCTAGGGAGAGACCCTTCCCTCAGGGTTCGGCCTAAGGAGTGACCCCCACCCTCAGGGTTCGGCTCTAGGGAGTGACCCCCAACCTCAGATTCGGCCCTAGGGAGCGACCCCTACCTCGGGGTTCGGCCCTGGTGATCCCCGCACCTTTGGATCCCCTTCCTTTGGACAAAGCCCTCCTGGCATGATCCCTTCTGTCCCCCACGGGGGGCTCCGCTGGCACCCCTGGATGTTTTGGCACCTCGAAAGGGTGCCCTGGTTGTGTGCTCCTGGGTCTGCCCCCTCACTCGAGCTGGGGGTGCTGAGAGTGTGAATTCCCACTCGCCTTCCCTGGGACTGCCAGCCCGCTGCTGTCCTTCACCTGCTGGAGCTCCAAACTCGTCTCTCCGGCTCTCCCTTGCTCCCGGGGCCAGCGCAGTGGGCAGGGCAGTGAGGACGGGGCTGTGCCACTTCCACCTGTCCAGCTGCTGTGTGTGTGACCACCTTCCCCAGCCCATCCCAATGCTGCCAGGCAAGGCAGGGGAACATTTTCCCCCTGGCAGATTCCCTGCCTGGCTCCTGGACATGCAGCACACGTGGGATAACCAGCTACAGAGGAGGCAGTAAAGCGGTCATGGGAATTATGAGTACTCTGATTTTGAAGGGCTTTCAGAGAGGCAGCTGTGCAAACACTCATCATCCAGGGACAAATCCAAACTTTTGAACCTACCGTTTTAATAGGGACAGTGTTGTGTACACCTCTGCATTACTGGGAGAAATTTCACCTTAGTGATTTGCTAAGGTTTATTGAACCAGGGGATTACAGACCAGGAAGGAGTGTCCTCTCTCTTGGGTGTGTGTTTGTCCAGTTGCTGTAGTTTCCCTTTCTCTCTCCCAATATTTGAATATTGACGCATCCGGACTCAGAACAGGCGAGGGGAGGAAATGCTGTCTCCTTCAGAGGGCACAGCAAGGGCTGGGTGGTGCTGCCTGCCCTCACCACAGGCTGGATAGAGGGGTCCTTCAGCCTGGACCTGCTGTAATCCCAAACTTTGAGATAAACAGGTGATAATTCCTGATAAAGATCCTGCTGCAGGTAGGGATGGGGTTGCATTGTTTTGATACCGTGTTTTGCTGCATTCTGATGATTTAGGAGATTTTACTGGAGCTGCTTCCTGAGATTTGCAAACAGACAAACAAACAGACTCATGATTATCTGACCTGTCCTGTGCAATGCCAGGGGGGTCAAAGGGGAGAAAAGCCACTGCAATCTTGCTCCACCAGCCAGAGACAAAGCAAGGCTGGTTTGCTCTGAACACACTTGTGTCTGCAGGTCTCCAGTGTCCAGGCAGCTGTGCTGATGTGATGAAATCCACCCCAGTTGCCTGGTAGCAAACTTTTCCAGTTATGTCTTTTTTCACTTTTGAAGGATTAGGGAGCTGTGATCCTGCATGTGAAGAAATGGTGTTTTCCTGTGTCTCTGTGGACCACAGTTTTATACTTCTGGGAGTGAAGAAGAAGAAAGCAAAGTTTTCTTCTTCAGTGCAGATATAACAAAGTAGATGCATTTATCTGTGTATTCATGAAGGACCCTGATATAGGGAGCAGGAAAACCAGCATGGTGCGGGCTGGTTCCTGTGAGGAACAATTCCTTGCCTGGTAAAGAGGCAGGGCAGAAACTCATGTGAACCTGAGGAGAGCAGAGTTAGGAGTGTTTGGATTTGATCATTGACATCTGTGTAGGCATTTCAGTCCAACGGTGTCCATCTGCAAAGGCATGTGCAGTGTTCCTGGTGCCTCAGAGCACTGAATTGACTCACCCCTTTCCTGACCCTCCTGCCAGCCCCCACCCCGACAGACTGGGCAGCTCCTCGCTGACTACTGCAGTGCAAGGTCAGCTCTGGGCAGGGTTAAAAGTTACCAAGACACTTTTAGCAGCTTTAGGTCCTTTGTATACAGGCTCTGAGCAGCTAGGAGGGGGAAGAGAGCCATTCTGTATGGGAAGGTCTTGGACTTTATACTGAACCTTCTAGGAAAGTACAGGGAGGAGACCTGGGTACCAATGATCCAACGGTGCTGGTACTGGGAGGGACATCAAGGATGATCTTGGGATAATGCATGCACCAGCCTGTGATGCATGTTGCAGCACCCTGACCATGCTGCTAGCTCCAGGATGGACTGAAATTCATGGCCACTCTGTCCTTGGGAAAATTTGGCTTAGCATTTATCTTAGAGTTTATGCTGGTGGCACTTTGGGGACAGTTCATGCCAAAACTGTCTGTAGTGTGAGTCTGACTGCTCATACAGTAGGCCAGCATTTGTGCTCAGTTTCTTCCCCTTCCAGGAAGACAAGGAGCTTAGACTGGAGACAGCAGTATTCTGTGAGGGTTACTGTGGGATTGCAGCCTACACCTGTCTGGAGATGGATGCTGTGATCCTGAGGGGCTGTACAGACATCCCATTGCTCCCCTGTCCCTGATGGTGCTGCACTGGGCAGTGCTGCTGGGTGACAGAGTGGCCTTGGGTCAAACAGAACCAAGGAAAGGCAGTAAGGACACACATCCATGTGGTCTCAGAGCTCCTGCAGTTCTCATAGGCTGCAGCACAAGTTGGCAGTGTCTTTTTGACCAGTGAACATCCCTGACAATCTGTACACAGAGCTTACACAGTCCCCTCATGCACAGCACCAGCCTCATGAACAACACTCAATTTCTATTTTGCTTTCTAGGGACAGTTTGAGGTTGATACTTTTTATTCATTTTTCATGAAAGATTTCAAAACCCAGAAACTATTTCTGTGGAATCATCACAAGGAATTTACATAGCAAGATAAACACTGAAACTCCACTTCTCCCCTTCATCACTCATCAATGCTCTCAGTGCTCTGGAATTTGCAGTGGATTTTACTGTATCCCTAAGAGTAAGGAAGTTCTTCTGAACTTCCTTCCTTTCTGTGAGACATGAAACACCTTATTTCTTTTCTGGGATTAGTTTCTGCTCTGCTTCAATGGGCAAAATAAAACCTCTTTTTATTCCATAACCATTGTCTTTCCTCCTCTGTCTGAGGGTGTTGGTTTTTTTTTTTTTTTGGTTTTTTTGTTTTTTTTTTTTTTTTTTTCGTTTTTTTTTTGGTTTTTTTTTTTCCATTGGAAGTCCCAAAGAGTTTTCACTCTATTTTCACCTAGTTTTTATACCTGACTTTTGGGAAATACCATTCCTTCAGATCATTAATCTCAGCCGAAAGACCTGGGTTTATCCAAGATGTTGCAATCTCCTCTCTATTCTTTAGGCTAAAGGTACTCCCCTAGTGACAGTCCTTAGTGATTGGCCTGCCCTTAAGTAAACATGCGAGTTGAATTTTTTGACCTTTACAACAGCATGACCAAGTGAGAGGAGGCGTGTGTACGGACAGTCCCTGAAATCAAACTGGGATGTTTCTGTCTGCAGGTAGAGAGACTCCTCTCCTTGTTCAGAGAGACTGCCCCGTGTGCCGCAGCCCTGGCTGCTCCGGCCAAATGCTCAACACCTCGGTCATGTCGCTTCCCTGGGGGGTGTGAGTCAGAGAGCAGCTCAGCGCTGTACTCAGCAGAGATCTCAGCTCTGTGGGTAGTAAACGATACCTGTTTCCTTTTCTGGCAAAAACAAGCTTTAACACTTGCCTGGACTTGCAGGTGAGCAGTCTGGTTTCCTCTTAGACATTTCTTGGGGAAGGTCTCGCTGTGTGTGCCTGTGTTTGGGAAGCACAGGCTCACATGTGGTTCTCTGTCCTTGTGTACACTAAAGCTTGCCCCCAGACTCCCCTGAATTCATCCTTGAGCTAAAACTCATGTTTAAGGGTAAACATCTGATTATAAGTTATTGTAGGTATGGGCAGGTGCACAGAGCAGCAGGTGTGCAGAGCAAGCACAGCTGCATTATTCTGGTTTCAGAGTGAAGGCACAAGCTTCCCAACTGGATCAGAAAATGGGAATGGCCAGACAACAGCACCCAGCCCATGTTTCTGATGGCAGCTGGTTGTAGAGCCAGGAAATTATGCAAGAACAGTGTCCCTTCCCCAAAATGTGTTACAGCCCATGATCCACGTCTGAATATATCTTGAGCCAGTGCCAGTACTTTTAACTTTACTTTTGTTCACTCGATTTTCCCTTCATAAATTCAGCTGTTTTTTAAAACTTCTGGCACTTGCAGCATTCTGCAGGAAGGAGTTTTACAGATTTACTGTGTGCTTCACAGAAAAGTGCAACACCTTGTTTCTTTTGAATCCTATGACTTGCTGATTCATTTGAAGTCCCCAAAGTTCTGGCGGAAAAGGGCATAATGGTAGAACCACATGTGTTTAGCTCAGGTTTACATTGTCTAGAAAAACATTAAAAAGACTTCATTGTTTATCTGCAGGCTGCTTTTTCTTCTCTCTCACTCCTCCATCCATCCAGGAGAAACACCCCTGCTGAACCTTAGCTCCAAGCCCTGTTTTGCAGGCAGCGCCCAGATGTCTTTGCCCAGATGTCAGGAGGATCTAAGACCTCTGCAATTCTTCCCTGGGATTAGTCAGGATTGTGTCCAGCCTGGTCTGCAGTCAGGGGCAGACTGTGTTTGACCATGGTAGCAGCTGAAGCAGCCAAAGATCACAGCTTGCAGGGCTGGAGAGGGCAGCAGCACAAGGAAAACTTAACCCCTCTTCTGCTGCTCTCTCCTGCAGGGCTGCCGTTCAGTACAAAGTTTTACAAAAATGTTGTTGGAGAAGACTTCCTCCAAATGACTCCCATTGCCCATAAACCACAGGGCAGTGAATACCACCAAAGCCAGAGCTTTTATCTACACAGATGAATTGAAACCATCATTTCCAGGAGCAAAGCTCAGATTTCTTCTTTGGTACTGAAATGTGTGGTTGATGGAGGCAGCATCTGTTAGAGGGACTGACAGGACTTATTTGATACTGGTTACACACAGAGAATATATTCTGAAAATACGATTTCAAATAGGCTGTAGTAATTATTCATTCTCAAATACTGGGGGCAGAAACAGCATAAACTTATCTATGTTTGGTCAGCAGACATGACCTGGAATTCCCAATCAGCTGGAGATAAACCAAGCTAATAATCAACCCTCTTCTTGTAGTCATTCAAACATTCATATTTTCCCACCGGTTACAATAAAGTTGCAGTTTTGGGAGTAGTTTAATTCCACTCTTCTTATGATGGATTTCATCTGGCTGTAGCTAAAATGTGCTTATATGTAACACAGTGAAGTTGTGTGAGGCTGGCTCAACTCCTGACTCCTACAAACCTGTCTCTAGTGAGGGCTGTGAAAGGAATCGTGTATCCTCCCCAGCTTCTCAGTTTTCACCTGTTACCTTTGTTTTTTCTTCTGAATCAGCAAACAACAAATGACTACAGGACCCGAGACTCTGCCTTGGAATGACCCAAAAACACTGGGATCTTCCTGGTCCGTAAGTAAATGGTTTTGGCATGAGTAAAGCTGTACTTTGTGTGTCATTACCCACAGCTCTCAGATCTCTGGGCTTGCCCGTGCAAGGCAGTGAGCTGCTGAGGAGTAAAGGTGGTCCTGCCCTTGGCTGCTCATGTGTTGTTTCCCAAAGCAAAACTGGAAGCTGATAGAGATTCCATGGCACAAAACCCAACCCTTGGAGGCCAAGAGATTTGACCCTATGGTAGGATTTATTTTGTTTTCAATTTTTCTATTTTAGTATTGTTCTTTCACTGGACATTCTGTACCAGAGGCCAGATAGAAAACAATCCAATTCCTGGAAACAATGAGTTTCATAGTACTAAAGAGGCAATGGTGGGAAAAGCACGGAGGTAAATGTTGTAGATAGAGGGTAGCTTTACATCATATCAACAACAGATGTCATTTTCAAAATGTATGAAAGTAATCATGGTGTCATGATGGCACAGGTGTGGTAAGGCATCTGGGGAAGAGGTTCAGCAGTGATGTGGCAGATGGAAAGTGTGCCCTGTCAGAAGGGTCAACCACAAAGTGTGGCCACTTTCCCCACCATGTGCCACTAGGAACACTTGGAGCACAGCAGTTCCTGGTGTCACAGTCCTGGGGCAGGAAAGGGGAAGCAAGGAGATTGAGACCCAGGCTGGACTGAGAGGGAGGCAGATCCATGTCTGTGTGTGTGCCTCGTGCTCAATGCATGAGCCATGAGAGATGTGCACCAAGGTCCTCACAAGATAAAAATCACTTCTAGTACCATCCATGGAAGTTTTCTAAGTGCATTTTGAGGAGATGGGCTCTGCAAAGACACAGTCCTTGCCATCTACCCATCCTGTTTCCTCTCATCATGTTCCCAATGCTTCCAGTGTCTTGCTCATGATCCTCCAAGACCAGTTACAGCAAGAATCACTTTTCTACCCAAATCTCACCACGTGACCACCAGGAACTCAATGATGGATGGTGCCCATGCTAGTTTATGAACTTGATGCCCTACTTATGAAATTAACTTCCTGAGACTGGCAAGAATCTGATCACCTTCAGAATCACCACTGAAAAATTATCCCCTTTGGAATAATCTCAGGTTGTCTTTCCTGAAATCAGATGAAGGGAGGAAGGGGAGATTGGAATGATATTACAAAGAGATAGGGAGCAGAGAAGATGCCTAATGACTACCTCTGAGGTCTTCCACAGGAACTGCTGTTCCGACACTCCTGAAGACAGAGTTACCACCATTTACATTGCCCAACCACTGACCAAGTGAGCCATCAAGATCAAATACCTGTGAATCTGGTTTTGGGGGCAACCTTCACACCAAGGAAAAGCCCAGGCTGTACTCAGCACTTTAGAAATTACTCAGAGATTCTCATCTCAGGGTATGGCAATGTTTCACCTTTTTGTGCCTGGACCACAACCTCTGCCCTTTTCCTAAGCCCTTATGACATGACAGATAATTGGTGCTGGGAAGATAAAGTGATCCAGTGTCCTTCCTAGAAAGACTTTGCCATAAATTCTTGCCAGATTTCTACATCAGACTTATGGACAATGCAAAGATTAGGAGATTAAGTTTCACGTCTTTTTCAGGTTGCTGAACTTCGTCCCTTTCACATGTTGCTAGGAATTCCTCTGGGGATCAATAATACCAAACTTATTTGTGCTGTTCTTGGACATTGGAAAAATTCAAGATACACAGGTTACTGTGCTGTAGGAAATCTCATGACATGCCAGAAACAGCTAACAACTGCTCAGCATCCTCAGAGGTACACTGGCCCTGTACAACCATCTTCCAACACGTAGTTTTCTCTGGAAACAGAGAGGAGCAGAAGGATGGGATTTGTAAGTATTGACATTCAATGTGGTCAGTCCTCTTTGAGACACCCAAATCAGAGCCAGGTATTTCTAAAACACTCAGTAGCCCTGCCATGACACACGTGGCTGGATTTTTCAGTGGGGAGCAGGGTTAAACACGTAAAGAGTATTTAAATGTGGCCAGTTATTCTAATGCCTGTAAGGAAATGAAACTCTTGAAAAGCCTTGGCTAAATGCAAGACCCATCTGCACCGAAAGCGGAGCTGTGTGTTGGCAGAGGAGGAGGAAAGGAGTTTCTTCCCTGGACTTTCCAACACACCCTTTATCGCTAGGACTGGGAGAGCACACTGGAAACCCAAGGTCATATTTCAATGCCTGGAGGGAGTTTAAAACCCCAGTTATCTGGCTGGAGGTCAGAGGCTGGGGGTGTTTCACTCACAGCTGTGTCTCTGCCCGTGAAACTCTCCCTTAAGCCCGATGTACACACAGGCTTTGCCGACGGGTGTTTCGGGAGCGCTCCGCGAGCCCACGCCCTGGCTGTTGACAAAGAAGGTGCAAATGAAGCTCCGAGCCTGAAAAAGGGGGAGGGATGATCTCCTTTGGGAGAGTGTGGGTGAGGAACAACACATCCTCATAAAGAACAGAAACTGAGCCCTGCATGAACCAGGACCACCAGGGCAGAATAGGGGTAGGGCAAAAGAAAGAGGGAAAGGACACGCTGTGCTTTCTTAGCGCACAGAGAGACTCCGATGTGGAGGAGAGGACAGGACAGTCGGTAGGGACAGATACCAGGCAGGTGAAAACCAGACACTGATTTTAAAAGAGTCACAGCTCCAGAGCTCTGCAGGGAAACTCCTCACAGGTCCTGTACCCAAACCTGGCCCCCCACTCATCTAACCAGATCTCAAAACTCTCCTGTGTTCATGGTCTGTGAATCACAGCACAACTGTTCTCTGCGAGCCTCAGCTCTTGTCCTCCTGGGCTTTTTACAACAGAAAAAAGCTTTTTACAAACATCAAACATCCCATCACCAAACTGTGCATTTCTAACCCCGTAGTTACTTTCATCCCTTTCTCGATGAGTCTCCTAGAGGGTCTTTCGTCACACTGATAAGCAGGCTGGTGAGTATCAGCGAGAGGCACAGCGGTCTGAAGCGGATGTTTCTTGTGCAGTGAGTCACGGGGGGGGGCCAGATTCCAGCCAGGAGAGCCCTGCAGGGCAGAGCGCACCCACGGCCGCTCCCACCGCGCTCAGGTGTCCCTGAGGAGCAGCGCCCGAGCGGGGACATGGCACAAACCCCTTCCACCGCGGCATCCTGGCCCTGTGCTTTGCTCTGGTACTCGGGGAGTGCTAAATGCCCACTGCTCTCCCTTCCCTTCCCGCACCGTTGCTAGTAGTGGCACAGAGCTTGTGCTTCGCTCGCGTTTAAACACCCTGGTTTCGGCGCACGGGAAAGTTCAGGCTCATGCTGGGAAAGGCACGCTTGGATGAGGATGACGCCGCAGGGACGTGGCAGGGCATCAACAGCCCCCGGGGTGCCTGGGGACCAGGGCTGTGGACTGGAACTTGTGACATGCCGAGAAAAGGTGTGTCTGATCCACTGCCCAGCTCCTCTGCCAGCACACACCTCCGCGGAGCTGGAATGCGGTGACGGGCAGCGCGCATTCTCTGCGGCTTTCAGGAAAGCCGAGTGGTCACACTCGTTTTCACTGATAAGGATCTTAGCACGCCCAGGCAGAGAGTCCTGCTGGGGTGCTAAAGAGGAGCGGGACTGTGACTCCTCGATCTAAAGTGACACTTAGTCAGGGCCTCGTTTTCCCCAGCTCTAAAATGGGGTTTGTAATACATCGTTGAGATTATGTGTTTCTCAGGTGTGGGATTTCATAGGCAGCCATAAAACTAAATTTATTGTACTGAGGAGAATGTGGTACTTTGAGAACCTGAAAAGACTGTAATGAAATGCTCGTTTTAGCATTTATTACTTTGGAGTGACTAAAAAAGCTGTTTTAAAGGAGTGTGTGCAAGCATCATACCTGTGTGTATAATATATATAGACACACACACACATAGGGCTTTTACGTACCCGTCCTTTAAGCTCTCATCTACCAGAACATGCCTTTGCTTTTCTATTTTCCTTTAATCTTATGTATTACCTGCTTGAAAAATCATAGGCTGCTCTGAAGTCTTACTATTTTCCTTGGGGTTACTGAGCTAAAGCCAAGCTAAATCCCAAGGTTTTGTGACGGTATGAGCGTGGCTGAAGGAGTACATTACACACTGCTCTGTAATTTATTTGTGTACGCATCTCATACTCAAGGATGTGAGCACTGCTCTGGAGGTGAACACACTTAGAGGCCATGGATGGTGGTGTGTGTGGAGCAGGAAAATGGAGGGGGTACGACCAGGAGGGAGAAGTGGGAAGGGTTGGGCAGACAAGCCCATGGAGCAGGGAAACCCCTTCCAAAGCTCTCCATCACCACTGACTCCTGAGCATTTCCTGCTGGACAAGCCCCTGGCCCTGAACACGAGTCACCTCACGAGCTTCTTGCCTGTTTGCAGAGAGGTCTGTATTTCATGCATGAATGAACAGCATCACCACTTCCTTCTTGCTCCAGGCTCTCTGCTACACTATATATTAGACACTGAGGAAGTAAAGGCAGAACACCACCCTTCTATGCTCATGGGACTGTAGCCTCAGTGGGGTGTTGCTGCAAAAATGGTATTGTCAGGAGACTGGTGACAAGCACCTCCCAAGACTGGCAGTAGTTTCTGTCTTTCTAACATAAATAGCTTGGCTTTACCGGAGAGCACAGACCACCTTGTGTTAATGAGTAATAAAAGCAATCGACCCATGGTGCATTTGTCCCTGAGCTGGGGCTGAGTGTAGTCAAGGTGATAAAACTCCTACATTAGCAGAGTTTTGCTGCATCGATACCACGCAGAGTAAGAGCCTGACAAAGCCAAGCTCTGACAATCAAATATTAGGATACCCTAAAGCTTTTGTTAGTGTCAAAGCTCAGTTAGCATATGTAGTACAGCCTACAAATTCACTGGAAAGCTACCCTGAGTCATGTCAGACAAGTTTTGGGCTATACAAAAAATATCTTGGGAGGTTATTTTGGGAGAGCTGTTTTCTGAAGATGAAGGGACATCTGTCATGCAAGTTAGGAAAAAAAACCATAATGAAAAACTGCTACAAACTTTGCTTCAAGACGATGCTGACTTGTTTCAAATACAGGGTATTAAACAAATATCTTGCCATTTTCTAGTAAATAAAGGATTTTGTATTATTTCTAGTAATTACAGCAGATTCCATGGGACTGTTTGGAGACCAGATACTGGATTGGTCTCTCCACCAGGTGAAAAGTCACAAACCATCTTCATTGTGTTGCACACTTTGAAGCAGTGTTACTCCAGGGAAAACTGGAGGATCCTGACCTGCTCTGCTGTCCTGGCCAGGATGCTCCAGAGCCCCAAGCTAGATGCAAATGGCCAGGGAGCCACTTCCTGCCCCCAGTGACTCATGGCCAGGGAAGCACTGGCATCCTGCTCTAGGAAGGGTCACTCACCTGCCATGCCCTGCAGGGAAGGTGAACACAGGGAGCTGGAAGGAGCTGGGACAATAACACATTGCTGGGCATATGGAAAATAAAAAAGACATCACCATGACTACAATAACAGCTGTGGAGAGATGGAGTGAAGCACAGGCAGCACTGGTGCCTCGCATGCTGCCTCCAGGCCTTACTGGAGCTTGCCTCTTGGTCTGACATCCATGGACATCTGATGGGCTGGGCTGGAAGAACAGAGTGTGCCCATCACAAAAGCTTAGAAACACCTCTCTGGCTATTATCATGGGAGATTTTCACTTTCCACCTCTGTCATGCTTGTACTGAGACACTTTCACCATGCACCAAATAAGAGAAAAAACTTTCTTTCCATTGTGCTTATCCTCTCTGAAAGCAGCTTGCATTTGGGTACAGGACTGAAGGAGAAGGCAAGGACATTCATGTGGCTATAATACATTTCCTGGTTAATCCAGGCTCTGTTGCTGTTCATCTCTGGTCTTGACACTGCTGAAGACTTAATGCTGATTGTGGGAAGGCTGTCTCAGATTTTTCAGGCCTTTTCTAGCTCACCACCAATTTTTTCTGAGTTGCCACTAATAACAACTGACTAGGATGCTTTTTAAAAATGGGTGCAGACAGAGGTTAATGAACAGAGTACAAGACAAGATATGTATTTTCAGTACCTGTCTCACACAAATGCAACCTATATACATATATGTGCTAATGAAAGTCATTCTCCTTTATGGGACCTGTGTGGCCACTGCCATGTCCCCATGGGTCAGAACTGTTGAAAACACAAAGCTACCCTTGTCACAGAAATCCATGAAGTGAAAATCATGAAGGTTTCTTTGGCTTATCCAGATATTTGGATACCAGAAAACTCAGCAGAAATATCCACATAACCACATCAAGACCTGTATCTGGGAAAGATGGAAGAAGAAAAGTTCCTCAACTTGTCAGCTTCTACAAATGGAATTAGGAAAGAGAAAGCAGAAAGCTGAAGCAGCAGAGCCTCCTGCATGCCCTGGCTTTATGACCTGAGACTTCTGTTCTCCACTTAAGCCTCCCAAAGGATGTGCTGAGGACCTATTCCACAGAGTCACCTCTGAGGAGCGGAGTGAGCCTGGCATCGAGGGTAAAAGTTGTGATCTCTGTCAGCAAAACCGTTTCATGAGGTTATGACTGGAGTTCCACGGGCTGTGTGTTGTAAGAACAAACTTCTCACTGCTGTGTTATTTGAAGGGGGATGCGGAGAAGCGGAAGCGTTGAGCAGTTCTGTAAAGGCACCGCTTGGCTCCATCTGGAGGTGGCAGCTGAGATGACAAACACCGCCGGGGCTGGAAGCAAAGCTGAGTGCAGAGCAACAGTCTGCTCCTCTGCCCTGTGTCGAATATTTGCCCATTCAAGGCAGGTCTTCAACTGTTACCGCTTCTCTTTATATTCAAAAATAATGATGATTGAGGCTGCGATGGTTTCTGTGCATTTGTACCTTTGCAGTGAGAGGAATTTCTAGTCCCACTTCCCTTTGGTTTTCCTGACAGGTGCTCTGGAGCACTGATGGCTTTCTCAGCACTGCATGAGGAGACATTGAGAAGCTTCTTACAGAGGCACCAGCCTTCTGCCCCTGGCAGCCTGTGTGATCCTTGCTCACCTGCAGAGTCCTGCAGGAAAACAGAACTTTGCAATCAAAGTAAGCAAGCAGGGAAATTCCGACCAAGTGAAATCCTCCAGATTTGCACTAGTCTGAAAACTTCAAGATTTCCACACAGGAGTTGTACTCATGCCATGAACAAATTGAGGCCCACAGCATGAGAGGTATTGAGGTTTGACTTAAATTCAGAATATAGGGTTCCATATCTGGGATGGGGGTGGATGTTGGCTCCAAAGGCCCATGACTGCTGCCTTTTCCTTTTCCTCCCTGGTGATATTTCTGCATTGAACTAGACCATCACTGCACCAGAGACCAAGAGGGTAACAACTGAGTGGCCTGGGATCTACACCAAGACACTTTATAATTGCTCCCTGTCAAAGAAAGCAGTTACTCCTGTTCAAACCATTGAACAGGAATAAATGTGTCTGTGCACGAGAGCCCCTCTCTGTGTCCCTCAGCAGTACTCAAACTTCTGCCCTGGAGAACAAGTTTTGAGTCTTTTTTCTAATCCCACTTTGACAAAACCTGCCAGGATACCTGGCTCCCCTGGCAGTCCAGGGCTGCAGTGACCTGCATGTCCCTCCTGCTCAGCCCCATTTCTCCTCAGTCAGGCATGACAAGAGCCGTGGCGGTGCGGGGCGGATTGGCTGCAGCAGCTCCCGTGGGCACTCACCCTCCTCCTGACCCCTGGCAGGTGAGCACTGCTCCTGCAGCCATCACTACCAGATGGCATCTGCACAAGTGAGGAGGTCCTGCCCTTCATGGTCTCTGAGAGAGGCTGCTGGTCATCTGGGACACTGAGACTGTCTCTATCCTGGGCTCCTGTTTGCACTCCCTGGGTGTGCTGAGCACCTGCTGGCATGAAGTTTTTCCTCCAATATGTGGGCTGCATTTTTGCTTTTTTCTCTGCTGGGTTTTTGATAATATCTACCTGGACAGACTGCTGGATGGTGAATGCTGATGACTCCCTGGAGGTAAGACTGGGGTGAGGAGAGCCTGAGCACCAAAGCCCATATGTCCTAGAGAGAGTTTGTTTCTGGTATCATTGCTCCACTCCACCCTCATGGTCTTTCTCCCTGTTGTGCTGGATGAAAGTGGATGAGGATTAAAATAATTACTGTGGCAAGAGCAGGAGAAAAGAGGTATTTTGTGTAATTCTCTTTGCCAGTCTTTAATCCAGACTGTGCTCTTACTTACTGAGTTCAGGAAAGATCTACAGGCTCTAGTTTTAAATGTGCATGAACTTGAGAGAAGTTATCCTGTACCTCCTGCCTGCATGGATATTATGGAGACGTTTCTAGTTCTGTAGTTGAGACTTCTTGATGGAGACATCCAGCATGTACAGCTGTGCTCTTCAAGTCTTTTTATGAACAGCCTTTGAACTACAGGGTTACCAGAAATTTAAGGGGAGCATGGGGACTCAATATCTCCTGGAAATCATATGGGCACTAGCACTCTCATATTAGAGAAAGGTATTGGCAAAAGTTAATGCAAACAAGGGAGCAGATGGCTGCTTAGAGGCCAGGTGTGCCCCAAAGACTTCAGGCACCAAATCATCACTGTTTCTCCTGCACTCAATACTGAAGATTTGTAATTTTCTTCCCAGCACAGCCATTCATTTCTGTACATTTAAGCTGCAGGTCCACAGTGTAGGAATCTGCTCTCTGGCAGATTGAGTTGTTTAGGCAGTGAAGGTGAAACACCTTCCAAGACAGAAAGTTTGGCTGAATGTATCAGGAGGAAACTTTCTATTTGCTATCCAGCATATGAAACCACGAGCTCCTCTGTGCTCAGTGATTGCAAACTAATTACAAGGAAATTTTTATTTTTTTCTCTATGCCACAAGAAATCCTGACAATCTGTCTGTCAGGAGCCCTGAAAGATGGATACGTGGATGTAAGTGCTGAGCTGATGATCCAGTGCAGTGCAGTTCCTGGTGGTCAGCGTGTATCCTCAGTGAGCCTCTTTACAGGGCTAATAGAGTGCACCCAGTGATGCTGGATGGGATGTGACTCTCCATTTGGGAGATGTATCAGAATCCTTTCAGGAAGTACTCAGATGAAGGTATCAGTGTAGTCAGAAGAGCCAAGGGAATACAATTGTGGAGCAAACCAGATGAGAGAAGCCCAGCTCCTGAGCAAAGTGAGTCCCATAAAGAACAGGTCCATTACCCCGAGGCTCTGTAACCTTGTCTTCCTGGCGCAAAGGCACCTGCGATGGGCTGTCCGAAGTGCTCCATTAACACCCAGTTTGGTTATTAGCAACCACTATTCTCACATTCCGGCTCTGAGTGTGAATACTAAACAATGAAGCAAAACGCCCCCAGCCTTAATACCTGACCACTGATCTCCTTAATGACCCTAATGACTCACTGCCTCTCTAAACAGGGGAATGTCCACAGCCAGAAAGGTATAGTGTCGGCAATGACTCCCATTCTCAGCTGGAAAAAGGGTAAGTTAGGCAACTTTGACTCCAGGAGAAGGCAACTCCATCCTTGGGCAGATGCTGGCTCTTGGCTGGTTGCTTGGCTTTGACCCTGGTCCCCAGCAGCTGGGGAGGATGAAACCCTCACTGTGGTCCCACTGGAGAGAAGCATCCCAGGAAGAAGAGGCCAGGGAGTGCCAGGAGCAGCCACCGCCAGAGAGGCTGCAGGGGCCCTGACTCAGCTTTCACATCCCCTCACCTCCCTTCAGAAACAACAGGTTACGGCCATACAGAAAGCTGTGACTCCCTGTGAAGCATCAAGACAGGGCTGGGTCAATTTTTGCGGTAGTTTGTAGTGGAAAAAGCCCATAATCAGCTTCTCAACGAGTGCTGTGTTGTGTAGACAGTCCCTCCCTGTTGCAGGTGGATTATAAATACCACCACTACTGTTAAACGCTGCCTGTTTTACTCTCAAACTGGGCTTGTAATCATTGTCTGCTGGCACCTCTCAGAGTGCGGTAAAACACTGTGACTAACATCGCTTACGTGTTTGTCTTCTCCGCTTTCCCCAGAAGGAGAAGTGTGTGCTTGTTCTGTAATCTTCTTTTTGCTCTGTACGAGAATTATTTTAATATTAATTATACATTATGAATAGGATATAATTATGTGTATTACAGTAATTATGCAGTTCATGTTTTACATGCATACTTGTGTTAGGGAAAGCAGGTCGTGGCAACGTGTTTTGTAATCGGAGTGGGGGATGAGGAGCATGGCTGTGATGTTTGCTCAGGGAGTCCTTGGCTGGGCCCAGGGAAGCTGGAGGAGATCTGCTATAGGGGGAGAGAGGTGATGGGGAATTAGTGCTGGGGTCCAGCCATAGGATGGGGAAATCCATGTCCCCACACGATGCCCCATGCCCTGACCCCTGTCCCCTTCACAGCAGCGAGTTCCCGTGTGCCTGAAGGTCTGTGCTGGCAGTGCAAGGGAGGATGCCCAAGGGTGCCTTGGAAGCACATTAACAACCAGAAGGATCAACAGGGCACAAAGCAGAGGGGAGCAAATGTTGGCCCTTGGCAGCAGAAACCAGAAGTGGAAACCTGCAGCAGTGGCTCAGGGCAGCCACAGTGACACCTGTTCCTATCCCACCTGCACAGACAATAGGACATTTATCCCTGGCTGCACAAAGGCTGTGTGGAGATGGGCTGGTTTCTGCTTTGCCCATGCTGGCTCTAGCAGGAGTAGTGACAACTGAAACATCCCAAGAAATGAAGAACATTAATCAAGTTTTCGTTAGTCTGGGAAGGAAGGTATTTCACAAGCTAGGCCATAACTGTTGTGCTTAAGACCTCTGTTTTTGCTTGGAGGGTGACAAAGCCTGGAATCCTGTTAGTGTCTTTATAAATAATTTAGATGTAGATGTTGCTTGTAAGATTTAAAGCACAGTAATAATATCAGCAAGTGAGGAAGTAAGTGACACTATTAGCTGAATCTAGAGTAGTATAAATAAGCCTATGGTGGTTTGGGAGGAAAGAGAAATGATATAAATACAAATGGAACAAAATGTAATTTAATAAAAATATGCTAATTTCAAGCACAGCCTGAACAGTGGTGAGTTAAGACAGAAGAGGACCTGCAACTGCATTAAGAGGGCCATGGTAAAAATACATTGAATATAAATAATGACAAATTGTTTTACAAGATTCTGTTCTCTTGAAAAGCACAGAATCAATGAAATTAGTTTTTTCCATCAGTGCTTCTCATTTTTCATCATATTTTTCATTAAATATGCCTTGAAATTCTCAGAAATTTTAAGGACTTCATGAAACAATACATGTAGATTGTTTTAGTTAAAATATAAATAGTATCTCTTCTGCCAGTCTGAAGCAGCGAGTTGTTTTTCCTCACCTTTGATCCAGAGAGCTGTATCACAGAGGAGGTGCCCAGTTTGGCTCAGACATTGTGTTGTGGAGAAAATATTGCAGTTGGCTACAGACTTCAATACATCCTGAATAGGACTTTATTACGTGTCTGAGATATGTTATTATCTGCTTTGCGATTTACACGGTACAAGAAAAATGAATTTATAGCATCATCCAAGCAAGCCCAGTCCCCTTCCCCTGTGTGAAACTCATTTGCTGGAAGAGTTTCTCTTTCCATTAACTGCAGCGGGTGTCGCTGGCAGCAGTGGGCGGGCTGGAGTCCAAAGCAGCACCGACATTAACTCTGCTCCTTGTATGAGCAATTCCAGGAATATTTTAGAGGTGCTTGTTGCCATATTTGCATTGGTAATGAAAACGCCTCCCATATTAAAGTGATTTATGGAAGGCTGGGCTGGGAATGGTATCTACAGCTGGAGGACAGCGGAGACGATTAAGCATGATGCTGCTGCATCGTCTGCCCCGGTCTGCGTGTCTCAGTGATGACTGTGGCTTGGGCACGCGTGGTCCCAGCCTGGCAGCACACCTGGAGCCCCAGGGCCAGGATCAGACTGGCTGCCTCTCATTTTCCAGCCAGTGTTTACAGCTGAGTGGTTTGGGAGCAGCCCTCCACAGAAGGGCTCACATCCCGACTCCTCTTCCCTCCTCTCCCACTCTCTGGACTGCTCCTACTCCATCAGGAGGGTGGTGTAAGGAATGGCAGCACAGGCAGCAAGGTCTCAGGTTGTCTGGTTCATGGCCCTGCCCAGCTCAGCCTAGATAAGTGTTTGGCAATGAGTGAGCAAACCTGAGCTTAGATCTTTCTGGTCAGCCACCCCCCCAGCTCCTCCCAGAAATTTCCTTCAAAAATTTTATGCTTACCAGTAGGCAAGGTTTTTTTTCCTAATGTCTAGTCTGATTTTTTTTTTTTTTCCCTGAAGTAAAAACACTAGTAGGGACACAGAAAACATTGTCCTTTTCCTCCATCCTTCTGCTTTTTCTCTTAAAGCTAAACCTTCTGGTTTACCATCATTGCACCAGGATTTCTGTCGAAGTGCTAAGATGCCCACCTGTTGTGTTGGTGGATATTTTAACCTATAATCTTTTTTGTCTTCTCAATCCACAGGTGAGTACAAAATGCCGTGGCCTGTGGTGGGAATGTGTCACAAACGTTTTTGATGGGATCCAAACTTGTGATGAGTACGACTCCATCTACGCTGAGCACTCTGGTATGTAAGAGTCAGAGATGTTTCTACAAGTGGTGGGAACACTTGAGTGTAGACTAAGAGTATCTTCTCTACACAGTGACAGATAATTAGAGGCATGTTTCTTTTCTCAGTCAGGTATTACTCCCAGGGGAAGCTGAAAAAAGCTGAACACCAGAAAAAAGTAATCCTGTTGGATCTGACCCCATTACCTGGCCACATTTCCATTCCTTGTGCACTAGAATGATCTGCTTTTGTCCTGCAGTGAAGCTGGTGCTGACCCGAGCCATGATGATAACAGCAGACATCCTATCAGGATTTGGATTTCTCTTCCTGGTCCTGGGACTGGACTGTGTGAAATTCCTTCCTGATGAGCCTCTCACCAAGCTGCGCATCTGCCTGGCGTCTGGGGTTATGTTGCTCCTTGCAGGTACTTCCCACAGTGTCCCCATGCTGTAGGACACCCTTTAGCAAAGTGGGGAAGTGCTAAAATCCTTCTTTTATTTTGGTTGGTGATTTTCTGTAGGAGGAAGGATCTTTCTTTGTTTGTATAATGTAGCTTCTTCTGTTCACCACCTGCCTCAAACAGCGTGTAGCTGATCTGCTTTCAGTTCATGTTTTGACCAGGAGACTTGGCTCTGGGTTGTCTGACTTCCATTTATTGCTGTTTCACTGTGCAGCAGTCAAGGCTGTGGATACAGCAAAGAGACCTTGCTGCAAGCCTCCAGACTAGTTGCTGAAGGACTAGAAAGTCCTGGCATCCTGGTTTGGTTCCCGGCTCTGCCACAGATTGTGTGACCTTGGGCAAGTCACTTAACACAAAATCTCTGCAGCTGATCTCTAATAAAAGGATAATAGCATGTCTGTCCCTTCTAGGTGATAAATACCCAACTAGCTGAGGTGCTTTGCTGTTACAGCCAGTGGGAGAATTTTAAATACAAAAAAAAAAAAAAAAAAAAAAAAGCCAACTAGGTACGAAATAATATCATTTGGCTTTATGCCAATATCAAGCATCTACCTCTTCTTCAGTCTAAGCAGTTTTAATAACTCACCCCAGCTACTGTGAGCACGTGTAAAACATGTCAAGAGGCTCTTTTAAGCATCTTCCATTCACTTCTCAAAGTTTGTCTGAAAAGCTGAAAATCTGAAAACAATCAAAGTTCTGAAAATCAAAACAGATTAGAAAATTAAATTCTGGAGACAACTTTACAAGCAGCTGAGAAGGGAGGAGCTTTCTGCCTTTTTCTGCAGAAACTGAGTGCTGTCAGCATGCTGGAAGTGTGTGTGAGCACCAAGCCATGAGGTTCAGCCTCTGCCTGGCAGCACAGGATATCAGCAGGAGCCAGGGTGAATCTGCCAAAGGCATGGACAGGGGCCAAAACCAAAA
Source organism: Aegithalos caudatus (assembly GCA_013389925.1). Classification (NCBI taxonomy): domain Eukaryota; kingdom Metazoa; phylum Chordata; class Aves; order Passeriformes; family Aegithalidae; genus Aegithalos; species Aegithalos caudatus. Next base: position 301,144 of record WEIU01004879.1, on the reverse strand, counting down.
CCTGCCACCCCAGGAAGGTCTCCCCACCCTGAAGTCTGACCCAGCAGACAGCAGCTAGAGCTGTAGATTTGATCCCTCGTGGTCCTGTGTGTGGCCCCTCTGTCCCGCCCTGCAGGTCTCCCTGGCATCACGGGCTCCGTGTGGTACGCTGTGGATGTCTACGTGGAGCGCTCCTCTCTGCTTCTCCACAACGTCTTCCTGGGCATCCAGTACAAGTTTGGTTGGTCCTGCTGGCTCGGCATGGCAGGGTCCTTTGGCTGCTTCTTGTCTGGGTCCCTGCTCACCTGCTGCATGTATCTCTTCAGAGGTGAGGAAGCACAGCTGAAGCACAGCTCAGGGATAGAGCCATTGCCCAGGGTGTGCTACAGGTGCACAGGGTGGGGAAAGCTCTTTGCCATGGTTGCTCACCTCCAGTGGCGATATTTTCAGCTGTAAAATGGGAATAGTCTTAGGAAGCTCTAGAAAGCACATCAAGGTCTTCATGTGGGAGCTGAGGTGAAAGGATGACATAACTTGTGTTGTTATTATGTCACATCTCGGAGTGCTGCTTTCCCTGAATAACGAAACTTTGCAGCTGAAAGTCACCAAGCACTCATTAGCAGCTCCTATTTCTCTCCCTGTGCCTCACAGAGAGCAGTTCTGGAAGACTCCATTCTGCCTACCCCTTGAGGAAAGGCTATTCCTCAGCTATGACCGTCGTGACAAACCTGCATCTGCCATCCTCGCAAACAGCCACCTCCAAAATGTACGCAGTGGACACGAGGGTGTGAGGAGGAGGTAAGTGCTCCAGAAAGAGCTCTGCTTTTGTTTGTAGGGGATTGCACAGACTCAAGCTCTTGTGGTTGTGATACAGATGCTGTTGCATTTCAAGGATCTAATGTATGCTACAATGTTTGCATTATGAGAGCTTCAAAATATCTTTCCTCCAAGAAAGTGAACTCTGAGAAGATCCTGCATTCTGGAATCCTCTTGTCTTGGGTGCTGAGGCCAAATGCATGAGCACAGACTGAAATAACCAACACAAACTCTTTTCAGCATTTGTCTCAACCCTACTGGTAGAAGTGAGATAAATCAGCCATTCCTGAATCAGACAGCAGTGAACTGCATGAAGATCCCCAAACTGCAAGATGGATCTGTTCCATGTCTGGAAATGTGTCAACAGAATGTACAAAGGAGAAAATCCTGGCAAAGGGAGGGACTGACTGTCTGACCAACATCTCAACCCTGTGCACTCAGCATGGGGGTCTGCCCCTCCTAGAGGTAGCTGGGGAGCTTTACAGGAGATAAGAGCTGTGTTAAATGTCTGACCCTCTCTTTGGTCCATGAACCTCTGCACTGAGAAATGATTGTAAATGCAGGTGCATTCTTCCCTGAAAAACACAGTCCTTCTCAGTCAGCATTAAAAGGTACTCTACAGATGCTCTAAACTCACTGAAATCTGGAAATTGCCAGCTTCATTCTGCTTAATAAAAACATTGCTTGGACAAAGTGAGTGAAGATCCAAAATCTGAATTTGTGCATTACAATATATCTACAGTAGCTAGAAACTAGGATAAATGATACTAAAATCTATTGTCCCGTTCCATCAAAAGGTATTTAAACCAGGTTCAGGACTGCTGTCCCCTGTTGCAATCCAGGCTGACATAGACTGGATGAGGTTAGAGCATCATCCAGGCCTTTACTAGGGTGGGAGAGGAAAAACCCTGTATGGCTCAACATGTTCCCTAAGGATGGATGTGAATGTTTTTTCATGCCTTTAACAAAGAGAGAAGCTGAGAAAGAGTTTTCTTAGGATTGGTAGGAACTGTCCAAATTCAGTCCATTTTGACCATGGGCACCACAACATATAATGGGCACTGAGGGTTGAGAAAATCTCCCAGCACAGAGATTTATCTGCTTAGGGGCAGTGGAAAAGAAAGGTGGATTCTCAGCTGGGTGTGCACAGCTGTGGATGCTGAAGCACCACCAGAGGTTGGCTTCCTTCATGAACTGCTTGATGGGGAGGCTGGATTTCCTTCTCCCAGGCAGTATGAAGTGAAACCTTATGTTATGTGGGCCAGAGGCAGACAGGCTGGCTGAGGATGGAGTCAGCTGTATTCCAAACAGCCCTTCTGGTAACTCCTATGATGGAAAATGAGGGGCTGAGTCCTCTGATGGGTTATCCTGGAAGCATCACCCTGTGCTGCAGCACAGAACTGACCAGCAAGGCCAAAACATAACCCAGCCCTGACACGGCTGCAAGCGGAGAAGCAGCCAGGGCCTGGAGCAGACAGGACAACAGCAGGTCCATATGGCCCTGCTGCAGGCCCAGCCACCTCCACAGGGCTCAGACCACAGCACAACCATCTCAGCAAGAGCCCTGGTGGCAGCTCTGCTGCTGGGCTAGGGAGGCTCCTGCCTGCAGAGTTTGTGCCTGCAGAGCCCCTGCTGCTCGGGCTGGCAGACGTTTATGTCAGCCAAACTGAGAGCAGGTTACTGCCAACAGATGAGCTGTATCAAACAGATGTAAACGCAGTAGGAGAGGTGATGGAGGCTTTTTTACAAGGTCCTAAGAGACAACGAGCACAAGAGTTATGAGCCATGTGATGAATTCACAGATTATACCAAGAATGCACAAAGAGATCTGGAGGTGACAGGAATTTTTGTGTGTGATAGGAGGAAACTGCATGCAGAGCTTGGTGGTTGTTTTTTATTCTTTTTGAACTTTTTAACAGCCACATCAGAAATGTGCTTTCTCTGGGTCTTTGGGGCAGGAGAGCTGGCACTGCTGATACTCTCTGCCAGGGCAAGGAAACTCTTGGAACATTTTTGGGTCTGCTTCCTGGGCTGTGTCCCTGCTCCCCTGCTCCCCTGCTCCTTCAGAGACACACTGGGAAGGAGATGGAGGGTGAACACACCCCAGAGGCAGAAATGTGTTCAGTGACTGCTCCACTGCCCACATCCCTTCTCCTGCCCAGAGAGGCAAAAGCTCCCTCAGCCTCCCTGAGGGAGGAGAGATGCTGCAGGCAGCCTCAGCCCAGCTCCCCCAGTTGAGAGATGCTCCTGGGGAGGAGGTACCCAGCAAGGACATCATCAACTCTGAACAAAAACTCCCCAGCCCATGCAGACAGCACATTTTCCCTCCCCACAAATACTCAGGGATGCCTGCCAGCCTCCTGTAGCTTTTTTGGAGCACAAAAGTTATTTCTTGCCATGAAGATTTATTTCTTGTTTAGCAGAGAAGAAATGCAGGTGTAATTACAAATCTCAGACCACTGATCACTCCTGCTCAGTGCTTGGGGAAAATTCTGGGCTTTTTTCCTGATGGCCTTCAGGTTGTTTTAAGGTGGCGGGAGCTGTTTTGTCACTTGCAACACGTGGGTCACACCGAGCAGTGGCTCAGTGGGCACTGAATGTCTATGCCCAGATTAGGGGTGAATATTAAATATTAGTTTCTTTAGTCCATCCAGTCCTGTTTTCCTTCTTGGGGTACACAAATAGAGCACACACATACCCCAAATACTACCTTAACTCATCCTCCTCAAATACACTTCACATGCAAAGAATTTATGTACAAATATTCTCTGCATAAGAAGAATATTGCATCAACACTTGTGAGCCTAGCAATATCTGTATAAAATAATATCTCCACTATCTGTATAGAATAAGAGTTAATTCCTTAATCATACTTCTATTGTAGCCAAAATCTATGGTAGGTTTTGAGGATCTATCTCCTGCAAAAGAGGACCAGGAAAAGGTCACAGCAACTCTTAGTTTTGCTAGGTTAATGTTTTGTAACCTGTCCAGTACTGCATTGCTTCATTATTCAAATTCTGCTGACAGTCTATCTGATGTTTTGATCAGCTGTTAATGTTTAATTGTTAATCCCTGTTTGATTTAATACTGTCACTGGTTTCATGACTGCAGGATTCACTCCTCATTAGCTCATTATCAGGTCACAATGCAGATCTATTCTACTTTAATTGTATGTTCATTAGCGAGAAACCTCCCAGAAAGTAAACAAGGACTTATTTTTTCTTTCAAAATCACAACCAGTCCCTAAGGCTAAAGATGTATCAGGCGAGCTCAGTTATCAAGGTATTTCCTTAATACCTGCATTCCATTCAGCAGCAGCTCACTGGAAATGACAATAGACTGATTTTCCTCTCCTGATGGCCATTGATGGCTTACCAAGGTTTTTTGCTCAATTACAGTTTCCAGCTGAGATGAGACCCAACATTTAATCCATCAGTTCCAACAGCTTTTTAGGTTTCTCCATATTTTCACTAGCTTACAAGGGGTAGTTTTATATGTTTGGGCAGCTCAGTCTTCATTTCCCAGGGCATAGGGAGAGTCAGGGATTTATCTGAGAGCTGGGATAGCAGCTTTCTGCCCTGTGTGCCTGCCCCAGGGTGCTTCATCGAACGGGGGCTCCCCATTGTCCTCTCCCCTGACAGCTCCATGCACTCTGCCAGGGATCTGCCTGGTTGCAGGTTGTGGAAAACATTAAAGTGTTTAGGTAAGATCTTTGCTAAGTTGATTCCATGCCTTACAGATAGCTATTGATTTCTCATTTTGATACAGGCAAGTGAGGGAGATTAAAAAAAAAAAAAAGACATCTGCAATGGCTGTCCTTTTCTGCCTGCAGCATCTCGTCCTCTCCCTGCCTCGATCAGCCTTGCTCATGACAGCTTTTAACATCTCCAGCTGTAATTAGTGCTCACTCTTACTGTCACCTTGTGAACTAGGCTATCTCCTACTGTAGCTGCATCCATGTTTCCCAAGATATGTATTTCCTGCCTTTCACAGATAGTGCCGTTGTGATTTTGATGCGAATTTAGTAGATCTGAAAAATTATTTCCAATAGACAGGAGCAGGAGTGCAGAAGTGTGTTTTTCTTACCCGTTGTACCATCAGTGGGATACAATAAACACAATTGCCTTTGAGTGCCGCATCTCTCTAACCCGCATCCAGGTTTTGTTCCGGAGGTGTTTTGCCAAGTGACCTGCTTTGATTCCTGTGAGGGGAATCACATCTCTCCTGCAAGGGCACGCAAAAGGCAGCAGCACAAATAGGACCAGCCCTAGGGCATGGGGGAGTGATTTTGGAGGCTCTCTAGACCTTTGCTGGTAGCTACAAAGCTCAGACTCCGGTGTACACCTGCAGCAATGCATCTTCAGCAGCTGAAGACTTTGTCCCAGCTTGGACACATCTACTTAGAGTCGTTTCATAAACTTTCCAAGAGAGAAAAGTAAAATTCCACCAAGAATGCAGAGTTTTCTCTCTCAGCTGGGGCTGGACTCCCACAGTTTTCTCTTCTGCATCTGTTAAATATTGTGGGCAAGTGATTAATGACTGAAATACTCTGTCCAAACGCTGTCACGGCAGAGAGAACTATTTTCTCCTTGCAGTTCCCGGGTTCCTGCTGTAAAATGCCTTTGAGCGAGGGAGAAAAGAGCCAGAATTGTGCCATCTAGTGACCCAAAGAGAGCGGGCATCAGTCCCCAGCCCCGTCCTCATCCTCCCTGCGCAGAAATCTTCAGCCCATAATGCAGAATTTTTAATGACAATTTAAAAAATAAATTAATGAGCACATAAATTATTTGCCCATCTTTCATGTCCAACTCTCCTGGCATTCCAAGCTGACGCCCTGTTATGGCTCAGCTACCTCTGGTTTTGCTCTGTTTTGCCTGAGAGCCACTTTATGACTTTATTACCCAGCTCTCAATCTGCAGAGGTGAAAGTCCAGTGGCGTGCCTCACCACACTCCTTTTGTCTTTTGTTTCCAGATGGTCACCAAGCAATTGGCTCCTCTGCACTGCTCCCATTTCCCCCAAGTCTTGCTGATGACAAGTTCCCCCACAAACACATCTGCCCTCTACTGTTTTCTGCTTTTTTTCTAGCACTGTTTGCCATTTCTTCTCAAAGTCAGCAGGAAGTGTAAGTCAGAGAATGAGTGGCAGCCAGAGAGTCACAGCAGGAAAAGTGCTTTTCTAAGGTGAACCCTATTCCTAAGGTGATGAATTATAAGGAAATGGTTCTTCTTTCCTTGCAATTCTGGAAACATCAGCCAAACTGCATTAACTGCCCTCATTAAGAGCTGTTTGCTTATGAAAATATCAATTACCCAGCAATATCTGCTTGTATAAGAAAGGGAACACAGGTCTGGAGAAACCTTGTCCATTCTGCTGGAGAACACATGAGTGAGGTGGCAAGCTGGGGGAAGCAGCTTTCATAGGGAATAATAGGCTGGTGGAGCCACCCAAAATGCTTTTGTAGAAGGAAGAAACCCATCCTCTTTTCCATTCCAGTGATCAGGAAGCCAAGGACCAGGGCCCTGAGCCCCTTCTCAGGGTACTTCCCTACCCCAAGCCAGCAGCAATATTAGTTTATGTCCTCCCCAGAGCAAACCTACACAAGCTCTTTTTTTGCAGATACCTCCTGGCTTTCAGCAGTTTTTGGAAGCTCCTGTGCTCCTGTCATGTTGCACAGGTACCACAGCACACAGATTCTCCCATGGAGCTCCAGATGGAGCCTGATTTTGTGACAACCACTAGCTTGCTTTACTCTGACCCACTTGTCACAATTCTGCTGGAATAATTTGATTTCTTTTGTGATAATTAAAGCACCTCAAACATGACACAAGGAAGTAGCAGGGGAACAAACCCATTCCCTTGAATGTTTCTGTGTGCTGAAAGCCTTGCTTGCCCTCTGTTGGGTGGCTGGAGAAGGATTTACCACCACGGGAATCACTGGTCCTTGAGGAAGAGGGACGCAGAGGGATTGGAGGCATTGAAACCTGAGCAGTCCTCGCCTGTTAGCCTCTTCAGCCATCTGATTAGAAGGTGACATTCAGTGAAATTAAAGGCAGCAATTTATTTAGAGCCAAGCCATTAATAAGCAGGAGGCAGTAATGTTTTATGCAGCACATAATGCAGACAACCTGTGGAGTTCTCTGCCATGAAGGGGTCACCGAAGCAAACAGTGTGTAGGTGGGAATCAAGTGACAGCTGATTTAATGCCCACTAACAGGCTATGCAAGCTGCAGTGACAAACATAATCAAATCTCATGCTTCAGGGCATAAATTGAAGGGGTTGAGTGGTGGAAGCAGTTATGTACATGAAAGATCTGATCCTGAGAGATGCTGATTACCTGCAATTCTTACTAAGTTCAGCCAGCAAAAGGACACTCAGAAGTTGCTCGATTTCTCCCCTGGCTAAGTCTGTACTTGTTAATTTTCCTTATTAATAAACCCAGTAATATTTTAGCCTGTTGGCACAAACATTCATTTGGCTACAAGTAACATTTATTTCCTTTCACACAAGAGTCAATCATTAAAACTGCTTCTAAAATAAGATTTTAGGGAAATAATTTGCAGTGGTGCTGGCAAATAATTTTTTCTCAAAATATGTTGTGATCTTTATCTAGAAAATGTACTTACATAGAATCATCATGAGGATATGATAACCTTTAGTGTATTTATGTTCCCAGTTTCCTTCCTGAGGATGGGAACTTGTGCTATTCTCACTCTACAGGTGGGGAGGTGCTCCATGAGGCAGGCTGTGGGCTTCCATTAAAATTTTGAGATTCTAATCCCAGATGGACCCAGCTGCCCAGTTTGGGCTCCTGGCTCTGTGGGAGTACAGAACATGGGACCAGGGGTGACATTACCTTCTGCAGGAAGAGAGGTCTGACTGCACCCACAGCCCTTGCCACTGAGAGCAGAGGCAGAGAGGTCAGGCAGGCTGAACTCAGCCTTCAGTCACCTGCCCACGACAAAGAAAGGGGAATCTTTGCTTTCATCTGAAGTCCAGCTAAAGGGAAAATTCAGCATCTTTCTTCAGGAATTTGAGAACTAGTTAGGCTAATACCTCCAAGGAATGACTTTGGTTGAGCTTATCCTGCTTGGGCACAAGGCATTCTGGATGTCTTCTTAAAGTTTTTTCCATCCTGTCTGGAGTGATCACCTCAATGAAAATGGCAGTCTTTATCTTAATAGATTTCTGTAGCCAAGTACAAGGTACCTAAGCCCCTAATTCATGTCTGTGGGGAATTTCCATGTGGGTCCTGGGCCATTCAAAGCCTTCTGGTCTGCAATGCTAGGGCAAGAGTAGCTGAGGACAATCACCATGAAATTAAGAACAGCTCAAATGAGCAAACACTTTTTTTTTTAATGCTCTGTAACCAGCTCCTGCCACTGCTACTCTTCCATAATCCCCGTCTCTTGTTTTCTCTTCCCTGGTCATGAATTTGCTGCCTTTTGCACAAGACAAATCTGATATGCTGTGCTAAATATTTTAAATGTGGCAAACAATCCTTCATCACAGAGTGGCATGATTGCATTGCAATGTATTAGAACAACATGACTTTGCCAGAGGGTGTTTCCTGGCACAGTGCCGAGTGAAGGAGGCAGCCCAAGCCTGAGAAGTAACTATCAAGTAATTTATCAACATTTGGTCTTAAAATACAAGGGGTTGCACCAACTCAAGCAGCCTTAGAGAGATAAATCTAGAGGCTGAGCCAGAAACCCCAAATACAGACATGCCTTTGAGGAAGCTTCTTGAAATCCAGAGATATCAAAATGTCAAGCTGAACTCCTGTGACAGATTCAACACATACTTTTGCCATTTATTCTGTTGCATTTAGTCCTGTCTTTCAGGTTCAGATGAAATAGGTGCTGCTTTTCAGTCTCTCAGCCAGCCTGTGGAAAGGGCTGACTTGATCTCACACTCCTTTAGCATGATGGAAGATCTCTGATGAACCAAGTAGGATCACTGAAAGCCAACATGTGGTGTCTAGAGCTTGTTTTCCTTCATAACATCCTCATAAGATGGAGGCAATTCAGTTCCCCCAAGGGTGAAGCATGGAGCAGGAGGGGAGGAAATCTCTGCAGCCATGCAGGGGCTCAGGGATCCAGAGAATGGGCATGGAGGTGCTTCAGTAGCTGGGAAAAAAAGTCACAACTGTAGAGCAGACAGGCATGAAGGGCAAGTGTGGGAATGAGAGGAGTGAGCCCAGGAGGAGCTGCCAAACCACTTGGAAACAAGAAAGGCATGGATGTAATTTTTGAAGGATGGCATCGCAAAGTCTTTCATCACAAACTCGAGATACCAGAAGTTGGGACAGAGGAATTTGGGTGGGTTTGGGGTGGGTCCTCCCTATGGAGACAATGTCTATGACCACCCAGAAAGAAGACAGTATGTCCTCTGGGTAGGGCTTAGCCTAATGACAGGATTAGCTTTATTTTTCTTGGAGGGATGTTGTCAGGCTCAGCCTGCTGATGCTGCTGGCCACACTCCAGGTCAGTTCTGGATGCTACACAGTCATTACAGCCCAGTCCTCAAAATCTGGGTGCTGCTGGGGAACGTTGAGGGTGGCTGCCACAATGAACAGCACCCAGCAGGACAAGCTTCTGACAGACCCCAGGGTGTGTTAGCCAGTCGAGCTGGCTACTGGGGTGGCTCAAGTTAGAACAGTACAGTTTTGCCTGAGTGAGAAATGAGGGACACGTGCTGGAAAGGGCTGCCTGCCCCCAGAGCCTGTGGCTGCATCTGTGGGACTGCTGAGTAGCCTGGCACTGAGGAGAAAGTCCCCCACACATCCAGTGTTTGCCTGGCCAAGCCCCAGCTAGGCACCTTTGGGACACATGGACACACAGGGACAGCACCAAGGCATGGCTCAGGGAAAAGTGGATGGCATGAGAAGTAAGAATGGTCTGGACGTGTTCCCAGGATGCCAGAGCTGGGCACCCCACTGTTCACCAGCAATACACCCAGCTCCCACTCTACCCTGACTGCTTTTTACTGGGTTATGGATGGAGCAGAGCAAGGGCACCATGGCCAGCAGGACCTTGCAGCAGGGACAGGACTCACCACAAAAGGCATCCGAGCTGCTGAGGGCAAAGACAGCCACGGTGCGTCGGGGGAGGCGGCTCCGCCGCTTCAGCCAGCACTGCAGGCAGCAGCAGATCCCGCAGGACAGGAGCACGGCCAGGAAAAACAGCACCAGGAACCTAAGGCAGAGGCAGCAGGGGAGGAACAGTACCGTCACCATCTGCGGGCAGCACCGACAGATGGCTGCACGTCTTCAAATTAACATATTCATTAACATCTTTTGCAAATAGCCATTAGATGTTGCGGTTTCCTCACCAGCGCACTGGACGTGATCAAAGTCCCCAGAAACCAATGTCTCACTCCTGAGTGCTCAGCAGTAAGTGCTGGCTGGAAATTCAAACATTTCTCCCTGAAATCATCTATCCTTTTTTTTCCCAGCTCAGTTGTCAGCGTACATTGGGGAGGATATGGATAAATGATTTCCATTAGTTTGTAAAGACAGAACACAGGGACAGCCCAGGAGCAATGCTCTCTAGCTATCAGTCTTTCTTAATGCCTTTCTCTCCATATATCCATCAAAGAATATTATTTGCCAGTTTTTCCCCTTAAAGCAGATCTGAAACTTACCACACATACCAGCTGCTAAAGTTTTCATCGCTCTGTCCAACACACCTAAAAAGGGAAGAATAAAAAGGACTTCCAGTGTGTGAGGGGGCTGCTGTACCGCCCCCCAGCACATCTACTAACACAAAGACAAGCAACATCAGTAAGGAGAAGATTGAGAAGTTTTCTTCCACGAAGGGAGCCCATTGAAAATTTCTCTATGTGGATGGGAGCAATGCAGGTGGTGCAAGAAGCAGAGTGCCACTTGTTTGCCTTTCAACACTGGCACCTGCCACCAGCATTTTTCCTGAAAACCCAAAGGGTTGCCAGCCTTCATTTCCTCTTTTGGAAAAAAACAAAACAAAACAAAACAAACCAACCCTAAATGGCCTTTTCCTGGATGTGCTCATTCCTCTGCTGTGCTGGTGTGCCAGGCAGGAGCACAGCACCCCTCAAAGAGCCTGGGGTGGGGACAGCCACGGGTGAGAGAATGAAGCCACACTCACCTCTCGCCAAGCTCACAATCCGACCCAGAGTCTGCTGACTGAAAACACACACGTAAATCAGAGAGGGCAGGTATGCTTTGTTTTTTACAATTTACCAGCATATTTACTGTTCTTAGAGTGGGAAGTTGGAGAGGAAGAGCCACACGAGTGCTGGTGCTGCAGGGTTGAAACCAGAGCTCTCCTTAGGGATCTGCCTCTGTGGGTCTCTGCTTTGAGCCAGCTCAAATCAAAACCAGCGGAGAACTTCACCAAGAGCTCAATAAATTCAATAGCTTGCAGATGAAAGCTAGGCCAAGGAGAAAGCATTCCTTTTGATGTGAAAGAGGGAAAGACAAGAACGGGGAAACACCAGCTGGAGTCTGAGACCTGCATACTGCACTGGTCTCTGCTGCTCAGGAATATCTGCTGAAAATGCTCCATAACCAAATTCTTGTTCTGTGGCTCATTTTTTTGGGAGCTAACTGTGAATGTAGCAGTAAATTGGAGCATTGGTTTTGATCAGAAGTGTGCTCTAGCCAGCATTTTCCTGTTTTCAGATAGTAGTGGTGCATCATTCCCAGAGTCAGGTTTCAGGTATTGCAAATATGTGAACCTGAAACTTGTTTTTCAAGTATATTTTCTACTCTCAGCTCAAGCCAGTGTATTTTTGCAAGCCTTGTTGATCTTAGCCTCAGTATCATATTATCTGTGCAAAAAGTAACCAGAGCAGTTCATCAGTATAATTGAATCCAATTCAATAGATTTTTTTTTTTTTTGCTGACTGGTGTTAGGTGTGTTATTACAGTTGCACAATGTTGCTACAAAAAAATTCAGATCAGGTATAGAATTGTGATAACAGTGGAGAGCAGAATGAACAAGATAGAGGAATTTAGATTTATTTCTCAGAAAAAACTATTAGAATGTAACTTGTAAATAATTACTTTGGATTTCCCTCTGCATATATCCAAAAAACTTAGAGATTTTTGACTTTGAATCAAACTGGAAGGCTCTGTTCTGAATTAGAAATTTGTATCGAATAAGCATAATTGAAAAATCTCATTTTAAATCTCTAGTTAACAGGTTCTTTTTGTTATGCAAAGCTCAAGCCACTGTAAACAGCAAGAAATCCCCCCAAATCTCTATAATATATCTGATCTTGTGCACACACTGTCTTTCAGTCCCTAGTTTCACCAGAGGTCTTTGGGTATAGTAAGTCTTTCATATAAAGCATTATCTGTGAAATTTCACGAGTGCCTGAAACCCAAATGAGGAAGAATAGAGCAAAAGACAGAAAAGACAGAAGCTTCAACTCTTCCAGACGTGTGCTTTTAAAACTGAGCTAATTTGCCATGTCACATATGCACCCTGGTGCAAAATACTTTAATTCTTTTGGGGTTTTTTGCACTTCAACTGATTATTAAATAACAAGTCAAAAGCAGATAGCTGATTGCTGTGATTACATGTATCCTGAGTATTCTTCATGGCTGAATGACAACCTCTGGACTCTCTATCATCCTTCAAAACAGCTCAGCAGAGCCACCTTAGCGTAGTTAAACTGCAGCAAAGTGCATCTGCTCTGAGGCAGGAATCCGTCAGAGCAGCCAAACACCCACCAGTACTGCTGGAGCCCCAAGCTCTTCCATCTCAATAGCCACGGACAGAATAAAGGACAAAGCAATAATGTTTTCTCTGTAATAATTGGATTTTTTTTGTGAGCATTAAATCTTCCCCAAATTCATTAGGTCCTCAAAAAAAAAAATCCTTCACAAAGTAATAAGAATTAAAAAAAAAAAAAGTTGATGACTAAATTCTATAAAAGTTGGAATCTTCCCCCTGTAAAATCCCTAAAATCAGTCTGGTCCCAGTGAAGGGTTTGGTTACCTGGAAGAAGGTTAAACACAGAACTCCAGCTCCTGCTGTGATCCATGAGGTCAAACACAAGGCTCCAGGTCTCCGCATTATTAGTGTGGGAAACATTGCAGGGGCTTTGTTTGCAGCAGTGTTTTACCCTCTGTAATTTGGTGCTTTTAAAACTTCTCTGCACATCGTGCCTGCAGCCAGAGAACACGTTACCCAATGGATTCCTGTGCCTCAGAAATTCCCGCTAGCCAGGGAGCAAATTTGGGTTTGCAGGGACACAAACAGCCACCAGAAGTTAAAGGAACACTGGTTTAAGGTCAGCACCTTGCAGTTGTTTCGGTATTTTCATAGCTGTTCACAAATTCCTGCTGCTGAGGCTTAGTTCCATATTAACCCACGGCTGCATTTAACAGGACCTGCTACAAATGAAAAGTCACTGGTGTCCGTGCAGTGGGGCCACACTTTCACAGCACGCTGCCTTCAGATGGAATATTGGCATTACAGAAAAAGCAGAGGTAGCTCTAACCATGTCCTGTGCACTGTGCCTACCACCTCAAACCTGCACCAAGGATGAAGGAAACCCTTCCCAACCTGAGACCACCACCACCACCACCAGTACTGCCATTATGCAGCTGTCAGGGCCAGGAAAATGCAGCTGAAAAAACCCCATACCTCCCCAAAGCTTCTTACAAGGGACACAAAATTTCACTGCACATTCAATTCCTATAGAGCCATCCAGGTGATGTGGTTAAACTGGGGCAGGAAATGGTTTACACCATGTCTCTGATCCCCTCGGAAGGGACAATCCCAGTTTGTTCAGCAGTCAGTAATAGGTTGTCACTGAAGTTTACAGCCCGTGGCTGAAATGCACCATTAACTGCGGTTCTTCCAGATTTTAACACAAAGGGTGTTGCCATGAATATGTTTAGTTGTCCCTCCAGAGTTAAGCATTATGTTGGGATACCATTACTTCTGTAATGATTGACAAAACCCAGCTGCTCTTGAGATGTACCTCTGTGGCTCTGCTTCAGCTGAAAGGTCAAAAAGTCTAACCAACTGTGATATACATGCACAACACAGGTTTGTTATTTAATATGCAAGTTTTGCATAAACCCAGGCCAAGCCCTGGTGTTCTCTAATGTTTTCAGCTCAGCAGTAGTAAAAGATGAGCCCCTGAAATGATGCCCACTGAGAAACATCTCTCATGATGGTGCTACGTGCATGTGCTACACATTACAAATGGTCTGAACATGCTGTCCTTCTTCAGACCAATCCTTCCAGTGTTGCTCAACAGTAAATTGCCAAACCATTTTTTTTAGCTGTTTTCTTAAAGAAAAAGCTCCTGCTCTATAAAATTGTGCACAGCCTTGCTGGGAACTGTGTGACTCTTACAATTTCAGGCTTCAATGAGGTCATCCATCATTGAACTAATTTCAGTTTTCTTCCTCTCACGATTACTTCCCTCATGCCAGTGCCCAGGGTACTTTCAATTTGGAGCCACTAAAAGGATCAACCTCAGTATTTCAGGGGGCAGGTACCTCAATGAGCTCCTGGTACTGAAAAATAACATGTATCACCTGTTCAGGATCTATTTCCAGAAAAAAAGTGAAAGGATTGGATTCTATCACTGCTCAGCTCCTGGCCTTGAGGCAAACTTTGATATTTTCTGCTGGTTGGATCCATACAGGGATTCCAAGGGATGAAAGCAATTTGTGAAACCTGCCCTGCACTCTCTGTAATGATGTCAGGAGAAGAGTTGGCTCAAAGGGGGTCCATGAATAGCCCTGTCTTTTGCTTCAGGAGTGATTCCAATACTGAGAAGAGCCACTGCTTCAGCAGGAAAACTCCCCCCGTCCATGAACAGCTGAGCAGCTTGAATACATGAATATCATAAAGCCCCTCAGCAATTGCTCAAAGACAGTCAGGACGGGACACCAAAAACCCAGAGGAGTTTTGCACTGAGACTTATGGTGGGCTGGGACCCTCCTGCTGCTCCCTTCCTGCTGTGGCACTGCTTCCTTTGGGATCTGCAAAGCTGAGACCCATCTTCTGGATAGCTCTGTGTCTGAGGGCAACCTCCAGTCTGAGGCTTTTCTCCAGGCTTTTTGCCATCCTCCCATGAGGAGCTATATGCACACATACTTGCACACACACATGAAGATAACCTCTGCTCACTCCTCCTCTACTTACTGGATAAAAAGTTTGGTATCTCTTTCCTCCTCCATTATACTCACCTCATTGGTGCACTTGGGAGGCTGCTCCCTGATAGATGTTAACTCATGGCCATTAGATTAACATGCTGTTATTTCCTCATCACCTTATGTCGTTGCTAGGTGACAAATGCATCTCCCAGGCAGCAACGGGAACTACTGAAACGTACAGCGATTTATGTCTGTCCATTATCACTTTCCTTAAAGTGCCTGCTCCTTTCAGTGGGAAGATGTGCAGTCCTAGGATCACCCAAAGGGTCTTTTAGAGTTGCCACAGAAACCACCTCCACTGGGGGCTGGCTCTTGCTGGGTTTCATGGAAGGGAAGGCAAGATGGGGAGACGGGAGGAATTTGGGAGGAGCTGATTTACCTTGTCAAGTCTGAGAGGGCCAGGGTTGTGTCAGGGGTCTGAAATTTGGGAAATGGGCTCTAAATTGTATTTGTGTGCACTAGAAGTGATGGCCTATGTTTCATTGGGTGTCATGCAATTAATTTCAGACATGCTTTTAGATTGAGCCAAAATTTCAGGGTACATCCTGGGGTTTTCTGGATTTTGGTAAGAGTGGGAGGAAATTCACTGGCAAACAGAAGCCCACATAAAACACCTGGCAGCTTGTAAGCACAGCTAGCAGCTTAAACTTGTTTCAAGCTCTTTCTATGCTGCCTTCAGAGCATTTGCTGGTTGCTGGGGGATGAATTTTGGGAAAGCAATCACCTTGCTAGATTCTGAGCAGCCTCCCAGAACAGTCCAGAATAAGACTGTCAAAGACTCAGAAAGAGAAGAAGGGGAGTGGCAGCAGGAGAGGTGGGACATGGGACAGGATGGAGAACACACATAGAGGTGGAAGGGAGACAAGGAACATCAGGGCAGTCCCACTCTCTACGTTAAGGTCAACTGACGAGGGTTAATTTAAGCATGTGTTCATTTTTTTCTTTGCTGCAGTGTTTTCACATCACCACCACAATCAATTCCTGCTCCAGCTCAAGGCCACTGGGATCTCTCCTCTCCCTACTTGACTGCACCACCACGACCATCTCAGTCTTTGCTTTTGCACCTACATCCATAGCATCAAGGCTTGGTCAGGCTGCCACCATCCCTCCTGGCCTGGCCTGGGACGACTCAGCAGGCAAATTCATTTTACAGCCCAAGAGAAGAGCAGAGCAATGGGGAGGACTGAGAGTTTCCCCTCTGCAATGGGAGAACTAAAGCAGCTGCGGTCTCATCCTCTGTCAATGGAAGCCACAAGGAGCTGCTCGTTCCCTACACACACACTGAGATGACTAAATCCAGCACTGGGGAGAGCTTTTTAAGCTAATGGCCAGTGCTGGCACGGGAACAAATGAGAGCAAACCAACCATGAATAAATTGAGGCTGGAAATGCAAAGAAGGCTCACCCCATCCAGAGCGGCAAGGTTGAGCAGCAGCTTGTCCGTGGGAGGAGTGTGGGCATGAAACCAAACAGCTCCTGGGACACAAGTCAGTGAGCTCCCACACAAGGTGTAACCACTTCAACAGGACTTTCTGACCCAGGGAGCCCTTTCCTCACCCCACAGAACCACCCTCTAACAGCCTTTGAGGTCCTTAGACCCTCAAACCCCTCCACGTGCACAGGAGTCAGCCAAGGTGGCCCTGGGCTTGAGTAAGCCAGGAAGGATGAACATTTTAAACCAAGCCCTGGTAGAGCTGGCATGGCCTGTTGTCTTTCAAAAGGATTATAAGCAGTTGCTGGTCCCTGATGAATGGGGCCCTTTGTGAGCCTGTGCGGGGGATGTGCTGCACAGGGGGAAGGAGGGACTCTGAGCAGGGATTGAAATGAATGTGAACAAGGATGACATTGTTCTGCTGCATCCTCCCCAGGAGCCAGGCTTCAGAGGTCACCCCTCAGATCTGAGGAAACTGCAGATACCTCGTCCTCTGGATGGCCCAGAGAGCCTTTTTGTTTGCCTTGGTGTATTAGTAGGGAAAATCCAGCAG
Source organism: Aegithalos caudatus (assembly GCA_013389925.1). NCBI lineage: Eukaryota > Metazoa > Chordata > Aves > Passeriformes > Aegithalidae > Aegithalos > Aegithalos caudatus. The sequence continues at coordinate 284,198 of WEIU01004879.1, read as the reverse complement.
ATAATGGGGTCAGTGAAGGCTTCAGCCTGGCAGGAAGGTAAAGAAAAAGGAATTTCCTCTAGGTTATGAATAAGAGATTTCTCCTCCATGTGCTTGCATATCCCGTGCTGAGAACTACAGAAAACTGAACTCAATACACAGGTGTTCATATATTCATGAAAGTCAAAACTTTTAAACTACTCAAAGCCTCAACATTGAAGTTTTGTGAGAAATTGCTGTGATTTGTCCAAAAACTGCTGTTCCAACCTTATAATGAGTACCTGAAATAAATACTGTAACAACTGAAATATTAAGCTTATCTGGAAGGACTGAGGCAGGAGCTTTCTTGCTCTGGAATTCTTGCACTTTGAGAATGTATATTTCCAGCAAACCTTTTGTGTGTGCTGCTGACTTTGGTGCTGGCTCTGCTCTCACCATTAAATACAGAAATTGGTGTGCAGTGATTTATTGAGAGATGTGTTGTGGTGGGGCAGGGAGAAGCTGAAAGAGTTTAGAGAATTGGCTGTTTCCTTTATTCTTCCAAGCTGAGTTTTGTCTTTAAAACTTTAGTTGGATCTTAAAAAAAAAAAAAAAAAAGGTGCCAAAATATTTGGGTAAGCCTCGCAGTTGTTTTGTTGTGTGAGAATTCAGAGATCAGAATTACATTTTGAGGACCTTGCACCTGAGAAACAAATGATAGTTGGGCTTCTCTTATTTCTGCTTGGACATGAGATAATTCTGAGCTTTATCACTGACTTCCCAAATACCCACGAACTTCTGTGTGTTACAGCCCACCTGGAAAGAGTTTAAGAGATCTTTCACTTTAATCTCTCCAGATCCCACCATACCTCACACAGAGCATGTCAGAAATCAGTTCAAAGGGCTGCATAACCCTCAAGAGCTAAGAAACAGAAAAGCAGAATTAAGGTTAAAGCTGATAAAATTAAAAGCAGCTTGAAAAAAGAGAAAGATGAAGTATACCAGAAACACAAAGTCATCACCAGCAGAATTTTTTCTCTTTTCATTTTCTAATGTGAAATTGAAGCTGATTACAACTACTTGAACTCTGAAGCCTGCTGCTGTTTCTTTGTACTCCAACAGGTCCTCCTAGTTTTAATCAGTTAAAATTGTATGTGGATTTAATAATTAAAAATTATAGTTAGGTTTTAGTACTTTTTCATAATATCCCTTTTTTTGTTGTTACTCGGTTGCCAGGGGCTAAGAAATTACACTGAAAAAATTAAAAGCCTTTAGTATTTTCATGCCTGTAATTTACTTAGCTGCTGGATGTAAAAAGACAAAAGGAGACTAAATTGCTTGAAAGCAAATAGAGGCTTCATTTTCCCCTGCCTCTGAGTTACTGATATCACATTGGACACCACATGGGAGGTTTTGGCTGAGAAATTAGCATGAGACTATCTGGCACATCCTGAAACACATTTTCGAGGCAATTTTCCAGGCAGAGCAGTTTAGCAATGAATGCTGAAATACATGGTGATGCTGAATTACATGGTGATGCTGGTCATTATCAGCTGGCACTCTGCTCCTCCAGCAGGAAACCCCAGGGTCCAGGGGCTGGCTCTGCCACAGGGGTCACTGTGAGGGGACACAGGGACAGGGACAGGGACATGGGCATGGCTCCTGTGCCCTCTGCAACACCCAGGCTCCAGGCACCACAGGAGCACCTGTGCTGCCTCCTTAAGTGTAGGCAACTGCTGACATTTCAGCCTAAGGCTTCCTCAGATGATCCAAATACCTACTTTCACCACACTTGATTGCTTACCAGCCTCCTGTGCATCTTGAATTCCTTCTGGGTGCCCTTTCTGGGTTTGAGTTCTTGGGGACTCAGGTACAACCTGTGCCCTGCCAAGCAGCCCCAGCCCACCTAGGCTCCATGCAGGGAAGGGCAGTGATTTTTCAGACCTTCATTCCTTGCAGGCAGAGTCAGTTCAGAACAGGCTATAGCCACTCTCCTGTGTGCCCAGAATTAGGGAGGGCTGATACCAGCACTTATGGATTCAAGATTCAAGAAACATGGGATCAGCAGGCTGCTCTCCAGCCTCCCTCTTGTGACAGATAACATGCCAAATGCTCTGCCTGGGAATGTGGTTAGCTGATGCTTGGGGTGAGATGCTGTGCACATACCCACCTTGTGCTCTCCAAGGATGCTGCAGCAACGTGTCTGGGATCAGGGGAAGGATGAGACAATGAGGCTCCTTTGGGTTTGCTTCCCCTCTCCATGAGCCTCCAAAGCCTTGTACCATGGCCAGGCTGCCCTCTGGCAACCCAATTCAGAGCTCACCTCCTCTCCAGGCTGGTGCCAGGATGAGAAACAATGTCTGGAAGACCAGATGGAGAGCTTGCATCTTCCTCCCCGCTCTGCAGGAGTTTTCTGCATGTATAAACAGAGAGAGATATGGGGGATGCTTCCAGGGCAGACAGGGATTGAAAATAAGACCACGCAATAGGAAGGCTTAGCTTAGCCCTTTCTCCCCCTCAACAGCTTTACTGTTTTACTTAATCTCCCACTTTTACATCTTCCCCAAGAATATATCTGAAAAACACACTCCTGTTTATAATTTCAACACAAACAGCCAGGCTCTTCACACTCTTCCTTTCTTTTAACTCACCCTTTGATTTCCCCACCAACTCCTGCTTCTGCTCTCTCAATTTCCCTCTGGCCAAGTGAGATTGTCCTAGCAACATGAATCTTCCCAAGCTCATTTCCCCTGCTTAGAGACCTGCTCAAATACACCAAAATACCTTATCTTATTCTAAAGCAGATTTTTATAACCTGTCCATCTCCCAGAGGTCTTTGCAGCTCTGGAAGCAAAAGGGGCAAACAGTCAGAGCTGCCCTTGGAACAGGTGAGGTTAATGCTGTAGGACCTGTTCAATAGGAAGGAAAAATGAATCCACCCTCCTCACTTGCTCTAATGACAATCTGTCTTCTAGAGCAAACAAACTCCAACTGGCCAACCCCTTCCATGTATTTGTGGGGGTCCTCTTTGTGCTGCAACAGCATTTAGATGTGCAGGGTGCCATGGGCTGTATAACTGTAGGACTATAGAGACATATGACAGTGCAGATGTCAGAGAAGGGACACTTTCCAACTTCCACCTGTATGGCAATCACAATTAGATGCAGACCTATTTTTTAAATCTCCCCATTCTTACAAGCTATTACTCCTGCATCACCTCTCCACTGTGCTATAGATATCAATGATCTCTAATCCTATGAGATAGGAAAAAAATATTTAGCTTCATCCCCAGCTGTGGTCCATGGACACATGGTTTGTGTGACAGAACAGTCTTCCAGGGTCTCAGCAGGAGTGCTGGGGCTGGAACCCAGCAGTGCTGAGGTTCAGCTGCGTTGTGTGAAGTATAGCAGCTTTTACTCCTAAAAGGTATCCCTGAGGAGGGTTTTCTAGAGGAACATCCTTACAGCAATGTCAAACAAACACTGAAAATCACTGCTCAGACACTCACCTCATCTTCTGTGTACAGACCTCTTCTTCCTTGATGTTCTCATCCACACTCCCATGCTCTCCTGACTCTTGCAAGCCCTGATGGCAGGGACAGAGAGAATGTGCCTGATCCATGAGATGCAGAGTTCCCAGAGCCTGCAGGCTGGGTGGATGGTGCTGGGTCATCCTTGGGGTGAAACCTGGGCAGTCAGGTCCTGCCAGGCAGGATGTTGCACCAAGGGCCTGACACTGGTGCACAGTGGGCCCTGAGTGGAGCACGACCATCTGTGAATTTACTATTCCTTCCCAAATGCTAATTAGTTATTTACATAAAACTTTGGAACATTTTAATTAGTTGTGTTAATTTTGAATTCACAGAAGAGAGCTATAAAAGTCTATTATATGGGACGCTTATTCAAATGAAGCTTGAAATGGCACATGGTGATGTACTCACAAATCTCCTGCCAACACAGTGAGAAAAACGAGAGGGTGGCCAGGCTTTGAGTGAGACAGCAGGAGATTGGCATTTCTGATGCACTGGGTAAAGCTGAGAAGCTGGTCCTGGTTAGGGAGATGGTCCTTTCCCACTTGAGGTCTCAGTCTGACAGTTCCAAATTCATATGGTCCCCATGTTGTTGCATTTGATGTGTCGTCCTCCTCCTCAGGGGAGGATTAACAGTTCTCTCTTTTCTATCTTTTCTATCTTTCTATCTGTCAAACTTTTTTTTTTTTTTTTTTTTTTTTTTTTTTTTTTTTTTTTTTTTTTTTTTTTTTTTTTTTTTTTTTTTTTTTTTTTTTTTTTTTTTTTTTTTTTTTTTTTTTTTAAACTTGTAGGTAGTCATGATTAGGTTTGAGTTGGTTTGAGATGATTCAAATCAGGCTAAAAATGGCTGACAGTTTATGGAGCCAGAGGAATCAGATAGATAGACATCAGTTCATCAGTCATATGTCCACACCACACTGTTCCTTTAGGAGATTAAGTGATGCAAAGAAATTCACTTCAAATACAGAGTTGCCAGGTCCAGAAGCACCCCTTGCTCTGCTTCAGCTCAAGCTCTGGGACAGGCACCACAAGGCAGCAAAGCTCCCTGCTGCTCTGCACAGGCTGTGACAGCACCCCCAGCCAGCACTGCTCTCCATCCCACCTGTGGGTGCTGCACATGAAGGCACAGTGAGCTGTCCTGCTTCAGTTGGCCCTTTATTCTCAAGGCAGGTGGAAAGGGCTTTTCCTTCATCAGGTTCATCTTTTTCACAGCACTAAACTCAATTAAAGCAAAGATGCCTGTAAATGGCTGGACTGATAACCCTGTAAATCCAGCTGTCTCAGGTTGCTACAGAATCTAAATTACCACATCACCATTAATCCCAAGATAGAGAAATGTCCAAGCAGCTATTTAAAACGAGACACTCTGTCCTAAGATTTCATCTGGCAGGGAAAAGCATTTTCTGTATAAAATACAGCCCACTTTACCTCATGAGGTTTAAGACTTGATTCAATAAATCTGGACTTATGCTATGGAAAATCATCTTCCTTGATGGAAGGTAAGTGCCAGCCTCACATCCAATTGTGACAGAGCTGCTGTCTGCCTGAAGAGCTTGAGGACAGCATGGAGCAAGGGAAACACAGTGGTCTATCCAAAATGTTATGAACAGAATTCATGGGTTATGACATTAAAAGTCACAGGAAGGAAACAGCGAGCTCTTATATGGTCCATGACAAAACACCTGTTTCCTTGGTGTTCACAAGATGTCTAGGAAAATGTTTATGTCATTTTCTAAAAAACAACAGAACTGTAGGAGCATTGCAGTAAAACAGATCCACTCCACTAAAATCAGTGGCTTAGCTGGGCTTCCTCTACTCCTCTGAGGGCCCACAGGTGTTTTGCAGACTGTTGGGCACATAATGCCAGAGAGGCCGTGTTTTCAAAACAGAAAAGAGGTTTGGGCTGCAGAGATTCCATGGATGTCTATTATTCTGTGCAAACACTGGACAATGTGATTGTACATAGCAGGGAGGGGTCACAGAGGACTGCCAGGAGGGGCAAGAGGAGGCTGCCAGGAGCAAGTGAGCTGCTCGTTGGTCTGTGAGTTATGCTCGTGGAATAAGAAGCAGAGATAAGTTTTGCTATAAAAGCTGTTAGGAAGGGGAGTGGAGAACATGTTGTGAAGTTCAGCTTTATGTTGTCTGGGAAAGCAGATGGACCAACCTGAGGACAGATGACTCCACCTGCAGATGGAATAACTAACCTGGAGGTATCTGCTTCCATCTCTAATGGCTTCAGAGGAAAGGATCGGGACACACCTCAGGACTGTGCAAGCTCATGACAGTAATTTGTTGATTTGATGGAGGCCAGCCTGAGATTGTTCAGTCTTTATCAAAGAAGATACATTGAGAGTCATTGCCATCATCAAGACAAACTGGAAATATTCTCTGGGCAAGAATTTGCTTGATAACAACAGGAGGGAGTGAAGCTGGAAGGCACTGTCAGCCAACTGGTAGGTAGTTCATGGGTGTCAAATCCTTTAATCCAACTTTTTAAAGCTCATCAGAAGATTTTACAGCAAGTGTATAAATGCTCTGTGGAATCCAAGGCTTCTGGAAATTATTTAGGATCAGAGCCAAACATAATTCAGAAAAAAAATTGGACGTCGCTATGGAAAATTTGCAGAACAATATTTTTTGGAAAGCTTTTCTGTTATGATGCTTACAGAGATGCAGAAGAAACATAACTCATAATTACTCTCTTACTTTCCTCTGGCTGTAGTGGGAGCCAGGACACCAAAATTGTGCTCAGCAAAGCAATCCCTATTTCCAGATTTGAGCTGTTACTGTTTATTCAGAGCTCGCCCACTGACCCATCTTCCTGTCACAAACTGATTAAGTGCACATGTCAGAAGGATTGCCAGCAATCAACAGCAATCACTGGAAAAAGAAATGGGAGCTGGAGGGTATAAAACAAGCAGCTTTTCACTAGTGACTTCACTGGGAAGGAGCTGGAAGTCATGGCAGGCCAGTGGCACATGTCAGGATAGTCCAGAGGAAAGATGGAAATGGTTGAGGAGCTCAGTCAAGGAGAAGTGCCCAGAGCCCTGCCTCGACCTGAGTGTTGATCCTTTTCTCTGGGTTCCTAAAGGGAGGCTCCCAGGGTGGGCTTGGGATCACAGGCACAGCATCACCTCTCTGTGCACGAGATGCACCCCAAACCTCACTCCTACTGCCCCCAGCCCTCAGAGCCTGCCTCACACTGCCCAGCATGAAAACCTACGTGGAGGAGCAGCTTGTAGGAGGCAGGACATGCTGCCTGTCCCTCTGAGTGGATGGAGCAGGCTCTGTGTCATCACCAAGAAATTAATAGGCTCAAAGTCTTCCATCTGCTGGATTACAACTGTGGTTTTAATTAAACCAAGGAGGAAAAGACAGAGGAGGAATGGTAAACGACAGTTTGGGGTGTGGAGGTTGTGCTTTTTTTTGTTTGTAAGTTCAGTATTTTGTGCATAAGAAGAAATGGCCCAGCATGGTAGAAACAGGTGCTGGAATGAGTTTGTCCATAGCATCAGGGCTGGGACATCATCTCCTGATTCAAAGTGACAACTTTGGCATCTCCCAGCCTGGCCAGGACTTCCCAGGACTGCGGCAGGGTGAAATAAGAAACTTTCCCAAAGGGGTAGATCTTTCCTCATCAGCTGGGAGGGGTGAGTATATCTACTCTACACTTCAGAAAACAGCTTTGCAAAGCTTGTGTACCCAGTTGATGAAGAACTGCACTTGGCAGATAGAAAATGCACAACACATCCTGTAAACCTTTCCTAAAAGGCAATCACAAATTAATCACTCTGATTAAGTTCTTATTTTTTTTTTAGAGCATCATTTATCAGTTTAATTTAATGTTATTTCAGTTGCTAAGGAGCCATGATTGCAAACCTCCACCAAACAGGAATTATGAACACTAATGTCTGGTCATCTAATTGGAAAATATTACAAAACTCAAGCTGAGGTCTACCCTCTCCAGCCACACTGCTCAGTGAGACATGGAAATGCTCTGTATTGTATATAATAACACTGTTTATTAGTCAGGACTTGTAACTGTAGGAGAGAACAGCAAAATCACAAAAGGCTCAGTAGAAGAGACTAGCAAATTAGTCTCATTACTCTTGAAATTGAACTGCTTTCCATGCTCCTGGCAGAGATACCTCAAGGATACTGAGATTGCCTGTGTATTGCATTTCAGATCATGATCATTCTGCTTTACACAGTAATGTACTAAGTCTCCATCAGGCCAGTGATGGGAAGGGGGATGTTTACTTAGTGATGTGTGAAATGATGAATAAATCTTCAGGAATTATTTTGGGGGAGAGGGCAGTGAGAGAAGAGCTTTATTACATTCCCAGATCACCACCAACTGCAGAAATCCAGAAATTTTGCACATCTTTCAAATAATGAGCATCAAATGGGGGGGGGGAAAAAAAAAGGGAGGTTCAACGCTGGTTCAAATTTCTGCACTACCAAAAATGTTCCTTCATTTCAATTAAATCTTGACCTATTTTTAATCAAAAGAGACTGCTGTGTCTTTCTGCCTGAGAAGACTGACATTGCCAGCAGGATGCTGCAGTCTCAGGTCCCAGCTCCCGGGGGGTGTGGAGGTTTTCCTCAGGGACACAGGGTGTGGGGGGGCTCTGCTCCGTGAACCATGGGCTGCATCCCACCTTGTCCAGAGCCCCTCTCCCCATTTCCAGCCCTGCAGGGGACTTCCCTGGTGTCACACAGGAGGAACCAGCAGCTGGAACACCAGGGATGAATTGGGCCCTTCAGCTCCCAGCCCAGGCCTGGCACAGGCGGGGTCATTGCCCACTGTGGGATCACAAAAAGAGACCTGAGCTGGCACTGAGAGGGATGAGGCAGAGAGGCAGGTCAGTAATTTTTCTAGATTAATATTTTCAAGGAAAAAAAAGATAGAGCAATGTTTTGAATAAGCTCCTGTGACATAAATAATAAATAAGCAATATAAACTGTATATACAGACATATACACACACATGCATGCATTATGGAGAGCTTTTCTTTACTCATTAATTCCCTTGGGAGTTAGAAAATCACAGCTAAAAACAATCATTTGTATGCAGAGATAGACTGCACAGAGAGACAGAATTTTCTGTTCTTACCAAGACAATACTTTCTGGAAAAACCCCAACAAATTAATGTGAGCCATACTCAATAATTTTGTCTAAACAAACAGCAGAAGAGATATTTTCAAAAAATAAGGAAATAAAAAAACTGAATGATTTTTATATTTGTAATTTCATAAGCTTTGATTTTATAACACTGTTCTCAAGACCTGAGCAGTTCAACCCCTTGTATGATACTTCTAAAAAACTGAGTGTTTATTGCACTAGCATGAAACAGAAGCAAGTACTCACCAGGAAAAAAAAGAAAAGGTAGACTCCACATATTTGATTTTAGGAGTGTTTAGAACAATCTTTCCACTTTTCTGATTCATTACCAAAGCCAAGAGGTTCCCAGTTCTCCCAGGGAAGCTCGTGTGTGTGAGAAGTGGGCAGGTGAGCCATGAGCCAGGAGCTCTGCTTGTCCCTGCCACCCCCTGCCCTCAGCACCAGCCATGGTGGGCACAGCCAGCCCCAGCTCTTCCACTTGAGGTTGCATCTTTGAACCACAAGGCACGAATCCTTGAGCAGTAATATTCAATCTGATATTGCATAATCTGCATTTAAAATTGGGAAGATTAGAATAGTGTCTACCACCAGAATGAGTTTGGTGATACTGACCATTTAAGAAAAAAAGCTATTAAATATATATATATGTTTTCTCTGGACATTGGGAGGATGAGATGTTCCCTTAACACTTGATGGGACTTTCAATCAGTATTTCCTGCTTTTTCCTGGCTTTTTGCAGCATCCCCCTGACTTTATTTCTGATCTTGAACACTGAAGGTTAAATCAATCATTGGTCCTCCTGCTTCTGGAATCTAAGTGGTTCAAAGCACTTGTATTTACTGAATGTCATTAGGCCATGGTGATGAAGTAGCTCTGCTTGGATCTTTAATCCACTCCTTGTTATAAAAGCCCCCATAAGACAGAGCTGTCTTTACCTGGAAGCATTTTATCACTTGAAGCCCTGGACTCTACTTGGAGGGGAAAAGGACTGATCTTTTACCTTTCTCTTGGCTAATCTTAAGGTTAATAGAAAGAGGACAACAAGCCATTTGTGAATTATTGCTTTGCAAATTAAACCTCCTTCCTTTGTTGAAGGCAAGGCTGGGATGTTCCTTATTTTGTTACAGAAACCAGCAATAGTTGGTTTGATCCCTAGTACCACCAAATTTTATCTGCTGCACACCGGGGGAATTGTTTCAGGAGGAGATGACAGATGCTACCAGCAATAACAAAAGCACAAGCCCTTTGGATATGTAACTGAAATGCAAAAGACTTGTCTGGCTCCTTCCAGAGATACAAGCACACCTGGCTACAGCGGGAGAGGAAAATTGGAGAGCTGCCCCTTGGGGACTTGAACAGCTCCCTGTTCTGCAGGCAGGCATGCAGGGGGCCTGGGGGATTCACAAGCTCTGCTACTGGGTATCCATGCTCTGCTTCAGGCAAGTCTCCAGCAATCCCCTCAGCTTGGATTTTCAGTGTATGGAACAAACCCCAGCGAGGACTCGAGCCGTGGTTTTTCAGAAACCTGGTTTCACAGAGCCCCAGAACTTCACGGTGCCAAACACTCCCATGTTAGGGCTCATCAGGAGTTAACTAATGATAATATCTGTCATAAATGCTTTTGGGAATGGCAAAACATCAGCCTGCATTGCAGTTGTGCCTCATTCTTTGTAAATACATGCTGAATATTTTGAACAAATAATTATTACACTTCAGACTCTCTCCTTCAAGATATTCCCCAGTGACAATTTTTGCTTCACATCGAAAGAAGCTGGTTCTTCATTCAAAAAAATAAATGTTTGCCAGAATGGCATATCAAGAATCATGTAATGGTTTGTGTTGGAAGGGACCTTAAAGATCATCCAGCTCCAACACCTCTGCCATGGGCAGGGACACCCTACACAAGACCAGGTTGCTCAAAGCCCCATACAGCCTGGCCTTGAACACTTCCAGGTATGGGGCACCCACAACTTCTCTGGGCAACCTTTGCCAGCTTCTCAGCACCCTCACAGTAAAGAATTTCTTCCTAACATTTAATCTGAAAGAAACCAAACTCTCTGCCCCTCTACTGCCAGGCAGGGTGTGGTTTTACCAGCTGGTGGAAGGGACCCAACAGTGCATCAGGCAGGAACTGCCCTGAGCCTTCCTTGGATTCCCAACAAATAATCCCACAGATGTTTTGCCTTGAACATCTGGAACACTTGTTCTGTTTGGGCAAGTCACCAGTAAATGTTACCTTCCCTGTAAATACAAGAGCACTTAAACTTCTCCTTAATTTGCAGATTCCTATTTAAGTTTAAACTCATGTTTAAACAACAAGCAATTCTTCTTCTTTTAATTAAGATTTATACAGGTTCCCATGTGTAGATGAAGCAATGAAGTCCTAATGAGCAGAGAGTCTAATTATGATCATTCTGTAATTGAAATAGTGGTGTGCCTCAGAATAAGACTGTTATGTTGCCAGATAATGGACTAATGAGCACCAAAGAAGTAGTAGAAAAGATCTGTAAAAGACTATTGAAGTTCTTATGAGGACAGGCCTACATGTGAACACCTCCATGCAGTATTCAAACATGTATAATGAAATATATAATGCAATATGGCCAAAGATTTACATCAAGGTGTTGGAAGTGGCTGAAGGTCAAGGGCATACCAAAAGCAATGGAATTAATTATTAATGTGAGACAGAAGAAAATAAGCCAGAGACAGCTGCATGTAGTGATTTAGGAGACAGATTAAAAATATAAAAAAGGAAGTCAGTGGGAGGCAGCATTGGGAAAATGATCAACATCCACCACAATATTGGTCCCATCAGCTGAAACCAGCTCCCTCCATGTTCTGATTGATGAAATACACCAAAGTCCGATATTTTTGCTTGTCTAAATGACCAGCTCTAATCATGAGCTCTACACATTGCTGCTTTCTTCATCGTTCAGCTGGTCAGGAAAGAAAAGATAATTACAGAATGTTTGTTTAGTAATTGTCTGCTTCTATTTTGGAGTTTGCTTCTGGTGCTAACGAATGCGACTCCATTATGTCATTTATCATGTGAACAGTCAGGTTGAGGAACATTTTAAATCAGGAACTATTTTGGTTTGCATGAGAAATAACCCCACAGAACAACTGACAGCATGTGTGAGCAGAAAAATTCCATGCCTGAAAAGGATGGGTTAGGTGTTTTCACCAGATAAAAAGCTTCAGGAAATATCCTTTCACCAGCAGAGCAGAGTGTTCATGGAGAAGGGGAGTTGTAGCCCCATATTTTTCCTCACAAGGAAGTCCAGAGTTGAATATATTTACCTGGCTTGCTTGGTAACTTTTGTTTTCTATTACCTTTTCTCCTATCACCTTTTACAAAGGAGAACTTTCATTTCATTGGATGTGCTAAAAATTGTACTTTGAACCTGACTTAAGCACAGGTAAGAAAAGTGGAGCTAAAGGAAAGAACCAACCAGACGTTACCCACAGATATATCTGAAAAGTGATGGGGACTCACAGCTTATTTATAAACAGCTCCCTTCCCATGAACCTGTGTTAATATCCAAAACATGAAATTTCCTGTGTTATACTGTGACACCAGGCACATGATATTTTTCCTGCCAAATCCAATGCACTTGCCATTGGGTGAGATCTCACACGTACTCCCCACAAGTGTAATTCTTGGTGAACCTGAACATGGTGGCTTGGGCTCAGTCAAAAGGCTACTGGGAGCACACAGCCATGTGAGAACAAACTGGAAATTTCCTCCAAGGGTATTTTTCAACCTTATTTTGCTAGCTGTTTTCACAACTGTGGGTGGAGAAACCTGTCTGGAGTGACTGGCCAAAGAAAAAACCCCCATCCATTTAATAGGGTGTCCTCTCAGTAATAGTGGAACAGAAGTTGTTTGACAATACTTTGGGTAATGTCTTGGAGACTGTAGATGACTAATAATAGCAGTGTCTTTTTTTCCAGAAATATGAAAGTCATAAAAATGATGGTTTAGAAGGACCAAAACTATTTATAAACTGAAGAATTCAGTGAAGAGTTTTGACTAAAAAGGAGTGGAGGGGAGAATTTTAATGTGCTTGAAATAGAAGTCAAAATCTTAAAGAAAAAAATGCAAATCTGAAGTATTTTAAGTGGTTTTAAAAAAAGTTGAGTGGTTCAAACATGAAAGGACACCTTTTGTTTCAGATCAGATGAAGATTTTATGTTTATCAGGATGAACAAACTTGATTTGAAATGTCCTCTAAGTTCAGCCTTCCCAGGATGGGCAGAGGACTCCAGTTCACTCAGGATCTTTCATCCATGCTACATACAGAGAAACAGTAATACAGAGAATGTTAACCGAAAAAAAAATTAAAATTTCTCAGGAGCATTGACTTCCATCATGGGGTTTATTGTTCGTTTCCTTTTTGGCCAATTACTCTCTTCAGAAATGTCCCCGGCATATTACGAAGACTGAGTGTTAAACCTGGGAGGTCGTTTCACTTGCAGCCTGTCGAGAACATCTTTGCATTGCTGGTTAACGACTTGTGAACCTCATTGTCAGCTGCTGCTCTGCGACTTTGCATTTCCCAGCCGATGGCTCTGTGCCATCAGCCGAGCACTGCCGGGCTTCGAGGGCGCCTCTCGCCCTTGTGAAACTCGAGTTCATTCTTTTTCTGCTCCCCGCGCTTTCTCCCTGCAAATTTATGACTTGCTAACAAATGCGTTGCTCTTGATTCCCTCCTCTTCAGTGATCTTTAAGATCTCTCATTTCATAAGAAAGAGGCAGGTGGGAGATCTGCTTCCAAAAAAAAAAGAAGTTTCCATAAGCATGTCTTGTGGAGTAAGGCTGCCTGTATATCCAGCCAATTTCCATTGACTTAATTCAGTCTTTTTTTTTTTTTTTT